>JAPEKM010000019.1:26845757-26856348 GCA_027575975.1 Cathorops multiradiatus
TGTTTAGAAGGCTGATATTTATGGACAAGCTTTACCAGAACGTCCCCTAGCCCCTCCCATTGAAAAACATAAAAGACATCTATAGACGTCTTTGGCAGTGAACGGTTGTATTTGAAAAGCCGTCTATAGACGTCTTTGGCAGTCAATTAATTGGGGGTTTGATAACTGCTAGTTTCAAGGATTTGGGTACATAGCCAGTTCTAAGGGAAGAATTGATTATTTTTTATGAGAGGTTCAAATGCTTATGGTATGATCTCTTTGAGAGTTGTGTAGGTAGGGGGTCTAGTACACAAGTTGAAGATTTTGATGTGGAAATTTGTGAAGTTGGTTCAATTTCTCGAAGGGGAGTAAACATTTTAATTGCTGATTTGATAAAGTTATATTGTTATCTGAAGGGTTACTTCAATTGTCTGGCCTTAAATCAGTAATGGAATCAACTAGGTAGACTTATTTTTTTATGGCTACATATGGTAGTATAAAGAACTTCAAGTGCATTGAATTTATAACCAGATTTTTGTGTGATGCCTAGATAATCATTATAAATAACTATGATGCATCCTTCCCTGCAAGTTAGATGAAGCTAGTGTATATAATTGTATCCAAGAGTTCTAGCTTCATTTAATGCTACCACTCATTTGTTTTAATCCATGTTTCTGCAGAACACAGTACATTAAACTCCTGGTCAGTAATAAGTCCATTAACAATTAACACTTTAGATGTAAGAGCTCTTATATTTAATAGTCCTACCTTTAGATCAAAGGTGCTGGCAGTGGCTGTACATTCAGTATGATCAAATTTTATGTTAATTTGGTTACTAGAACAAACTCTGAGTATTTCTACTTTTTTTGTATAGCACAGAGAACAGACAGTATCAGTATAGTGGAACCTGAGTGACAACTCTGTGCAGCTAGCAGACAGATGGTTTAGCCATCGCTATGCCACATTGGGATGAGGCCAGTGTCAAAATCCAGCCTGGAACTTCCAAATCCTGACCTGAACCTTTGCTCCTCCCTTCACGTTTTTCCCATTCTCCCAGTGCTGTCTCAGCACACCTACTATACATTTGCTATTAGCCACTCTATATAAACACACAGAGGAGAATTACACAACATGGATAAATACTTGCTGTAAGTTTTGCTAAGTTCAAGTTCATGGTCCTTGCTCCATCTTCCTGGAATTTTGCTGAGAGATTTTCAGACAATGCTGCTGTGCCTAATTCCTGCCTGTTCTCCTCATGAGCCTACTCATCAGGTATGCCTCAGTTCACTTCTAGTAGTTGCTCATTGGATCAAATCTGTTGCTGTGGACTCTGGGTCATGACATAATTTACCTGCCACATCATGGACCCAGTAGACTACGATGCTCTCAGATCTGCATTGGCCAAGCAGGGCTCTGTTCTTGGATCCCATCAGCAAGAGATCATAGCTGTTCACCATAGCATGTCCTCCATCACTGATACCCAACAAAGACTCTCTTCATAGATGGAGAGCCTTCAGGTTTCGATTTCGGGCTGACCAGCACCAGCTCCAACCAGTTAACTGGCTGCTCCATCCTTACACCCCCATTAGTCTCAGCTCCCTGCTCCACAGCCATTTGATGGTGCACCCAGGACCTGCCATTCATTCCTGTCACAGTGCTCCTTAGCCATGGAACTTCAGGTGTCTGCTTTCCCATCTGAGAACTCCTGAGTAGCTTATGCCATCATGCTCATAACAGGAAAGGCACAGGAGTGAGGAACAGCTGTTTGGGATGCCAGGATGCCCTGCTGTTCAAGTTTCATAGATTTCACTAAGGAGATGCAGAAAGTTTTGACCATTTCCCCAAGGGCAGGGAAGCAGTGAGACAACTGATGGGGCAGAAGCAAGGTGCTTGTTCAGTTCATGATTACGCCATTAAATTCTGGACTTTTGCCACAGCTGTTGACTGGAATGTGAGTGCCTTGTATGATGCCTTCTTTCATGGGCTAAATCATGTCATCTTGAATGAGATTGCACCTCATGACCTTCTTGACAACCTGGATGGCTTGGTAGACCTGGCTGGTCGGGTGGATGCTGCCTTCTACTGCACAATCAGAGAAGAAATTAGAGGTGGAGCCCAAGGGTCGAACCCAGGACTGTCACCTCTCCATCAGAGGGTGTCACCTTGATGAGTCAGAACTCATGCAATTAAGAAGGACCTGGGTAACCCCAGAGGAAAGAAGATGACCTCAAGAAACTAGTTCCTGTTTTTACTGTGGACAGTCTGGATATTTCATCTCCCATTGCCCAGTAAAAAGGGGCTGCCCACCAGTAGATGCAGGGATATGGGTTGGCATCTCTACACACACTTTCCCTGCTGCTAGGTCAAGTTTGGCCATTGAGATTTCATTCCAAAACAAAGTCCAGTCTGTTCAAGCCCTCATTGATTCCGGTATGAACCACAGCTTTATCAGAACTTCCTGATCGGAAGATTTGGGCATCCCCTTATGTCAGCTAGATTGCCCCCTTGTGACCAGAGCTCTGAATGGGGCTGAACTCAGTCCCATTTCCCATGTCTCTGACCCAGTTACTTTGAAGGTTTCAGGTAATCATGGCAGATCAATTTCATTCTACGCCATGAATGACTCCCTTGAGTTTATTGTCCTTGGTCTTCCCTGGTTACATCTTCATAACCCCCACATTAACTAGAGTGATAGAACCATTCTCTCTTGGATTACTTGTGTAGCCTTGTCTAGATTGGGGAAAAATCATCTAAACAGATAAATAAGTTCTGCTTATAAGTTAATTTCATTAAAATGCATTTCGTTGTGATTGAGAATTACATAAAAGCCCTGTCAGTTCATATTTCATATAAAAGGTTAAACAATAAGTATGGATGATATTACATGTGAGAATTATATGTTAACAAGCAATGTTGTTTATTACGGTGTATAGGCATCTGATGTACTCAATTTGTAATTCATTCTTATTCTACCTGTCAGTTTGCTCGGTTTCCATAGTTATGAAAACCTCCCATCCAATCAAACAGGCTAAGGGGGTGGGACATCCGGGACTTACTGTACCTGTACAGGGAACAACACCAGAGAGAGAGACGGGATACACACGAGGGGAAAGATGCATGCGATGTAGCGTGTGCTATTGCACCGAGCATTTGCCTTAATTTCTAGTGTTAAATGCAGAGTTTACCAGCAGAACAGGGCATACTAAGGTGTACTGAAGGTAAATGTTGTTTGTGGAAGTTGTGGTAAATACGGACTGTTTTACTACTGTTTGTGATGATGAATGCTAAATGTGATGAGCGTTTAGCTCGTGCTAACATGCTAGTAGTGATTTTCCACACAGTTGAATGCAGTAGCCTAACATGACTCTATGTGTTTAGTGTGTGTTGCTATAGTATACTATGTGAACTCGGAAGGAGCTCGCAGAATTGCACAGAGACTATGACTATGAGGATTTAGAGCTGTGTGTATATGCTCACCAGAGAATCCGGACCAGGACACACATCTTGGACATTTTTTTGTTTACCCTCAACAGCGAGTGGCAGCTAGTGGCACCGAGTGTGGCCAGTCAGCAGTTCCTGGGGTTTCTTTTCTCTCTCCCTACTCATTCCATCACAACATTCATCCCCATTCCTGACAAGCAGCGTACAAACTGACTGGGGACAGACTGTGAGTACAAGCAGCTACAAATACACCAGAGTGACTCAGTGTCTTTTATTTTGCTTGTTTAAGTGAAGTGGTCACCCAGTTTAAGTCCTCACCACTCACAAGCCACGATTCTGGCCAGCAACATTTGTGTTTTGGGTTTGCGCGCACAAGGGTTTATGTTCAGTGCGGAAAGAGTACTGCATTCAGGGAATACTAAGTGGTACTGATACTGAGAGTATTGTCCTGTAACAAAGATATTGTCAATATGTACCTTATGTAAAATAGTTTGTTTTAGGTTTATTACTTTATTTATATAAAAAAAGAGATGTTAAACTTGGAGAGATTTCTGTTTATTCTTAGTAGGATTTTACATCGTATTTAATTTTAAGTTCTACTAAGTGGAGGCACCAAATAACGTAGGCACTTACCTTCTTTCTGGGAAAAAGTAAAAAGAGTCTTCACATCAGTTACATTTTATTAAGGTTAATACGGCACCACACAAACAAAAATAAGAACCCAGAGCCTGCCCTAATTATTAAGGTGATTTCTCAGTTCATAGGGTAGAGTGCTACATAAATGGAGGTACCACTGGGATACTGGTCATTTTTATTTTCCTAGAGTTAGATTGGTTTGTAAAATAAATGACAATTTTCCCTGTGCTGTTGTAATTTGTGAAGCAATTTTTGTTAAAATAGTGCACAGTGCAGTAAACCCAAACAGCTACCAACATGAGTCAATCCGCCCAACTTGAGTTAAGTAACTGGTGCAGAGGGTAGGGTGCTACACTTGCCACCTGGTCTGCTGCCTATCTTCTGCTCTGACTCCTTTGGCCCTTCTTGTCACCAGTCCTGATGAGATAATAGATCTTTCAAATGTGCCCCCTGAATATCTGGACCTTAGCTTGGTGTTCACTAAGGCTCGCGCCACCTCTCTTCCTCCACATTGGCCCTATGATTGTGCCATAGAGCTGGTACCTGGAACCACACCTCCCAGAGGTTGTATCTATTCTCTTTCCATCCTGGAGTGGGAGGCCATGGACAAATACATCTCAGAGGCTGGCATTATTTGTCCATCTTCCTCTCCAGCTGGAGCAGGGCTCTTTTTAGTGGAGAAGAAAGACAAATCCCTCAGGCTGTGCATTGACCATCAGGGACGTAATGCTATCTCACCATCAAGAACCGCTATTCCTTACCACTCATGTCCACTGCCTTCAAGTTACTTCAGGGGGCTCAATTTTTTACCAAGCTGGACCTCCACAATGCCTACCACCTGGTGCGAATAAGAGAAGGAGACAAATGGAAGATGGCATTTAACACTTCTGCAGGCCACTACAAATATCTAGTTCTTCTGTTTGGGCTCACTAATGCCCTCACAGTCTTTCAAGTCCTGATCAGTGTCTTACACCAGTTTGCCTTTATCTCGATGATATCCTCATCTTCTCCCCCACATTGGAGGTCCTGCAATGACTCCTCCCCATGTCAGACAGGTCCTGCAATGACTCATTGAGAATCAACTCTTTGCCAAAGCAGAGAAGTGTGAGTTTTCACAAGCACATCATGTCCTTCATGGGCTTTGTGATTTCCCCTGAGGTGGTCCAAATGGACCCTGACAAGGTTAAGGTGGTCACTGAGTGGCCTGTTCCCTGTTCCCATAAGGAGCTACAGCACTTTGGGGGGTTTGCTAACTTTTACTGGAGGTTTATCAGGAACTATAGCACCATTGCTGCTCCTCTGACAAAACTCATATACTTCAAGCACCCCTTTTCATGGACCAACCATGCTGAGAGGGCCTTCTACTCTTTTAAGAGCAGATTCACCATGGCACCAGTTCTCATCCTCCCTGATATTGCCATTCAGTTTATCCTTGAAGTGGATGCCTCAGACATGGGCAGTGGGGCCATCCTGTCTCAGAGGTCAGCCAGGGATAACAATGTGCACCCCTGCACATTTTTCTCTCATTGCATGACTCCAGCAGAATGCAACTATGACACATAGATTGAGAACTACTAGCTATCAAGCTAGCTCTGGAGTAGTGGAAGCATTGGTTGGAGGGAACTGAGATTCCATTCATCATATGGACTGATCATAAGAACCTTTAGTACCGCTGGTCTGCTAAATGCCTCAATGCACATCAAGCCAGGTGGTCATCATTTTTCTCCCACTTCAACTTTGGGCACTCCTTTAGACCAGGCCTGAAGAAAATCAAGTCAGATGTTCTTTGCAGACAGTTTTCTCTAGACTCTCAGCAAGGCACTACTGAGCCCATCCTCCCTGCCCATTGTCTCATGGCTGCTGCCCTCTTTGACATAGAAACTGCTGTCCAAAATGGCCTGTTCAGTGATCCAGGACCAGGTAATGGTCCACCCAAATGTCTGCATATGCCTCCTTGCATGCACTCCCAGATGCTTCAGTGGGGGCACAGCTCCCTCCTAGACTGCCACTCTAGGGCAGGCTGGACCTTTGTCATCCTCAGGCAATGCTTCTGGTGGCCGAGCATGCAGCAAGAGATTAAGACCTTTGTGGTGGTCTGTGACATCTGCTCCAGAAAAAAGACAAGAAACTGACCTGCTGCTGGACTATTAAGACCCTTACCTGTACCTCACAGTCCTTGGTCCCACATTGTGGTGGATTTCGATACTGGCCTGCTCAGCTCCAAGGGTAATACTTGCATCATGATTGTTGTTTGCTTCTCTAAGGCTTCTCACTTTGTTCCCCTCCCTAAGTTGCCTTCAGAACTCTTTATTCACCATGTGTTCTGGATTCGCAGTTTGCCTATGGACATTATGTCTGACAGAGGTCCCCAGTTCTCTGCTGACTTCTGGAAGGATTTTTGCAAGCTTATTTTTGCTACTCCCAGCCTCTCCTCAGGTTACCACCCCCAGACTAATTGGCAGATGGAGTGCACCAATTAGAAGCTAGAGATCACTCTACAATGACTAACGTCCAGTGATTCTTCTTCCTGGAGCCAGGTGCTTCCTTAGATTGAATACTCCCACAACAGCCTCCCCTCATTGTCCACCAGACTGACTCCCTTCCAGTGTTGCCTCAGTTACCGGCCCCTTCTTTTCCCCAAACAGGAGGAGGAGGAGGAGGCATCTGTTCCTTCAGCTCAAACCTTTATCTGACGCTGTCACAGAGTTGGGGCATGTGCCAGATGTCACCTGTTACATACCAGCCACAAATACAAGAGGATGGCAGATTGACATCGCAGGCCATGTCCTGTCTATCACCTGGGACAAAAGGTCATGTTGTCCACAGCCAATCTCTCTCAGGGTTCCCTCACATAAGATGGCCCCCAGATTTATTGGCTCCTTTCCTATTTCTAAGTCCATTAACCCCATGACTGTGAGACTGGCATTGCCCAAGTATATGCAGCACCTCCACCCATCCTTTCATGTCTCCCAACTGAGACCCCTGGTCTCCAGTCCCTTCTATACCCCTTCCAAGGCTCCTCCACTTCCCAGGATCATTGATGGCGGGGAGACCTACAAAGTCAGGAAACTACCAAAGGTCCATGTCGCAGTGGGGGTGTGGTCAAGTGACAGCTGTGAACTGTGAGGAGGCAGGTTGAACTGGCAGATAACATGTTGTAAAGTGCATCTATGTCAAATTACTGGTTGTCTATTAACCCATGTCTCTGTGTGTCTTTCAGATAGCCAGGAATGAGAGAGTTGCGACACCCCATCACATGTGATTGCATATGGCAAAGCAGGCTGGCCATTCGCATTTGCACAGTAGCTCTGGGATGCCTGCTGATAGTGGCTACTGGCCAGCTAGTGCAACGTTAAATCCATCATCGAGCAAGTGACACTGGAGCAGTTCATTGCTCAGCTGCTGAGTGAGACATCAGCATGGCTCTGATGTCACTGAACAACATCACTGGAGGAGGCAGTTTGATTTGAGAACCTTGGAGAGCTTCACAAGGAGTGGACTGTGGCTGGTTTCAGTCCATCAAGTGCCACCACACACAGATGTCTTTAGGAAAAAGGCTACAACTGTTGAATTTCTATTATCAATCCACCCCTGATCCAGAGACAATGTCAGAAGTGTCTTACTTGGGGCTAAAGAGAGAAAGAACCATTGCTCAGTGGTCCAAAGTCCTTGTTTCAGATAAAAGTAAATTTTACATTTCATTTGGACATCAAAGTCCTAGAGTCTGGAGGAAGAGTAGAGAGTACAGAGTCCAAGGTGTTTGAAGTCCAGTATGACCTTTCCACAGTCTATGATGATTTGGGGTGCCATCTGCTGGCATTAGGCCACTGTGTTTTATCAAGTCCAGAGTCAACGCAGATGTCTACCAGGAGATTTTTGATCACTTCATGCCTCCATCTGCTGGCAAGCTTTATGGAGATGGCAATTTCCTTTTCCAGCAGGACTTAGCACTTGCACATTGCCGAAACTACTACCAAATGCTTTGTTGACCATGATATTTCTGTGCTTGATTGGCCTGCCAACTTGCTTGACCTGAACCCCAGAGTGAATCTATGGGGTATTGTCAAGAGGAAGATGATAAACACCAGACCCAAAAATACAGATGAGCTGAAGGCCACTATCAAAGCAACCTGGGCTTTAATAACACCACAGTAGTGCCACAGACTGATTACCTCCATGCCATGCTGCATTGATGCAGTTAATTCATGGTAAAGGAGCCCCAATCAAGTATTGAAAGTATAAATTAACATACTTTTCGGAAGCTGGATATTTTTGTTTTCTAAATCCTTTTTTGATTGATCTTAGGAAATATAATAATTTGAGATACTGGATTTGTGATCTTCCTGAGCTATATGCCACAATAAATAAAATTAAAACAAAAAGGGTTTGAAATATTTAATTTTATGTGTAATGAATATATGTAGCATTATTTGTAAGCATGGTATGAGCTTCCACTGTTATGCTGATATCACAATTGTATGTTTTAGCAAAGCCAGATGAGAGACACCAGCTTAATAAAACTGAGGAATGTATTAAGGACATTAGACACTGGATGCATATTAACTTCCTTCTACTCAATTCTGACAGGACAGAACTACTTTTTCTAGGAACACATGCAGCTAGAAATAAGTTTTCTTATTACACAGTAACCTTGGATGGCCTTTCTGTCACTTCAGGTGCAGCAGTAAAAGACCTCGGGGTCGTCATTGACTCCAGTCTTTCATTTGAAACTCATGTCGATAATATTGTGAAGATACCTTAATTTCATCTCAGAAATATTGCTAAGAAATATAATATCACTACTGTACATCATGCAGAAAAACTAGTTAATGTCTTTGTTACCTCTAGGTTGCATTACTGTAATGCTTTACTGTCTGGTTGTTCCAGTGGATGCATAAACAAGCTCCAGTTAGTCCAAAATGCAGCAGCAAGAGTCCTTACTAGAACTAGAATATATGACCACATCACCCCTATCTTATCCACACTTCATTGGCTTCCAATCAAATTTTGCATTGATTATAAAATAGTACTATTGACATATAAAGCACAGAATGAGCTTGCATCACAGTACCTGCACAAACTTCTGGTCCTTTATTATCTGCCACACCTACTTAGATCAAAAGATTCAAAAACACCACAGCAGTGGTGCAGTCGCCTAAAACTGCAGTCACCTACTTTAGTGCTTTACCAGTGAGAAAATTCATAAACATTGATTTTCTGTTGGTTCATGGTCCCCACCTGAGTGGTAAAAAACAGGTACCATTGCAGCAAAAAAAAAAACTTGCACTCTTCTCCTGAGAACTTGTCAGGATGGGGTATAAGTGTGCTGAAGTTCATAACAGACATTGGGTGGGTTAGGAGTGTCTGCAACAAAGTGTTGGTGTGGTGGGTAATGTGAGCATCAAGTTCACCCCAATGCTGCAGCTGTTCGACTAGGAGATGACCCTTTGCAGACAAGGTAGCATGCCTGCTCTCTTCTCCTACAACCATGATGATGGCAAAGTAATCTGTCAGGTATTCAGAGAACAGATGCATGTAAAATCATAAACACAATTTATTAAGTAAACTGGCAAACAAATCCAAATCATAGGCAGAAATTAGAATCCAGAAACAGGCAAAGGTCAGTCGAGACACAAACAGAATATCAGAAGCAATATTTAAAAAAAGCAAAGTCCAAAGTAACTCAAACCAGAGCAAGAAACAAAAGACTTGGTAAAGTCAGCCACAAGGAACTGAGAGTTTACTTCACAGAGACTAAGTGCAGTGAGCATGCTTAAATAGTGTGCTGTGGTGATTTAGTCCAGGTGCATGCAATCATTAATCAGCAGACTGTGAGTGCTGAAGTGTAAGATGGGTGTTGAACTCCATGGTAGCCATATTTGAAGGCTGCTGTAAATGCTAGGAAGTGGAGTCTAGAGTGCTAGCAGTTGGAGACATGACAAATTTTGTTTAATTTTCTTCATAACAAACAATAATTATGTACCCACATTTGTAAAGGTTGAAGTAAAATATAATATTCTCCTCACTAAAATATTAATTTTATTAAAATAAAAAACATTTTCTGAATAAACTTTTATGAATATTTGTATTACCTCCATTTCCTTCTCTTTTCTTTAGCTTTCATCAGTCTATAAAAAGATAGCTCTGATTTCTTGTTCAATTTATTTGTACATTCAATTGCACAACACCTCTTTCCCATTTTAAATCTTTTTTTGTGTATATGTTTTCACAGCATTAGAGCTGTGTTACCACCACCTAGGGTGAAGTCACATGCATTCCTGCTATTATACATTAATGCACCCTCTGCTTTCTAAACAACGCAATTACCATTTAGGAAAAAGAGCAGCCTGATAATAATCGTGGTTCATCTTTTTATTTCACTGATTCGAATCGTTATATATTTGTATGCTGATTTATTGTCACACAATAGATCATTACATACATACATGTCCATTGGCGGGTCCTGAAAATTTTCTCAGGAGGGGCAAATTATCCAATAATGTCATAAGGTGACTCATTCAACAGGTACATTATA
>JAPEKM010000019.1:27129406-27140524 GCA_027575975.1 Cathorops multiradiatus
TGGCGACTTGTCCAGGGTGTACCCCGCCTTTCGCCCGTAGTCAGCTGGGATAGGCTCCAGCTTGCCTGCGACTCTGTGGAACAGGATAAAGCGGCTAGAGATAATGAGATGAGATGAGATAAAAATTTACCAGCTGGGAGGTCCATATTGTGAAATACCGTGACCGAGGTCTTGAAAATACTGACCGAGGCCTCTGGGCTGAGGTCAGTATTTTCAAAACCAAGGTCACAGTATTTCACGATACGGACAGACCTTAAGCTGGTAAATAATATATTTATTTTTTCTTTACTAAATTTGAACAGAAAATGAGAGCACCTTAAAGGGAAACCATATTTAGAACAAACCTGCTAGAAGCTTGTTTTCAGCTTTCTCCTGAAATGTTTTCCTTTATTTCGTCTTCATCAGGGCCGTAAAACTCGCTTTCACTGTGAACACTGTTGTTATCGCTGTCCATGCTGTAAAATTAATGCTATTATACTGAGAAATGCGAAAGTAAATGTGGTCAAAAAATTGCTACTATGTGTGTTGTTGTTGTGAATGAGCAAGTCGCCAAAGGTCTGTAACCGGGGTCCTTATTGTAGGATTTCAGACCGCTTGCGAGCCAATCAGAGTGCACAATTTGATGGAAACCGGACCACAAAAAAAAAAAGAAAAGATTTAATTGTAAGCTTTATTTTTGGTGTTTTACATAGCTAAATGAGTAGAGGAGTACTGTCTGGAAATGATCTTATCGAAATAAAGAGTAATGGTATATTTAACAATTATTTACCGAAAGCGAAATGATTATCAATGAATATTGGCCGAAGCCCGAGTCCTCGAGGGCGAGGTCAATATTCATTCATCGATAATCACTGAGCTTGAGGTAAATAATTGTTTTAGTATAATTACATAAGTGAATATTCATAAAAATAGAGAAAAAAGCACCATTTTTTAAAATGCTTATTTAATTTTGTGTCAGTTATACCAAGGAGGAAGCAATTTGCATTGCAGCCGTGAATGAAGATTCAAAATGGCAGTGCGGCTCGGCTCGGTTTTCCCTTTCGGGCATTGTTTTCTGTTAGAATCACTTCGCTTTCGGTAAATAATTGTAGTGTAATTACATAAGTGAATATTCATAAAAATAGAGAAACAAGTACTATTTTTAAAAAATACTAATGTAATTTCGTGTCAGTTACATGCAAGTCGCACAGAAGAAACGTGTGTGCATAGACAAGGATCATGTGACAAATGTTATATTCACCTATAGGTCAATATCGCTCCATACAGCATGAAATTCGATTAATGAGCGCGCTAGAATTGTGATATTCACTTATGTAATTATACTAAATCAGCATAATACCCTCAAATGTGAGCTTGCAAGATATTTTATTTTCTTTTTTTCCCCAGCATCTTATTGATTTTAAAATGCTGCCTTGCGAGTTTTGTTTACACATTAATGTACTGTTAAGTAAAAGAGCTCTTTAATTCCCTGCCAGATTTCCATGGATGCTTCAGGCAATACTTACTATTGATGTGACATCCCCTAATGGTCCTTGTTTGCTTGTTACCATGTCACTAATGCACAATCTACTATGTGCATTTGTGGAACAAATTTCCATCTGATTCAGAAATCACAAGAATATGTGCACTTCCCAATACTTTAAACAGTTCACTGATCTTTTCATTAGAGCCTCCTAGTTGATGCATACGATCCTTAAATAAAGTATGTATCAGAGGAAACGAAGAAAAAAGTTAACAATATAACAAGATAAAAAGATGAATTTGCTGAATACATTACAAATTAATTCTGAAAGCCACTGTGTACACGTCTCAATTGTACATAACTACAAGGATTAAATGGCCCTGTTTGCCAAGTTTCATTAGTCACTAGAACACAAGGGAACTTGCAATTATCCTGAGACCATGTTCTCTGTTACCACTTGTTTTGTGTACAAGAGCCCCAGCTATTCCTGTTGTGTGATATCTAATTGACAAAGTACAGCTTAGGTTTTTTTCAGGCAATACTGAATAGGAAAAAAAGGAAAACATAGTGGGAAAGCAAGAGGATATACAGTGAAAAACTGCCAGCATGTTTATTCAGCCCATCTGCTCAAGAGTCTAGCCAATTTTCTTGATGGATCTACAAATGTGCACCCTGTGAAAATGAAAGCATTAACTAACAGCTGATTAGCTGAAGCAGAGATTCAGCTGTGAGTCCTAGTTATGACATAGTGGTTATGTATATGTTCATGTCACAGAGCCAAGTAACTTGGCAACTAATTGACAATATTGCAAGACAGTTCTAGAAAAGAACTTAAAAAAAAAAACTCATATTAGTCAAGGAAGACATTGGAGGTGTTTGCTTTTCAAAACTAACATTGGTCTCATATGGAAAGGCTCAGATTAACAAAAAAAAAACAAAAACCCAATCAACCAAACAAAAACCTGACATGATTTTGTCAAAAGCTTTGAACCAGGGGTACATCCATCCTTCCACCTCACCTGCATTGGTTGGCTTCTTCTGTGTGGAGAAGGGAGGAGGTCTTCAATCATGCATTGATTATAGGAGCCTCAACCAAATCACCGTGAAATACTTCTATCCTCTTCCACTGGTTCCCTCAGCCCTTGAACAACTACGTGCTGCAAAAATCTTATCCAATCTAGATAGACTTACACAGTTCCTACCATCTAACCTGAATCAGAGAAGGCGATGAGTGGAAGATGGCCTTCAATACCACTGCCAGTCATTTTGAGTACCAGGTAATGCTGTATGACCTATCTTCAGTACCAAGCATTTCCAGTGTTTGATAAATTATGTGCTCTAAGACATGTTTGGGAGATATGTCATTGCCTACTGTACATCGATGACATCCTGATCTACTCCCCAGACAAGGAAAGTCATCTTAGACGTGTCAGATCGGTACTCTCCTGTCTTCTCGAAAACCACCTGTATATGAAGACCAAAAAGTATGAATTCCATGTACATCAGATTTCCTTTTTGGGGTATATTATCAGCACTGAGGGAGTCAGTATGGACCAGTCCAAAGTATCAGCTGTCATGTCCTAGCCCATTTCCGCCTCTGTCAAGGAACTACAGTGTTTTCTGGGCTTCACCAATTTCTATCGTCGCTTCATTAGGGGCTTTAGCACCATCACCACGCCACTAACCTCTCTCCTAAAGAATGGACCCCGGCGCCTCCAGTGGAATCCAGAAGCAGAGGAAGCCTTCAAGAAACTCAAGGCCATTTTTACTATGGCCCCCATACTTCAGCATCTTGATCCTGCTAAACCATTTGTAGTAGAAGTGGATGTATCCGAGAATGGAGTAGGAGGCATGCTCTCCCAATGATTCAGGGAGAAACCCAAGCTGCACCCAGTGGCGTTCTTTTCAAAAAAGCTCACACCCACAGAGAAGAACTATGGCATCAGCAACAGAGAACTACTAGCAATTAAGTTAGCCCTGGAAGAATGGAGACATTGGCTGGAGGGTGCATGCACCCCTTTGTTATCTTAACTGATCATAAGAACCTTGAATACCTCAAGAAGTTTAAACATCTCAACCCATGTCAAGCTAGATGGGCATTGTTCTTCACACATTTTAATTTCATGATATCCTTCTGTCCTGGCACCAAGAACACCAAGGCAGATGCACTATCCAGAATTCACAGTTCCTATCCACACAACTCAGAACCATACCCTATCCTAGCACCCAAATGTTTTGTTCAGGTCATCACATGGGATTTGGACAAGGAAATAAAGGAGTCACAACCTCGGACACCTCCAGAAAACTGTCCCCCCCAGTCTCCTGTACATCCCACACAACTTCAGAGGCAGGCTCATTACTTGGGCTCATGCATCTCCTGCCACAGGCCACCCAAGCAACCACCATACACACCAGCTGCTGAGGAATAAGTACTGGTGAGAGGACATGGTGATGGAGATCAACCACTTTGTGTCCTCATGTTCAGAGTGTGTGCAAGCCAAGGTACCATGAACTCCACCCGCCAGAAAATTATGCCCTCTCTCTGTACCCCAAAGACCCTGGTCCCACCTGGCTGTCGATTTCATCACCATACTTCCTCCTTCCCAAAGTAACATAACTATCCTGGTCATCATCAACAGCTTTTCCAAATCCCTCAGACTCATCCCATTACCTGGTTTTCCTACAGCCTTCCAGACCACTGAACTCATCTTCCAGCATGTGTTCAGATATTTTGGCATTCCTGAGGACATGGTCAGTGACCGTGGGCCTCAGTTCATCTCGTGACTCTGGTCTTGTTTCATGGAATGATTAGAATTCTTGGTGAATCTCATCACTGGCTATCACCTGCAATCCAATGGCCAGGTTGAATGGGCCAACTAGGAAGTAGGGTGCTTCCTACAGATCTTCTGCATGCAGAACCAGGGGGAGTGGGCATGATTCCTTCCATGGGCCAAGTATGCACAAAATTTGCTCAAGCACTCAGCAGTACAACTAACCCCATTTCAGTGCATACTCAGCTCCCACCCATTCCCATGGGATGATGCACCCATCCAAGTACAAGCAGTTGACAGCTGGTTCACACAGAGATAACAGGTATGGGAGGAGGCCCACTAAAGAATTAAAATACTCAACTTCAAGTATAAACAATATGCTGACAAACACAGGAGCAAGAACCTGAAATACTCTCCAGGAGATCGGGTGTGGGTCTTCACTAGGGATCTGAAACAACCCGACACTTGCAAGAAACTTCAAGTATGTTATATTGGTCCATAAAAAGTCCTCTGTCACATCAACAAGGTTTCAAACAAACTAGATCTCCCACCTCATAGCCGACTAGCACCCACATTTCATGTCTCATGTCTGAATCCAGCCCTCCAAGGTCCATTATCTGAGAACACTCCCACCCAAGAGCCCCCCCAATGTAGAAGGGGAACCCATCTACCAGGTAAACAAGATCCTGAACTCCAGATGTAGACAAGGGCAACTGGAATACATGGTAGATTGGGAAGGCTACGGACCCAAGGAGCAAAGTTGGGTCTGCTCTAAGGACATTCTGGACCCTCTCCTGATACAAGAATTCCAGAGTCAGCACCCCAGCAAGCCTGCACCAAGAGGGAGAGGGCATCCAAGAAAGAGTATAGTTCCCAGAGGGAGCTCCTCAAGGGGGTTCTGCCATTAACAGTGTTGAGAGCGTAAGCTCAAACCAGCCTCCAAGCATGGCCACCATGAACTACACTTCCCAAGAACCACAGCACCCTCTGTCTCCAGCTTATTAATTTCACCTGTCATTCATTTCCTCCATAATCAGCTCCTCTACTTAAACATCACTCTCACTCAGTCAGTGTGAAGTATTGTTGTGTTCATCTCCGTCATTACCGAGCCATTTACTTTCTGCCTGCCAGTTCACTACTCGACCTTGGGTTACGTTTTCCCCAACCTTGTCTCTTAGTCTCGCCTTCGATATTCCATTTGCGAATCAACCAACCACCGCTCGTCTCTCTGACCATGATTCTCATCTACTGTTGTGGCTTCATCTACAGTTTTCCTCTCCTGCTCTCCCCTGCGCCTGCATCCATAAGTGCCTGCACCCTGACAAAGAGAGTTTATTAGCAGGCATAATATTTACAAAAATGAAACCGAAAGCAGAGTCATAAACAGGGTTTGTTTAAATTAATTTATTTTTAAGCGAGTCACATAGTGAAGTGATTATAATATAAAATGTGATTTTTTTTGGAACAACAGTATAAATAAAATGAAAATGAAATGGCAAGGTGATGTCATGATAAGACTGTGGGCTAGCAGCTGTCCAGCTAAAACAATTGGCTCAAGCGTTTATTAAAAAAATAAAATAAAATAAAAAGAGCAGATCAGTCTACACATATTGTATTGAATGTTGTGAACAAATTCACAGGTTGTGTTAAGTATAAAATGATGTGTAAAAAAGCTGAACTCTTCCAATACAATCACATTTAATATTGTCAACACATGAACATGTAAACTGGACTGCTACACATAATTTCTGTAATTTTTCTATGTATTCCTTCTAAGAGTGTATAACATGCAACAGTTTGATGTATTGCCATCAAACTTAATATATCTCCTTGTGAACAAGTGGTGGGGCCAGAAAGTGCTTTGTATGGCCATTGCTCATTGTAGCTATTATTATTATTATTATTATTATTATTATTATTATTATTATTATTATTATTATTATTATTATTATTATTTTATTGTGGTCATGTGTTTTTCTGTGACACTCAGGATCTCGCAGACTTTTTGGCAGGGAAATTCGTTTTAAAAACTCTAATCTGTAGTGATGTGTTAAATGAGCTGGAAGTCAAACACACCCTGCCTGTGAGCAGCTGCTTCAACTGTAAATGATGTGAAAACGTAAAGCAGGTTTATCTGCCTACATTTTTTGCCTTAACTGTTGTTTTGTATACTTTAATCAAAGTGTGAAGTTCCACTGGGTGGGTGGGTGGGTGGGTGAATCAATGGATGAATCAATCACTTCAAATAATTTTGCTTAATAATAATAATAATAATAATAATAATAATAATAATAATAATAATGTTATAACATAACAAAAGTATCGAATTGTTTTTTTCCTCATTGTTCAATAAATTAACAAACAATTCATATTTACATACTGAAGATCATATTCATATGACGTCAATTCAATACTGACCCCACAAAACTGACGACTGTTCCAGCTGTTTCCAGTTGACACCTGTTGATATGGAGCAGTGTGCTTATTATTATTATTATTATTATTATTATTATTATTATTATACTAAAAAGATATATGTTGGATTTACTTAATGTTGTTTCAAGTGGTTCCACATAAATTTGTCAAGTAAATGTTAATAAAACAGTTTAAGTACACAGTTCATATATGAAAACTGGTTTATTAACATTTGCTTGACAAAGTTATGTGGAACCACTTGAAACAACATTTTTAAGTAAATCCAACATATCTTTTTTGAGTGTATTATTATTATTATTGCTCAAAAAAAATTTATATAGGTTGCTTCATTTGTCTGAAGTTACAGTCTAATAGAAATTCATTGCTGTACCCATATGCGCTAGAGCTAAAACATTACTACAAAAAAGTTAACACTCGAGCAGTTGTTTCTTCTGTTTTTCTGCATTGATAAATGAGCTTCTTTCATAGGCGGGTTAGTTAAAATCTGACTGTACAAACTGCCTAAGGATCAAATCCAGATTATGCTTGTTAATTTACAGGTGCAATCTCATACAGTTGCCCTGGTGAAAGCACATTTTATTAACTCTGTAGGCAAATATATAATATTTAATGTTTTCTCTGCTAACATTTTCAGTGTTTAATGTAAAGGCTTGCCAAGTCATGACAATCATCTTATATAAATTGCTCTTAGAGTAGATATGCTTAGCACTGCTGTGGAGCACTGAATGATTCATATTTTATACATAATATAGGGGATCTCTATACAGCCTTGAGAACCAATATCTTACTTTTGAGGCTATATTTACATTGTGCTTTGAGAAACAGAAATGTTCCGGGGGGGGGGGATCATGGCGGTGTAAATTTGACAGGCAGGGCATATTGCAAATGTAGAATGACGTCAACTAAAACGAGTCCTTATGTCAACATGACCGAACAATAAATTAAAGACCAAATTTAAATAGATATTTATGCTTTGATTTATTATTAATTTATTAAACTTTATTCATCTGAATTAATTTCAGCCAAATTATGACACTTGTTGGTGTACTTCGCATAACTGGTGTTGAGCTGAATCTTTTATCTCTTACATTTTCACAAAGCTGTGATTTTTATCGAATCAGAGTGACAGCTCTCTGTGCTATATGGTAGCTTAATGCTGCTGCTGCACCTGACACCTTCACAGCAAGACCCCATGCTGCACTTTCCCTGAGCCGCCGGGAGGACTCTGCTGAGGCCGACGGCCTTCCCACACACACACTGCTCGAGTTTGATCTGCAGCCTCAATGTGCTCCTGGGATTAGCCCACTGCACCTCTATGGATGACAGGAGATTAGATTAGGACCTCCCTGCATTCCCTAGCTTGGTCTTAAATCACTCTAGCGCAATAGTGGCTGCCTGTCAGCTAATCACACACTCCAGATCTTTTTTTTTTTTGCTACTTAAGCTACTTTGGCTGCATGACTTGGCGCAGACTGAGCAGGTTTGAACACAGGGAATAAGTGATTCAAAGACATTTGGGTGAGGTGGACTCTGATCCCATAACCTTGTTTTATTTTATACCTCTTAGGCTCTTCGGTGCATTGACACCAAATGTGCTGAGGATATTAAGCAGAAAAAGGAATATACTAGCACTATATGGGTTAAATTGCTTTTTTTTTTTAAATAGAAATGAATAGTATATTTTAAGACATTTGAATTATAAAAATGGCATAAATATGTTATATATACAGTAAATATACATATCAATGAAAAAAAATCAAAAAGTGGTATCAGCTTCGATTTTACTGACGTTCAAATCTTTATGGTTGAACTTGAAATCAGAATCAGTCATCAGTCAAATTGTCAGAAAGAACCATATCATTCCAAGGTCTCAATTTGTTATAGCCAAGGTAAGTTTCTTTGCCTAGAAGTGAGCACAACATTTGCAACGGCTAAATATATAATAGCTTAATAGATGTGCCGTGCACATGCAAAAACATTATCTTTGTGTAAAATGTAGGCAAGCTGATATTTTGAGATTTTTTTTTGTTCAGTCACTTATGAAAAACATTTAAGAGGTTTTCTTGTGTGCAGCAGAAGCAGCGCAGTAGTTAACAGTAGTTAACCCATGAGCGACAGACAGCAGGCCCCTTCGAGCATGCAAAAATCTGCAAGAGCCACCCGAACTCTCCAAGAGAGGCCCCTTCTACACACACACACACACACACACACACACACACACACACACACACGCTATCACTCCACAGTTACTTGAAGCATGGCTGTGCCCACTCAGCAAGTGCAGGCATATCCTCACTTCCATGTGCCTATGACCTCACCGGGGCTGTTTGTTTAACCTCCTCTCTAAATCATCCTAATTACTCCTCACTACAATCCTGCACAATTCAGACAGCACTGAATGGCAGAATATTTTTGCCCCATGTTTTTGATGTCAGTGCCTATCAATGTCTTATCTTCGTTATTGGAATTTGATCTTCCCTGTGCCATTCTTTTTCATTCCCATGACACAACCACATCCTACATAGGTAAAGGAATGTTTACTAACAACCATATGCGTTTCTTTTGGTTATGCCTGATCTACAGGCTTTTCGGGGAACGCCTCGCTTGAAATCATTATGTGTTATGCATTGATAGGTATTTGCATACACTAGGTTGGACGTCAAAACACTAAATGGAAAACCATCTAAACTGGTTCTGTGGTATGCCAAGAGTGTCAGACAATGCATGCAGTTGTGTATCAGGGATGACTTATTGATCAGTAGGGCATTATGGGGGAGCAGGCTGGCTGGAGGCAGTGCCGTCAGTCCTGTCCACTGGACAGAGGCTGCTGTTGGCTGCAGGACTGACAGCCTAGTGGAGTGGAGAATAGGGGGTGCAAAAGCTTGAGGGCTGGGTTAATCCCCCCTGAACTGGGGCAGATGTTGTTAATGAGACCCTCTCAGAGCAGCTCCCGCCGTGGGAAAATGGCATCCAATCCTTATGGGGTCAGGGCTTTGAGCTGACCCTCACTGACTCATCCCCACCTCGCAGAGTTGGCTATTCTTTTGGACTTTATTTAGGTGTAGGTTCCACTTCTTAGGTCCCTGTACTCACTTGCATCTATTCTTCACTAACCAGAATTGTAAATGAAGCCACCGGGCATCTAATTTTTATTATTGGTCTTATGGTATGAATTAAATTTTATAGCAACTCATTTGGCTTTGAAGCACTGCATTACAGCCATTCTAGCATTACCTTCAAAATACACCAAAAAATGAAATGAAGCAAACTTTCAGGTTGTTGTTGTTGTTGTTGTTGTTGTTGTTGTTCAGATATAATTCAGTTCATAATGTCTCCTGGCAGTTGGATTTAATCTCAGCCTTGACATGGGCGGATGTGTGCCAGCTTGCTCATCCCGTTCCTGTGATGTCTGCTGTTAACAATATCCGTGGTTGGTGGCTCCATAGTATAGCAACCGCAAAGAATGCTGAGTGGGTGGAATAAAGGTCAGCTGCTGTTCCTTGTCAGGTTCAGTAAAGGAGCACAGGTGGAAAAAAAAAACCTGTGCTAATATTAACAGCAGTCGAATTTCAGTCACTGGAAAACGAGTGTATAAACCCAGATCTAATCAAAAAACTTTATCGAGGAAGACAATCAGAGCAGGTTCAAAAAACAGAAGCTAGAATTCAAATAAATGAAACACAAATCTAAAGGACTGGTGTATTTACTCATGTTAGACTTTTTCAAAGAAGATGATCAGAGTCGCAGTGGCCCAAATGAGAGACGTTACGTTCTACTGAGCCTGCCTTTTAAATCAGGTGACTGTGGAACATGCAGTATGAGTAAAGGAAGAAAAAAAAACTAGTTTTTAATTGCAGCATCCAAGTCTACACTCTATACAAACACAATTAATGACTTCACAGTCGTACACTGTTTTTTTTTTTTTTTCAATTAAGGTATTTATAATCGTTTATTTCATACTACATGTTTGCTTTAGAGCTCTTTGTGTGAGTAAAGCAAACATTGGGATATCATCTCAAGACACATGAAGTTGTTTCAGGAATTCTGTTATTCTTTTCACTTATTCTAGAGATATTCTGCCCTTGCTATTTATTGTGTGGTAACGAAGAGAATTTGATGAGAGTTGAAAAAGAAGCACAAAAGTTGTAATTGTAGCTGGAGCTGGCATACAACAAACAAGCACACACACACACACACACACACACACACACACACACACACACACACACACACACACACACATACATACATAAAGACACACACACACACATACATAAAGACACACACACACATACATACATACATGCACGCACACACGCACACATACATACGCACGCACACACATACATACATAACACACACACACACACACACATACATAAAGACCCCCACACACACACACACACACACATACATACATACATACATACATACATACATACATACATA
>JAPEKM010000019.1:29456343-29469123 GCA_027575975.1 Cathorops multiradiatus
GGCCCCCCCCCCCCCCCCCCCCACAAAAAAAAGGGTGGAAATTGGAAGACACCCCCACCCACCCCTTATCCTTGCTATTCATTAGTAAGACGTTCTCACGTTTTATTTTCTCAGCACATTATTATTATTTTTTTTGGGGGGGGAAGAAATCTGACACTCATGATGTAGAGATTTGAGTCCCAGGCTAACACTTGCAGCACAGAACCCAAAAAAAGTATTTTCAGTGTTCAGCTGCTGTCTTGGTCTGCTTCAACTTTGGATTAAAACACATAAAAACAAACTTCTCTTTGTCGTGTTTCCATTTAAAAAAAAAAAAAAGCTTGGAATGTGGATCATTCTATTTCCTATTAATTTATATATTTATTTTATTAATAACGGTGTTCAGCTATATAATAGAGGGAGAGTGGGGCGTATTTTATTTATTTAAAATGCACAGGCATTACTAAGTACAAGTTTAAAGTAATCCGGTCTCTTTACCAATATCTATCGTCAGTGGTTGTTGTGTAATGTCAAGGGTAACCTGAGACAGGTTTGGGTTACACGTACGTTTGGTGAGGTTTTCTGGGTTTGGCATTCGTGCAACTTTGTCCCAAAATATTGGCAGTGTTTCAAGATCTCACATGGTTTTGTTCTGAAATGGAGGAAGTAAATGCGTCTCAAAGGAACTCTCTGCGTGTTCAGAAAGACCGATCTCGTCATGCTGACCGCAATTTTTGACCAAGTCTGACATGAAATATAACTGCTAATAACACTAATTTCAGAGAGTAAAAGGGCTGTTTAAGGTTCCTATTACACCAAACATGTATATGATGCATTACCACTGTATAGCATCATAAAATTAATACGGTCATGTTTTTCTATCCTCTGCAGCAGTTCGGGGTTTATACATTTAAGCTGATGCCAGTGTGCGCGCTCTGCTATTTGAGGATTACAGTCGGGCTGAAATTTACTTTAGATTGTGAGCATGCACTGTTGAACATGGTATGAATTGTGTATAGTTGTATTACCTAGAAATATAACTCAAGATAAAGATTATGCTTCATGTGCTTGTTGCGTTCATCTGTTTTAAAATGGAAAGTGTAGAGCAGCACTTTTTTTTATTTGCGTCTGCTGTAAAAACAAGCTTAAGCCTATTAGCGCTTTAGCTTGGGGACGAGCCTGATCTGTGGTATTGTCTTTTCATTGAAAAAAGGAATTGAAGATTCTCAGATTTCACAAAATGTTCCTAATGTAGTCATTACTTCCTTTTTTATTGATGTAAATGATAACTTTTTTTTAAAAGCAAAATGTTTGCCATCTGTATTAAAGCCGCAATGACTTAGATAATGTGAGTCAACAAAGGCGGCTCTTTCCTGTGTCGAGTTCATCACCAGCACCATCTTTAGTTTTGGCCACAAGCCTGCATTTTTTTTGCTGATTTACGGCATCTCCTGTCTAATGATAATGCACCAGATTTGACAATTTTTATTTCTGGGATTCCCATACTGACACTTTTAGAATTCACTGTTTCAAGTGCTTGCAATGATAAGCTCATCAGCTCTAATGACTTTACTGTAAGTGTTCACAGCTTGCCTAGAATTTCCACTGCCTGACCTTGCTTTGTAGCACACGTACAGCTAATGATGAAGATGAAAATTTAGGATGCAGGTGTTGGTGCTGGATTTTTATTTTATATAATTTTTTCAAAGACCATGTTATTCTATAATGAAAAAATGAAATGACCATCACAGTTGACCATCGTACAAATATATAATGGGGAAGCCATGGCCTAATGGTTAGATGAAGCAGCTTTTGGACCAAAAGGTTGTTGGTTTGATTCCCTGGACCAGCAAGACTGGCTGAAATGCCCTTGAGCAAGGCACCTAACCATCCAACTGCCTTAGTGAGAGTGGTGGTGTACCTTGTCCAATTAGTCAAAACAAAATTGATGTAATTGCCAGTTTGTGTGGTGCCTGGCCAAAAAAAACCCACACACACATTACACGGTGGTGCAAAGATATAAAGTTTATCTGCAAGTGGTGAATATATATTTCATGAGTGAGGGAAGTGAAACGAGTAAAATACTTTTTTCAACATGAGAAGATAAACTTAATTTCTTCCCGCCACTGTGTAATGTTCTTTTACATTACACTGACACGTCCACACACACACACACACAAAAAAAAATCACGCAAGTTAATCAATTTTTTTAAACTGGTTCACCATTTTGACAGCATGTGTCCAGTCAGCAGGAAAATACCAAGTTGTCATGAGAGTAAAATATCGGGAATTATTATACATATTGGCCACTTTTTCCATAGAATAAAAACGTATTCGATTTCCTTCTGTTGGGTTTACTGATGGCATGCAATATTGTTCTCATATCGCTTATCCTCCAGGTATTACGCCACTCTCCCCCATGGAGAATGAGCTTGCAATATTATACGTCATGTTGTCAAGACAACATGATGCCACAAGTCGGAGCTCATGCAAAGATCCAATGACACAACTTTTCAGCTGTGCAAGCGCAGAGTTATTTCTTTGTTGGCCGGGAAAAGAAGACGAGGCGAATCCAGTGCTAGGTTTAAGCACTGAATAAATAATCTAAAGACGAGCTGAACACCCGAAAGGCTACCAAAACTTTATTCGATATTCTTCATGCATATTTACAGGAGAAAAACATACCAACGGGCATAGAAAAACTGGAAAAGAGATGCGTCAGAGATGTAAAACTTCCGTGTGAGTGAGCGAGTTTGTCCACAAACATAACCACGAGGTTTGCATCATTGAAAGCAGAAGCTTTAAAGAGAATTTTGAAAGAGAAAGACGCGTCGAGCACCTGAAAAGCTACCAAGACTTCATTATATGTTCACGCATATTTACAACAAGGAAAACTTGGAAAAGAGAGCAATAGTGGAAATTTTGTCAAAGTTCTACTTGGAGGTGAGGACAAGTGACTGAGACTTTTACAAGAGGACTTCACTCGTGGACTTCACTCAGGCTTTTGTTTTGAACAATTGCAGTAAAGTTTGAAGTAACTTGGAATTTGAACTGTCAACCTGTACATAGCTTGGGTTGTTGTTCAGGCTTTTTGGACTTGTACCATTTTTTTTTATTGCTAGAATTTTTACTTTGTACGTGTATGCTGGATTGACAGAACATTGAATTACATTTGATCAGAATCAGCATTCAATATTGGGTAAGTTACCCCCTGTTCTTAACTTTCTGTAAAATCTGTGTTTGTTCCATTCAGCTACTCGTCTTTGACTAGTTCAGTATCGTGCTAGCTGAATGGAATATATCTGATCTACCACACAACACCAGCCAACCTTATTTAAATACGTTACTCAGATCCGTGACGTATTTTGTATGAAAAAAATTGAGTTTTTCAACACGAGAAGGTAAACTTCATGTCTCCAAGCCAACGTGTGGTTTTTGCTTTATTATACGGACACTTTTTCACCAAAAAAAAAAAAAAGTACTCAAACTCGTCAAAACAATTCAGCAATTTCCTGACGAGTGAGGATATCGGAAAATGTTACTCAATGTCTTGGATGTAGATCGTCTGAAAAATGGGTGAGAGATTTCCAAGCGAAACACTTGTCAGACAAACAAACATGCGTGCATGTATACATATACACACACTGTTTATTTTTACCTTAATATAAAATGATCAGTAACATTGCTGATAGTTGATGTTTAAACCGTCACTGAAGGGTTGTGTTGTCATCTTTCGTTTTGATGGCTTGACTGGAAAAATGCAGCTTCTGCAACTGGTTTCTTTCCATAACAGGACAAAAGTACTTTCATTGTTGGTAAACATTAGCCAGGTACGTCAATTTGAACCAGTGGGTTTCAAAGGAAGTGAGGATCGAGAACCTGTGAAATGGAAACTTGCACCTACGTTGCTTATCCTAGATTGCTATTCTGACCTATACATACACCTCTGTGTGTGTGTGTGTGTGTGTGTGTGTGTGTACTGCAGTAGTCATTATCTAGGAGCTGTTTATTGAATCGAAGCAAAACGTTCAGTATAAATTTGATTTAATTCTAACTGCACTGTTTAACACATCATCTCTGTAGTAACAGCTTACACAGAGCTTGATAAGAGACTGGCTGTTTATATCGAATGCTTATAAGTGACAATAGGGACATATTTGCTTCCTGGATGTTTCACGACATTAAACATAACTATAATAAGTATGATTTTATTTTTGCTAAAATTATAATAATTGGCCAATTTCTGTGAGAATAATACAACATATAATGCCACTATTGGAAAATAATTGTTGTTGTGGTGGTAATGCACATCCCATTGTATTTTATTCCTAATTTATTGAGAATAGTGCTTCTTTATTTAATAACCATATACTCAAATAATACAGGCTGAGAATCTAAGAACTTTGCAGTTTGTTTGACAGTTTCTCATTTTCCACGAAAGTGCTGTTTTTCAGTTTGAGTGTGAATTGCAAACATGCTACATTTGGCCTAGAGTAACACCTACACACGAGGATATAGCGATTCGCAGTTATCCGTGCTGTCTTCAGAAATTGAAAATGAACAGTCAGAGACATTTTAATATCTACTGTCCACGGAAAAAATGAGTCTCGCAGTCTTTAACGTGTGGTCAGCGATGCTGCTGCACATACCGTGATGCTTCCACATTGCTGTATGGGAAATGGTTCACCATGAGAAATGTTTGAAATGTGGTCCTCTGGTGATCCTTTTCCACGAACGAGTGGAATAGTCAAAAGTCAAAGTCCCTCTTATGCCAGAATCTGGTCTTCCC
This sequence comes from Cathorops multiradiatus, assembly GCA_027575975.1. Lineage (NCBI taxonomy): Eukaryota > Metazoa > Chordata > Actinopteri > Siluriformes > Ariidae > Cathorops > Cathorops multiradiatus. The sequence continues at coordinate 29,461,112 of JAPEKM010000019.1, forward strand.
AGGCAGTCCCAATACTAACCAGCTCTTTGAGGTGTATGGGTGCGGTGCCAATCTCCATTTCATACAGCCAGGATTACAGCAGGGGGCTAATTCTCTGGTAACCGCGAGAGTTTGACTTCCCCACTCGCATCTGTATTGCAGTATGCCTTGCCAGACGGTAGTAGGTACCATTTTTATGATGGTCTTTGATTTGACTCAACCGCAAGTAGAACTCGCGATCTTCCGGTCGAGAAGTGGATACGCTAACCGCTAGGCCAACTTGTACAACAAAGGAGTCTGTACCACCTTTGGCTGCAATTACAGCTGAAAGAAGTCCCTTATCAGCTTAGCACATCTGGTTCTTGATGTTTGTGCCCATTCTTCGAGGCAAAATTGCTCAAGCTCTGTCAGGTTGTATGGTCGTCGGCGGCAGTGTTCTCTCGTTTCCGAGGATCTTTCCTTCTGTCATCAAGGATGGTGATGGGCTTGCAAGCCCATTGGCTCATGAGTCCAATTCTTGCTCTAAAGAGGCAGGGACACTTTTCACATGAAAATGTTGGGGGTGGTGGTGGTGGTAGCGAAGCCGCCTTCTTTCTTCGTTGTTATTTGGCTTCGAGTTGAGATCATCTTTCCATCTCAAAGCGCTCGGTGCCCTCTCTGAGGTTTCGCCACTTCGGTTGCATTTTAGCTGCCTCTTCCCAGGTGTTATGGAGACCATTTGATAAACAGCAATTTGCAAGTCTCTTTCAAATTGGGATTCTTCTTTAGTATCCTGCCTGATGGCAGGTACACACTGACCGCTTCAGCCACCAAAGTTTCGAGGGAGGAATTACAGTAGTGGTTTCCCATTGCCTTCGAATGGATTATTACAGAGGTTTTCTCCTCTGGACAATTTAGAGTAGCCTGTTAATCTAAGTGTGTGTCTTTGGACAGTTGGGGAAACTGGGGCACCTGGAGGAAACCGACACGGGAAGAACATACAAACTTTGCACAGAAAGGCCCCAGTTGGCCACTGGGCTCAAACCCAGAACCTTCTTGCTGTGAGGCGACCGTACCACCCAAATCATATTAAAGTCTTGGTTTTGAACCATTCCAGAGTAGCTTTGGCAGTATGCTTAAGGTCGTTGTCCTGTTGGAAGATACATGCTTCAAAATGCCTTTGGAAATTTACAGGATTTCCCTGTGTCTGAAGGCTGTGTCTATCTTGCCGTTGACCCTGACCGATTCCTCAGTCCCTCCTGCTTGGTAAGTATCCTGAAAGCATGATGCTACCACCACAATGCTTCATTGTGGGAATGGTGATTTCTGGGTGATGAGTTGTACATGCAAGTTCTGCTTTGTAGCAAGGCCAAAAGAATAATAATGGCTTTCCTGTGGCCACTTTTTCATAAAGATTAGCTTTTGGAGTGTCTGGGTTATGTTTGTCTTCTAAATAGCTTCTCCCAAGTGGTATAAATGCAAGCCACTGTAAATCTGCCTTGTCTTGTATGTGCACCATAGAGGAAACTGGCAATGTGCTGATGCAAACCATGGCAGTGCCTTTTTACTTCCGTCCTCACAAGGCATTGAAAAGAAGAATATCTGGGTTCTAGTTAAGACCCACACACACATGCGTATATTTGGTTGCTCGTACCCTGTCCAATGATTTGCTTAGCCTAAAGGAGTTCACACAACTGTTTCAGTTATTGTGGTTTCATTTGTGCAATAACTGCTTTGCACAGAGAGCTTTTGATTTCCATTGCTTAAAAGCACATCATTATTCAACACCTCGAAACTTTACTCAGCACGGTCATAAGCGAAACCACTTTTTCGGTCTTGCTGACACAACCACGAGTTGCATGGCGGTTCATGTTTTGCTTTCTGATACTGTGTGCGAGGTGAAGCATGCTGTGTGAATTTACTGTAAAGAGGTGACAGTGTCGTTTCTGGAAATGGACCTATTTAGGTCACTCCTGAGGTTACATTCATTCTTCATATCTTTCAGTTTTAACACATATATACTATTGTCACACACCCAAGATCATTGATAAGACGCATGTTTTTGTACACTATCTGGTGTTTGGTTTCTTGTGCGAGTTGCTAGTTTAGTGCACCAGACTTGAGAAATTACTCGTCTCACTGAAGTGCAAACTAAAACATGGTCAACAATAAGACGATATAGACTTGATATATGTTTTACAATTTTAATTATTTAGTTTGAAATATGAAACATCAAACAGTTAATAGTTCAGTTAACGGAATTCTCAGCATTTTAATACAACATACAAAACAATAAATTAAAAGCGCCGAAGTAACAATCCACTGTTAATAAATATTACAATTTACTGACATTTTTTTAAAAACAGTCATTATACTTCATTGCAAAAAGCAACAATATTATAGAAAGGATGTGGTCAATATGACTTGGCTTACTTCTTCTAGGAAGATAAACACATCAGGAACTTTTCTAGGGCTGTACAAAAAACAGCCAAGTACAAAGACATGATTTAGTGTGGTAGGACAGCAGAAACAGAGCTTTTAAAGTAGTAATAAATAAATATTTGTGCATTGACATATATATTTTATATATCCAGTATAAATATTAAATTCCATTCGTTTCCACACTATTCAAACAGGGGTCCCGTTGGCTTATCAACTGGGTCCTTCTCGCCATCCGTTCAGCGTTTTCGTTTCTGTGATGCCACGTAATCTTCAATGTAGTTGAACAACATGTCCAGCTCTCCCATGGCTTTGTACATGCCTTTTCCTCCCATCTAAACACAAAGCACACACTCAGCAATCACGCCTTTTGACATGCATATCTATCATGGTCGTGCAAAATGCTGTATCATTCAGTTACTTACTTGATCGTATGAGTTCTTGACGTTGGAGATTTCAAAAGGTTTCCGGCATGTGAAGTAATTCCTCTGTAACACAACGACATCTGTGTTAACTAGATATCACAGGCATTTCATTCATGTACATCCAAGTTGCAGCCTTTGAAATGATACGAAAGTCAAAATACTGATGTCGTATAGGATTTTAAAAGCTTCATCAGGAGCTTTGTGGAAAACCTTTTGACATTGCACCAAAAGTTTCGATAATAAGGGCTACAAGTATAGGATTTAGGGCCTAATACGTTGATGAATTTTGGTCATGAGTCAATTAATAGATTAGTGATGAATTCTGATAGATTAAATATGAATTACCGGGTAAGTTGACGTTACACCAAAGCCACTAATGTACTGTTGGAGTGTTTGAGATTAATTATGACTTTGTATAGCTTGATTGTGCATTATGATGGATTAACTGTCTCAATACTAAAGCGACTACACGTGATAGGAAAAATACTCTTGCGAAATCCATTTTAAACAAGGACAAACAGGCTGTCACTCCTTCTCGGTGCACTTTTTTTCCCCACACCTGATTTTATTTGTTGATGGAAATGTTTGTTTTAATGTCAAGTGTGTGTTTCTGTGCTGCTAGTGAGCCAGGAGGAAACTTTTCTGTCATTATGTGAAACACAATGACGTTAAATCCTGAACTATTGGTTTTGGTAACTTATAGCATAATTATTCATTTTGTGTTAAATAACCTTTTAACATTAGAGCAGAATGACTAACACGGGCTTCAGGGCTGAATTATGAATAACGTGCCTTACGGCGCATGCGCGAGTTCAATTCAGTACAGTACAGGAAAACAACAAGATGATGCGGCGGCTGAATGAAGATTTCTGTCGGTTCAGTATACCGGATACCTCCGTATCCAGTATACCAACCTGATACCTTCTATATCTCATGCAGTAGGTTAGTATACAAGTCAATTTGAGATTTAACCTTTGTTAATAAAGTTAGCTGTTTATTATTAAAGATCTTTTAATTCTGTCTTTATGAGGAACTGTTGACGAAGCGAGTGGACTTGGCTGTCGAGGAATCGTGCTAATGACTAACTCCTGACCACTTGATCCATTGATTCATGGTGTTTTTACAAGGAAAAAAACAACCCTGTATTGTGTAACGGACAGGTACTGCTGACGCATATGAACGCAATTGTTTTTGTGCAGCTGCGCATGCGCACGACTCAGGCGAACTGGAAAGCCAAAGGTAAACAAATAAAGAGTAGAGACACTTACACATTTGACCAGCTCCCTTTTGAGCTCTTGGAATAAGTTTCCAATGACGTCGATTGGCGTTTTAAATTTATCTTTCTTCGTGTGTCCGCTGATGGCGCTGGGTAACACGGTCTCCAGGTAGAAATGCAGAACGTCATTCATGACACTGCATCCATAAGGGCTCTGCAAGGAGTCAACCAAACAGTCTGTTTATTAGGGTAATAACACTGTGTAACACAGTAATAATACTGAGAGAGAGTTTGGCTGCACTTGGTGAGCCTGAGTTTCGATATGATGCCTATAGTAATCTATTTTTACACAGAGTTTAAAATCCCTTTATTCATCAATCATAGTAATATCGTAACATGACTAGTGTTAAGTATAGGGATAGATCTCTGATACTCACTTTAAAGTGTTCAAGAACTGTCCTGTTGAATAGTGAGGTGTCCAGATCATCCCTGGATTCCTAAACAGACAGCAGAATAAAGTTTTTTTTTCAGATTTCCATTCAAAAATAACTTTGCAGATCGAAATCCTCTTAAGACAAAAGCTCATGGACTCGATGGAAGGTAAGGTTCTTGCTTGTTTCCCTGCCTGTCATTATGCTTCACTGTCTTATTGTAATAAGAATCATTTCACATTTATGCACCTGTCAAGAGCTGCTTTTTTTTGGTTTTTTTTGCTTGCACTAGGTGAAACCTGTTAATCTGAAAGCTACTCACGTAGTACTCTCGGATCATGGCGTATGAAGAGCGAAGTGTTTTCAGTCTGACTGGAAATCCCTCAACGAAGGTGCAGCAGCTGTCTTTGCAGATGCTCTTTTTGCACTGAGCAGCCTGAAGCAGCAGGGCTGTCAGCAAAGATAGCAGGAGGAACCTAAACAGGAGCATTCTCGAAGATCTCGTCACAGAAGTGTTAACCCTTTCGTAAGCTTGCCGCTGAATCCTCAAGGGGAGGAGAAGTGCAGAAAAGCTCAGAGGTGCCTGTTTTATAACCCCCCAAAGATTCCTTCCTGTTTGGTGTGGGCATTTACTGGAAAATTGATTATCCTTTTTTTTACGCTCATGTCATCATTCATTGATGAGACAGTTAACATTTTTGTATTGCATCACTGGAAATCTTTTTTAATTGAGGAATTGCAAACTCATCTTGTTCTTGTGATAAGTTTCAAGAGGTTATGTAATTTTCATCTGTATTTTAGATATTCCATTATTTTGTAGATGGTACTTTTAGTAGTTATTATTATTAGTAGTAATAAAAATGCATATTTTAATTAATCAATTAATTAATCAAGCAAGCAATCTGTTTTGTCCTGCTTCATTGCTGGTGTTATATTTATTAGTCACAATGGCAGAACGGACACCTATTCCAAGTCTGTGGCAGGTTATTAACTTTTAGAATGAATAATTAATCAGTAATCTTGTTCTTTCAGGTGATAATTCTGGTAAATGGGTGCAAATAATGAGGGGGCATTTAAATCTCAGTCATAACTATTTAGAAGTCAGAAACACTTTTATTGCCAGGTATGTTAACACGTACGAGGAATTTGACTCCGGTTCCACTTAGCTTTCATAGTACAAATTGATAAAAGCGTATAGAGAGAAAAAGACAAAGCAGAGAGTGAGTCCAACTGCCGCGATCTTCGGGGGGAGAAGATTGCAGCCATGGCAATGACTTTGAAGGCAGTGCTGGCTGGGAGAGCCAGATGAGATTGGAATTTGTGTAGGCTTGAAACTGGTAGATGTGTCCTTTTCTGAATAACCTGTTTGCCCATTCTGGCCAAAATGGTCCATATCCGTCTGCAAAGCCATCAGCTTCTCCAAGATAGAATCCACAGTACGGTTCAAATTCTGGACAGCCACAGTCTGAGTGCCGACAGCTCTGCCCACCGCCTCGATCATGTCGGGCAGCTTTATGGGGCTTTGAACAGCTGCCACCATTTGATTCCCTCGATACACCAGGGCAATGCCTAATCCAATCAGTAAAAGTCATGTGATCATGGTTCCGAATAGGTAAATTCATACCTATTAAATAAATTATAAATAAATAGGTAAAGATAAAAGCAACCCTGCTTCCAGTTGGCTCGCATCACACCACCTCAACATTGATTACTTTCCTGTAACACCATGTGTTGTCATGTGTTATCACTTGGATAGCTACTTCACGACTTCACCATGTACATTAACGTAGTTAGCATAAACAATTTTGCTCCATGTACGGTTTTCACCTTTGTGCAACTAGACACTTTTTATAAATATGGTTCTTTAACACTCGACTCCACACATAGTGTGTCCACGCTTTTGGGGTTCTGACATGTGCAGCAGTCCATCCCGTGTTATGAGCTCAAGGACGCACACATGACCTGGTTTTCGTGGTGATACATTTGTGATGCGAAAGTTCCTGGTGTACATATAGGAGAAGAGATGGCATGCCAATCCAAGCACTTTTAGCTACCGTTGAAGAGACAAGGGAGAAATTGGAAGAACCGGAGGAGACGAGACAATTTGTGAACTTTGACATGCTTTAGAATTAAATGACTCTCATGTAACGACTACTAACAAATGGAATTAATAGAAAGGAAATACTGATTAGTGGGTGTGGTCAAGGTATACAACAAGTATAAGGATTTTAGGTACATGGAAATTCACAATCGTAGGTTTTATAACCTGTACTTGGACGACAAAATGCTTTTGATGGTGTAAATAAAGAAAAACTCGAGATAACCTTGGCCTTGCCAGTAATGTACAGTACAGTGTGCGTCACCACAAAGTCACCATTTTTATAGATGGAATGCTTCCAATTTAGTGTTGCACTTTCATCCAAGTCACCATGGATTATATATCCAGGCCCACAATTACCTACACACACAAACACACCAAGACACCCATCATCAGCATCGGGGTGGGGTTTGTTTTTAATGCTTGCCATTCTGCTGGTAAAGAAGCAGAAAAATTGGACATGGTGATGATAAAGTGTAAGACGAGAGGTTCCTGGACATCGTCTCTTCTCTGCTTTTTGGATGACGAGGGCTGGCTGGTTCCTACAAAGTGGCCAAATTAATTTTGGCACTGCGGTGAGGCCCGAGTGTGTTCTCTCACTCTGACACTTTCATTACCGGAGAGAGGCAGTCAGAGGAGGGTCCTGCCCTCACCAAGGCCTCCAGATCCGACTCCGTAATGGAACTCCCTCGGTACAAATCTCTTCGCTCAGAGCTCTGAACGCTGCAATAATTATCGCGCTGACCTTTTCTGCAGTAGCAAAGGTGGCTTTTTTCCTGACAGGGTGGTTTTATCATTAAACGACGGCCATCACTGAACTTTCAGTCATGATGGAGGTTAAATATAAATTGACTTTTGGTCGACAAATTATCTAGGATTCAAAAGTTACAAAATCAGAATTGTTCGGGACATATAGTGTTCATGGAAATTTTGATGGAGCACATAAAACATCATTGGGGTTTAACGTTTTTCAACTTATTTGCTCTGTAACTCCGGGGGGGTGGGGGCGACACTAATCCAGACTGCTGATTGGTCCAATGCTGGAAATGTAGAACGTGGACAGATGGAGTTTGTTGAAAGTGGAGTTTCTGTAATATCTGTAGGAGTCAAAAGTAATCAACTTGGAAATTTCAGAACTATTCCTACCACCCCACCAAATATGTAGCTATATAGTTTATAGTTCAGTTTATGGGCGGGGTTTGCATTTTTATTAGTTTTTTTTTTCCTCCTATGACTTTGTTTCAACAAAACTAAATGATATCCAACCAACCATCACTCTTTCACCTGACAGAAGTATTTTTACTGGATGGAGAACAACTGAAATGAAGTCCTAACGTTAAAAAAGTGATTTTTTTTTGGACGTTTGAAATATAATTAAGCTAAATTGACCTTTAAATTAACATTTGATATATGTAATGCATACTTGAATTGGGGGGGGGGGGGGG
>JAPEKM010000019.1:31116901-31130806 GCA_027575975.1 Cathorops multiradiatus
GCCCCCCCCCCCCCCCCCCCCCAAACAAAAAAAAAATTATCCTTTTTACTGAACTTTACAGGGGGTGCCAATAATTGTGGAGGTCACTGTATCAATCAGTTAATCATGTGGAAGCAGTGTGATGCTTAGTCATGCAGATGCAGGCCAAGATTTGTGTTGGTTGGAGTAGTTTATCCCCACGCCTTGTCCCTGCACCATGTTCAGATGTTAACATTAACTGAAGCGCGCAACCTGTGTTTTTTTTTTTTTTTTTTTTTAATATAAATGCATTGCTGCCACATAATTTGGATAATTGCATGAACGAGCAGGGATACAGATGTTATTAAAGAGGCCGGTGAGGGTGTGCTTGACCTTTTGAAATATTTTGCAAAAGAATGTTGAGTAACTGTTATTGCAATAACATAATCAGAAATATGCCTATCTTTGGCTGCTGGTGCTTTTACTCGTTGACGTGTTTAATATATTGATGGAATGAGAGAGCATGCGGTTTTGTAAATGTAGCTGAAGCATGCAATATGTGCTCAGGTTCATGATTTGCTGTGACCGCTGCGAGGAGTGGTTCCACGGAGACTGCGTAGGCATTACGGAGGCACGCGGCCGCCTAATGGAGCGCAACAGTGAGGACTATGTGTGTCCCAACTGCACAGGCAGGAAAGCCCAGAGCACCAAGCCTTCTATCTTGACAACAGGTGTTGAAACCAGCAAACCTCCTGCTACTCCTTTTGCTCTTCGCAAGGCAGAGCCCAGTCCAGCTGTTAGCCAAGCCAATGTCCAAGCACCTACAACTGCTGCTGGTCTGCCTCCTTCTGCTACTGCTTTTCCTGCTACTACAGCTGTTCCTGCTGCAGAAGAAAAGATCGGGGAAGAAGTCGGCATCAAGGGCAGGATTGAGAAAGCTTCTAACCCAAGTGGCAAAAAGAAAATAAAGATTTTCCAGCCGGTAGGTTGTTGTACAGTATCTGTGCATATCAGTACAAGCCAGTGGTGTAACTGCGGTTGAGAGTTTGGTTTAAAACACACCAGCATGTAAAATTTTCTTCATTGTATGTAATATGGCTAAGTGGAATAATTAACTGGAGCATTTAGTTTGATCTATAAAGTGAATATTTATAAACTGAGTTCGTATAGGTAATATTGTTTTGCAGTTTTAAGTGAGCACACACTTTGCATACTTGGGTGTAAATGTTAGAAATTTCTATTGCTAGGTACAAAAATACTAAACTTTTTTTTGGTAAAAAAAAAAAAGCTGATTACGTTTAGGGTGAGGTTGTTTGACTTAATGCTGTCTTTTTTTTTAATATATAAAAAACTTGCATTATGGAAAAATAACTTTGCATCACTTATTCTAAGACCTGCCTGGATATTTAAAATATCTTGTCTTTAAAAGTACTATAAACATTTTGAACTGATCATTTCTAAGGGAGCTTAAATTATTCATTAAAGACAGGAAAATCTGCCACAAACCATAACCTGTAGACCATCAGCAGGTGTTATGGGTTATACTGTAAAGCACTGTAGTTTGGATGCATGTGTATGCAATATTTGGAAGGAAAACAATTTAATTTGCTTGTTTTCAATACATTAAAACCAACCACCATTTAAAGTGAAACCACTTGATTCAGGGATCACAACTGTAACAAACACTTGTTTGCATGTGATAACCGACATGGGAACACCTGGGTGCACGTGGCAAATGAAGATATTTTTACAGGTAATATTATGGGCTGTATGTAGTCTAGAATGATGGTATCTAACAAATAGCAATACAGATTATCATGAAATTTGCACATAACTCCGAGGGGAAAACAAGCTGAATTTAAGAAGCATGGTTTATAGGTTCCCTTTAGATTAAGGTAAATGGTGATGTTTCCTTTATGTAAAATATCCAGCATCAGGGAAATATGAACTTCAGCTGAAGATTACATACATGTAAACCTTTGCTAATGAAAGTTTTTTTTTTTTTTTCTGTGTATGTATAATTTAAGCATTTCCGGTGTTGGTGTTGACAAACTATCATGCTTAACTTTCTACTTTAAGGATCTCCCCAAAGAACCTTGAGAGGCCACAGTGTTCAAACACTGACCTGATTTAATAATTGGCTTGTAGAGGAACGAAAAGGGTGAAGAGATGGATGCTGTTGTGAATTAAAATACTGTAATCAGGGAAGTCTCACTGATGGTCATCACTCGCCTGAATCAAGTCTTCTAGCTGTAGCTATATAACCACTTCCTGAAGTGGATATGCAGTCATTTAAAGTCTCTCATTTACCTAAAAATTGAGGTTTCGGTGACTCTTGGTGCTTAATAGTCGCAAACTTGCAACTGTTGTATTCTGGAATGTGACCCTTCCAGCACGTTAAAAGCCTCATATCAAGAGCAATTATGTGTTATTTTGCTGATCATTTTTGAAAGCGTTTCTTTAAATGATAAAAGTTGCACTAATTTGATTGAGGCTTTAATAGTTCCCACAGCCTGATAGGTCTGACCAACGTGAGTTTTCAGCAGGTGATGGCGACTGCAGAGGAATCCTCTCTCCCCAAGTGCATCGGTCCTGGCTGTGAGAGGGACGCCCTGCCTGACTCGGTGTATTGTGGTAATGACTGCATCCTCAAGCATGCTGCTGCTGCCATGAAGACCATCACTACTGACAACAAGGAGACTAAACCCAAGGACAAGCCCAAGCCAAAAATCCTCAAAAAGCCTTCAGCCGTATCGACAGTCAAGGTATTATTTCAGGACTGGTGTATTTAGAAAGGTTTTAAAGTCTTACGGTGTATATTTTTAATGCATGGTAAATTTAATTACATTTACGTCATTAAATTTAGTTTATATCCATTCACATAAACTGATGCTAAGATGAAATAAAAAAAAATGGTGGTTTTCTTAGGACGCTGTTCAGAGAGGTGTAGTATCTGCTTTTTCCTTTTGTGTACTTTGTTTAATTATGCGTAGTCTCCATATATGCCTAGAGTGATGGTTTCTGAAATGGTTAGTATTGCATACCCATGTGGAACCTGAATTGGTTAAGAGCTGTTAAGTCTTGTTTATTCATGTTAATAATTTTGATGTCCGTTTCTTTCGAAGAGTTCGGTTCCCGAGCGAAGAAGCAGCCGGAGGTTCGCCGACTCGTCCAGCAAAGCTCAGGAGGAGTCCGTGGATTCAGAAGGTCACGAAGATGAAGAGGAGGACGAAGAAGACCGAGTTGCAGAGGAGCATCCGCCACCCCCAGCCATGTCGTCCTGGTCCAGCGACCATAATTACATTGCAGTAGCACCAGAAAAGACTACAGCAATAGCACCAACTGTGTTAAACAAAGCGTGTATGTATCTTAAAGGTTTTCCACAATTTAATCTTCGGTCTCTGTGACTTGGTGTAGAACTCGTATGAGAAATGAGATGATATGGCCTGGAAGCCATCACTAGAAACTTGAAGACTTGAAATATCTGGCCATGCAAGATGAAAGCATGTGTATTTGTGGAAGTTTGTAAATTTGGTGGCCCTAATGGGTACAGGGGTCCTGATCAGGTAAGTATATGTATAAACAGAAATGGTAGGTATTACTACCTCAGGTTGTATAAAAGGGTCTACTTTAAAAAAATATATATTTATTTTTTTAATGTTTGTTTAATTGGCCAGTTTTTATGGGCATTGGCAATGCTGAAACCTACATTAGACTACAGAATTTTCAAAGCCATGTTCCTCTTGATATTTATTTAATTCACAAGTTGGCTGAATCGGTCTTAAGAGACATCATGAGAGGTTTAAAGAGATGTAAAGTGCCTTGCCATGATGCTGTTGATTTTTACATTTTTCTGTCTGGAATATATATATGTATGAAATTTGAAGTTTTTAACTGTGTATGAATGTCAACATTGCCTCCAACTTCCGCTCTGATCTGGGAATAGTATCTTAAGAACAGGAGTACTGACCGCTCATCTGAACAGGTAGGTCACGGTGTCTCTTTTTTTCTCCTGCCACCTTTTCACCAAGAAATAGAGCAGCGTTTCTGATCACATGGTGTCTGGCAGGGGTATTCTCTGCAAGCATCCCAGCCTTTTCTGTTCCCACTAACATTAAAAAAAAAATTTATTTATCTGCCTTGCATGCCCTGCTTTTTATGAAATCCTCTTTTGGGAATAAGTGACTTTAAAAATAAAGTGATATTACAGATAAATACTCTGATGCCCCTTGCTTCAATTTTGAGCAAAGTCTTGTTTCTTTTTCTTGGGAGTACATTGGATATCTTGGCCTCTGCCTGCTTTGGCCATCGCCTATCCAGCCAGCAACTGATCAGCGCAGATATTTGCTCTCGAGAGAATAAGGCCTGACACTCTGGTTGTGAAGTTGAAGCTGTGAAGACTACAAAAACTGGAAGACGACAGTCTGCCAGACAGCACCCAGAAGCAGACTTCTCCTCTCATTAGTACACAACACAGAGGAAATGCCACACCATAATTATATGCAGATAGCAGGCATTTTTTTTAAATAGAAGTTTGCTTTACAATCAGAAGTTAAGCCAGCTTTGGGATTATGAGCTGTTCCTATCTTTGTTGATTGATTGATGATTGATTGATCAGGTTTTATTGCTTGATAGAAATAGAGGAATGCTAACTTAAGTTTAGAATTATTCACTTTATTCATGAATGAGCCTGCATTTTGTATTCAATGAAAGAGGCTTTGCTGGGAATAAATGTACTCATTAGCTTATTTTGGCACAAACAAATTTGCATCCTGACACACTTTTTAATGTCAAATTGATTTTTGTGTATAGTAAATATGACCACAGTTTGACAAGTCAAGGAATGACCCAAGAGCCGTGTGGATTAATACATCACCACTTCACAATGAAAACATGAACTTAATAAAAAGCAATACATGCAGAAGGGCTGGAAATGCTGTTTCCGCTTGGATCAGTGCTGTGAGAAGTCTTGGGCGATCCTCTGCTGGAGGAGCTCACTTGGATTGGGATTCTGCGATTTTTATTTAACACTAACACACACAGTGGAACAATTTTAATCTGGTTGCTCTTGGTTCATACAATCGCGCACGTCCTGCAAGCATGGGAGTACTTTTTGGAGATAAAACCTGTAAAATTAATTTTCGGTGAATGGGAAAAATTAAGTTTGGTGTAATAGAGGTCCTTGAGCATCATCAGCAACAGGTAGGCCTGGCAATTTCGTCACCAAGACCAGCAAATGAACCATTTAATTAATATCTGGTCAACATGACTGGTTGTCTTAAATACCTTAAGTGCCCTAAATGATTAATCACTTGTTCGATGCATGTGAATGGCAGCTGCAGTGGGTCATGTCCTTGAAGCGGAAGGGTGGAACTGGGTTTCCCATCAGGAACATTGCAATCCAAATACTGCAACTATGTGTTTTTGATTCTTCATTTTAGTGTTCTGCTGGTTGGTTTATATGGAGCAATTGTCAACAAAAATAAGGCCAAGTTATATTTTTCTACTTATAAACAAATGTCACTGTAAATTTTGTGTCAAGACATGGTCTTCATGCTCATCTGGACTTTGTATGGTGACTGAACCTTACAAATAAACACTTGATTTTTCTACTTTTAGATTTGTGTACTTTTCTTTCCTCCCACTAATTTTCTCATAATTTTTCTCCCTTGGACACATTTTTTTCCTCTCTTTTTAAAATTATAAAATGTACAGGATCAAGGCAAGGCACAAACATTTCATTTTGGAAAACTATTAAATTAATCCTAAATTTTCTTTGAAACCACATGCAAAATGCAATTAAAAAAAAAAAATCTTTGTCAACTTTTAATAGAATTGGGGGATTTTTTTTATTGCCATTTAAAAAAAAATATGTCTGATTTTTGTCTTAAGCAGCTACTCAGAAAGATGAAGACAAAACAGAAGAAAGTGAACCAGAAAAGAAAGAGCCAGCTCCTATTGAGAAGAAACCCCCAGCAGCAACTGTCTCTCCCAAAGGAGGCAAAAAGTCCCCAGGCCAGAAGATGGCCAAGCATGGCCCAGTCTTGATGCCCAAAGGCAAAACAAGCACTAGGTCCTCAAGCAGTGCCAAAGACCTGAAAAAACAGTCTCCAACCCAAGGCAAATTGGTCAAATCCAAAAAACCAGCACCACCCCCTCCTCCCATTCCAGTCTTCTCTTCTTCTGGTCCTCCTGGAACATCACGGCTCCATCCTACTGGTGCACTGAGCGTTGGCAAGAGCACCTTCACCATCCCCAAAAAGCAGCCACAGTCTGGGGTGAAGGAATCTGCAAGTTCTGGGCCCTCTTCGGCTTCCAAGATGCCTCATGTGTCCGTGCCCTCCAGCTCCCACAGCCAACCATCGGCATCCAAGTCTGCGCCACCAGCAGCACCTCTCCCTCCGCAAGCACCTCCGAACAACCAGATGAGGTCCAACATCCGTCGATCGCTCACTGACATTCTGTACAAAAGGTTAGAAAATTGCTTGATTTTCCCAATTGTTTTGTGATTTTCATTATTCATAGTTCCAAATTTAACATTTACAAATGTGTATTATCATAACGTGAACAGTTAAACTGTACAAGTAGTAATTATTAATTAATTAAATCAGCAATTCAATAATCAGTATTCACGTTATGGCACACTTAACTGTACTGTAGGGTGAGTGATAGCGATGATCTCTCCATGTCTGAGAGCGAGGTGGGCAAGCTGGCTGTCAGCATTGAGAAAGAAATGTTCAATCTGTACATGAACACAGACAGCAAGTACAAGAACAAGTACAGATCTCTCATGTTCAACCTCAAGGATCCTAAAAATAAGGTTGGTCAACAGTTTTATGAGTTTCAGTGCCACTTTTGAAAAACCGACCTACGAGTGCTTTGACTTGTGCGTCTGTTCAACAGGGCTTGTTCTATCGTGTGATTGGTGGAGAGGTCAGCCCGTTTCGCTTGGTGAGACTCAGCCCTGAAGAACTGCTCTCTAAAGAGATTTCTGATTGGAGGAAGGCTGGTACCTCTGAGGTAATGTTCCAACAGTGAGGCATTCGTAATGTCTAATGATGTACTGGAACTTTTATTAGCAGCTGCGTACAAATTGGAGAAGAGTGCATGTTCCAGATGGTCTCATCGTAAAACGTGTTTTTTTTTTTTTTAATAAAGAATCTGGATCCAAGTGGAAGGACCCAACCAGGGCAATCCAAAGTTGGATCCAAACAGGATGCAGCTCCCCCTGATGTTGACATGGAAGAAGCTCCTTCCATGTCTGATGGAGATGTATGTATCTCTGCTACTTCCCAATCTCCTCGCTTGGCTTCTGGGGCAGTAAGTGGTGGCTTTCTGTCTTTTGGCGCATTTTTTTTTTTTTTAATCCTCTGGCTTTGTTCCTTTCCTTCCGTTTCTGCTCATATCATCTCCAAAGTAATGCCTTTGTAAGGTGTTAAGCTTTTGGGGAGCTTGCCAATTTGACCTTTTCTGCATATTTGTATTGAGTGGTCTTTACAAGCTTATTAAGTTTCAGTTCAGTATAATACATTTAACTAATTTCTACCTTTTTGAAATTTATTGTAAAACATTGTGCCAAGTAGCTGATTGATGTTTATGCGGGTTTTTTTTATGTGAACGACAACAAAAAAAAATTTCAAAGCTTCGCAAAAAACTGACCGTTTAGTCTGTGTATCTTTTTAACAGGATCATCAGGAGTCCCACCCTTCTGCCACACCTCAGAATTCTGCTTCTACTGGGAAAAGCAGTGCTGTCCCAGATATCTTGAGCAACATGTTGAAAGACACCACGGCGGAACACAGGGCTCACCTGTTTGATCTTAACTGCAAGATCTGCACAGGTAACACCTGATTTGAGATGCAGCCTGAATAAATCTGATTTCTGTTGTGTTGCTAGAGTTTTATAATTGCTCTTTGACATCCCTTTCAGGTCAGAGGTCGGCGGACGATGAGCCAGCAGCCAAAAAGCCCAAAATGTCACTTCCGAAAAAACAAGACCCTCCTGAAAAGCCCAAAACGGAGCAGCGACCCTCCAAGGTGCCAGCAGACCAACCGAATGTCTCCTACTCGGTCAGTGACGTGTCGACACCTCTTCAAACAAGTAGCATGGAAGACAAGAGCAGCACGGTGCCTGTGGTCATGCCGGCAGTTTCTTCTGTCACTATAAGCCGCCGTGACCCTCGTACTGCCGGCCACCGCTCCTCTGCATCTCTCACGCAGACTGAGCCCGATGTCAATACGCCTGTTGGGGCACCAGTCAGTGTACCTGTTGTGACCCCTCTGCCCCCTGAAGCCCCTGTTGTGGATACGAAAGGACCGTTGCCTATGCCACCTCCAGCTCCAGTAACTCTGCCTAAACCTGTGATGCCAAAACAAGACACTTCAACAGAATCGCGGCACTACGGGGCCAGCGCATCCAGGTAGATGGTGTCAGGTGTTTTCACTCATTCATAATTTTGCGTACAAGTACGCAGATTTAATTTTTTTTCCTCTGTGTTGGTGTGTAGCGGTTATGTTCACCATTTAGCATGTTGGTGTTTTCTGATTGTAAATTTTCAAAAGTGAACTTTTGTGTTGGAGGTGATTTTTATTTTATTTTTTTTACCATCTAGAATATTTCTCCAAATATACTAGATGTACATTGAAAGCTGTTTACTCTGACTGCATGCACACATTTAAGACAGGATTTAAGTGCCCCCCCCCATAAAAAATTGGGGAGTATTTGGAAGTTACTGAGACTTGATTGGTCACTGAAGAGATGAAACATATTTAATATTGGTTTTCTGCAGCATGACCGAGCCCCCTCCTGAAGGAGAGACTGCTCTGTTCCTGTCAGGACAGGAGATCATGTGGAAAGGATTTGTCAACATGCACTCTGTTGCCAAGTTTGTCACGAAGGCCTACCTGGTTTCGGGATCCTTTGAGCATCTCAAGGAGGTTTGTTCCTTGGGCTTTTTGATGAATGAATGTTCGTCAGTAATTATTGTAAACGCCATGCTAAAGTCAGTATTTTGCCTCGCTTTCAGGACTTGCCTGATACCATTCATGTTGGTGGTAGAATATCACCACACACAGTTTGGGACTATGTGGGTAAATTGAAGACTTCATTGTCAAAAGTAAGCGATAATTATACTTAAGTAAAATAACATTAGAGATGGAGACTAAAGTTAAACTAATTGCATTCATTTATGTATCGTGTTGCTTTTCAGGAGCTTTGTCTTATTCGTTTCCATCCAGCAACCGAAGAAGAGGAAGTTGCGTACGTCTCCCTGTTTTCTTATTTCAGCAGCCGCAAGCGGTTTGGTGTAGTGGCCAACAGCAACAAACGAATCAAAGACCTTTACCTCATTCCACTGAGCTCCAAGGACCCTCTACCTGCTAAACTCTTACCTTTCGATGGACCAGGTAAGCTTGTGCAAGAAGATAAAAACTGTTCACAGTGCGCATTAGCACTCAAAGTATTTATTAAAAATGCAGGTGTGGTGGAATCCTCAGGTAAGTATGTCCCTTTTAATGGTGCCAGTCTTGTGCATGAAGAGAGGGCTTGTTCCGTGTCATCAATGGTCTCTGCAAAAAAAAAAAGTTTTTCTTTTTTTTTTGAGGGTGTGTATATGATTGTTTCTTCATGGGTTGTGTTTGTTGTCCCCCCCCCTTCATGTAATCTGTATCATGTCATTTGTGTGTTTTCTAATAAAGCAAATTATGCATCCAGATTTTGGTGCAACCCTAGATATTTGTCTCAGCCTTGTTTTTTAGCTGAATCATGCTTTTGTAATAATTTATTCATGGTGAGTTGGAGAAGAGCTTGAGATTTTAGTGCTGTTCCAACATGCAAATGGTTGTAGAAAGCAAACTTGATGTACCGTCTTTGGTTATCAGATGTTTAAACACTGATGTAATCGCTGCTGGATGCATCTCAAACACTATGGTAATTCATCTGGACCCAAGTGTTGGAGAGCGACATGACCCACCTGAAACACTACTGAGAGTGGGACCAACTTGAAGAATCACAAATTTTTCCTGTTCTACCTATTGGACTATTTATCCATCTGTTCAGTTTTAGATGTGCTTGTTGTAGCACAATGAATGACTGTTGCACTGTGATTACACGCAAGCATAATGACATACCTTCAGTGGTAGTATGATTGGTTTTGCCAAAGTGTATATGTGGAGCAAGAAAGGAGAAATTGTACTAGGTTTTACCAGATATATTGATAATGGCTGTGTCTGCTTCTAGATTGACTGACTGGTTTGAAATTACGTTGATAGTTTCACTCTATTACTACCAGTGTCTGACTATATCAAGGGAACAAAATCACCCTGATAATATGCTAAATCATGATGACTAAACTTTTGATCGTGTGTCTGTTCATTAATATACATTAATTTCTCCAATAATCACATCTCCAATGAGACCTGTTTTATAAATATGACATGGAACAAACTCTCTTTTCATGAGGTATGTACAGAAGTTTAGCACATTGACCGGTACTTACAAGGGTTTATTTTTTTGCTATCGTTAGTAGGCATAATTACTTTTTAACAAGTTATTTTATTGTTTTGATAGGTCTCGAGCCAGCTCGTCCGAATCTCCTGCTTGGGCTGTTAATTTGTCAGAAAGACAAGAAACGTGCTGGAGCCCCTCTGGAAAGTGAGGAAAAACGTTCTAAAACACAGCGAGATGATGAGACAGGTCTCCCAAAACCAATCGTTGTTAACAAAACTGATAAAACCACGCGAATCAGTCAGGAGCCCATAAGCACGACTCCGCCTGGAACTCCACCCCCTCTCAGCAGTTCCGAGTCATCAGTTGTTCCACTTGCATCATCAGTGTTTTCCATCTTGTCCTCTGTCAAGGCACCAAGTGTCACCACAAGTGCAGGCGATAATTCCCCATCAAGTACGGCCACTCCAGCGGTTCCTGCCGCATCTGCCACTCCTCTTCAGACCATCCTAAAAACATTGTTTGGTAAGAAGAAGGATTCTGAAGCTTCTCAGTCCCCTACAGATCGAAGTTCAACTGATGTTTCTGTTCCTCTGCTGGATCCAATAGTTGAGCAGTTTGGCATTGCAAAAGGTCAAAAAGTAGATGAACAAGAGGATGATAGGCCATATGACCCAGAAGAAGAATATGATCCCAGTGTTACATATGGTAAAGAAAAGCCTGATGATACTGTGGTCTCTAAAAGCATAACACAAACAGAGGTCAGAACTGGTATGGTAGATGATGTTGCATATGACCCTGAAGATGACTCCATTTTTGAGGAGGTGAAGGGTGATCCAAGTTCCAAGAAGCACCTAGAGGAACAGGACCAGCAAATGCCTGACCCTAAATCTCTCTTGGCCAACACTCAATTGCTTCAACTTGGTAAAAAGGTTGAGCAGTTGGTTGCAAAAAGCACAGCTGCTACCCCAGTTATTAATCAGAGACGGGATCCCAGGCAGAGTAGGGACCCTAGACAGATGAATGCCAGTCAGAGGCTAAGCTCAGATGATTCTGTAGAGAAGGAAGAGGCTCCTGCTGTTACGTCTTCTATTATTACTACTTTGAGTAATGCGTCTGCTGTTACTACTACTTTGAGTGATACTGATGCTACAACTACTTCTACTACAATAACAGATAAACCTCCCCTTGACATTGCTGCAATACTAGACACATTAACATCACAACAGCCTAAAATCTTAGACTCTCCATTACAAGATGCTTTGAATGTAGAACCAACAGAACCTTGTGCAACCACAGATGCGCCACCATCACAAGATGATGCTAATGTTGACGTGCAAAAATTGAATCCAACTGATTCCCAAGTCGAGTCATCCAAGCAAGAAGAGGAATCAAACAGCGAAGAGGTGCCTTTCTTGGATGCGGATAGCACAGAAATTCCACTTTTGGGGGAAAAAATAGACCCCGATCTCGTAGAAAGTTACCTGGACACAGAACCTAAAGAAAGTCCCAAAGAAAATGATGTTCCAGTTGAATCAGAAAATAAGAGTTTTGAAGAAATTTGGCCTAATTCTGCAACCATTTTAAAAAAAGAGCCAATCTCTTCTGTTGGAGAGTCTGCATCTTCTACGACGACATATTACAACATCACAACAATCAGTACACCAATAACTTCTATGGGGAGGCCACAAGATGTGACCCAAGTGAGTTCATCTTATATGGATTCACATAGCTCTCATATCCCACACATGACTGGGCCAAACTCTCAAACCGATTATCGAGGTCCTTCAGACATTCCACCTCCAGTGCCTTTCCACCCGCCAGTTGGGCCTCCACCTGCACTTGGTCCATTACCAATGACTGTTCCACCCCCCATGCATATTCCACTGCCGATGTCAGGGCCACCACCTATTTCTGGACCACCTCCAATGCAAATGCCTCCACCAATACAAGGCCCACCTCCACCTCATGGGGAAAATGACCCATCACAATATCCACCACCTGGCCCATATGCACCTTACCAAAATCAGTGGGGAAACAGTCCACAGTTTGACGCTTCAAGAGGACCACCTCCTCCTCCAATAGTTACACCCAGAGGACCACCACCTTCAGTCCCACCAATAGGTCAAAGAGGACCTCCACCTCAAATATTTAATAACAACATGCCCCCACATCATATAGCATCACGAGGCCCACCTCCTGGTCCTCCTCCACCTGGTCCACCACCCCCTCCTTTTGATGGACAAAGATTCAACGGGCCTCCCCCACCTTTCAGCTTCCCTGGACCCCGAGGCCCACCACCACCATTTGGAGGCCCTCCCCCTGTTCATTTTGACAGCAGGGCACTGCCACCATCTCGCTTCCCTGGGCCAAGAGGCCCTCCTCACAACATTGGTGAACCTGGACCACCGCCTAAGATCCCAAGAGGACCTGCTGACAATGATGGTGGAAGTTATCAGCTAGGGATTGAGCAACCCCAGGGAAAAACGGCATCACACAATTACAGAGACAATCAGGGACCCTTACATGGGCCTCCATTTAGGGGACCTCCACCAAACCACTTTGATGGACGAAGAGGCCCACCTAGTTCTGCAGGAGATATTCCAGGGCATCGATTTCCTCCTCCTCCAAACCAATTTCGTGGTTCACCGCAGGATAGAGTATCCTTTGAAGAACCGAGAGGAGGAGGGTCATCCCAAGACTTGGAAAGACACAGGGGTCCTACCCCTCAGCATTTTGGAGGGCCAAGAGCTCCCCTGCCAGGACACTACTCTGATAATGATGCTGGAGGTCAGACGTCACGCTACCAGCTCAATGATCATCTAAATGATATAAGACCTGTAAGGGGGCCTCTGTTACCAACTCCTTCTGAAGGTCCCATCCCGGTACCAGGCCGCATGGGTGGGCATAGCCCAGAATCCCATCGTGATGACCACTGGAGAAGACACTCCCCTGAAATGAGAAGGCGCAGCAGCTCAACTCGAGATGGTTCTGAAACTCAGGACAGGTCAAGTCGCTTTGACAGTGGCCCCCGTGATCGAGATGGAGAAGAAAGGCAACGAGATGTGTCTGAAGACAGAAGGAGGGATAGAGACAGGGATGGGCTGCATGGAAGCCGATCATGGGGCTGGACCAGAGACCGTGAATGGGATCGTGGTAGGGAGAGAGACCATAGTAGAGATAGGGATAGAGATAGGGAGAGAGACCATAGCAGAGATGGGGATAGAGATCGAGAGGGAGACCACAGTAGAGATCGGGATCGCAGCAGGGAGAGGGACCGGGAGAAAGAGCGCAGCAGGGAGAAGGACCGGGAGAGAGAGCGCAGCAGGGAGAAGGACCGGGAGAGAGAGCGCAGCAGGGACAGAGACCGGGAGAGAGAGCGCAGCAGGGACCAGGAGAGAGAGCGCAGCAGGGACAGGGACCGGGAGAGAGAGCGCAGCCGGGACCGAGAGAGAGAGCGCAGCAGGGACCGGGATCGGGAGAGGGAGCGCAGCAGGGACCGGG
>JAPEKM010000019.1:32934401-32944917 GCA_027575975.1 Cathorops multiradiatus
AGTGCAAAACTGTTCATGACAACTGCAGTCCTAAAGTTAGCAAGTCAACTGTAGTCCTCAGCCATAAAAGCATTACTCTAAGAGTCCAGAGTGTCCTCCAGGTGTGACTTTCAACTGTCCTGAAGGGGCAGTCCTCCACAGGAGATGAGACTCCAACCAGACACAGGACACCAGAATGGATCAGGTAGGTCTGAGGAGCAGAAGAGGTCAGCATCTCGATCCCAGGACCAACATGTAACTCGAGGGACAGTGTCTCTCCCCAGGGACTTCAAATAGCATCCTGGTAAACTGTCATTTTGAAATAGCACTTTGCTTCTTGAAATAGCATCAAAATCCACCCTATATGTTTCGTAAGTACAGTCAGTCGGTAAACAGGAAGTCAATGTCCGACAGACCTGAAAACGGTATACATCGTATAGAACCCCAAGCTGAAGCTTGGTACCAAATATCAAGTAGTTGTGATTTGTAGTTGCTGAGAAAATTGTTCGGAAAATTTAGTAAATCTACACTATATGTTTCATAAATACATTCAGTCAGTAAACAGGAAGTCGATGTGCGACAGACCTGAAAATGGTATACACCAAATAGAGCCTCAAGCTATAGCTTGGTACCAAATATCAAGCAGCTGTGATTTGTAGTTGTTGAGGGAAAAAAAAAAAGTGTTAGGAAAGTGTTGTAAATCCACAGTATAAGTACAGGTATTTGAGCACTGGAGACTCAAATGTTTAACTTTTAACTGGATGAACCAAATCTGAAATGCAGCATAATCTCAAAAGATCCATCCAGCACTCATTTTAACAGCACACATGCTTTTTTTTTTTTTGCTACACCACTGAACCATGTATTTAAAAAAAAAAAAAAGTTCTAAACTGAGGTTCTGGATTATAAATATTCGTCACTGAGGCATATTTAAATACTTTAATATCTTAAGTTAGAGGAATAACACCATTAAGGCTCATAACTGCTGATTAATAACCTCAGCTGAACCTTTTGAGGTACATTCGAGTTGTCTGATGAACAAAAATGTCCCTGTCGAGTACTTCATGTTTTGACAGTCAAATGTTCTTTACTGCATGAATAATAAACAGCAGTACAGCTGTTTATATTGTGATAAATTAATAAAAATCACAAAAACACTTTCCTCAGATATTGTGATTTCTTTGTAATATTTTTAATAATGACAAACTGACTGAAAGCAGATGATTTGATCAAATTCAATTTTGCACTGAATCTTTGAAATGTCTCCCCCCCCCAAAAGTGTTAAATTACTTATCTTGCAAGTTTTTTTTTTGCTGGAAGTTTCCTAGCAAACTTAATCATGACACACACCCATCTTGTAGTGATGTCCTCGATAGCCACAATAGAATTTGATTTCCTCATGCTGCCCACCATCATTATACGTAACCAATAACTGATTTGATTTTAATAACACAAATCACACTGGACATTAATTACGCTTGTGTTAGAGGAAGGTTTTTGGTTAAAATATCTGGATTTAGTCCCTTAATTCTTGTCAGTTGATTTAGTGCTAAATCACATAACCTATTATAAAATAGACAGACAACCAGGGAACATTTTACTTTCTCCTTTTTTTCAATGCAGCAAGTCCTCTGCCGTTGATTTGAAATTAAATGTGTCCAATGTGTCTTTGCAGCTTGCAGAAGCCGCGTCACACTCTCCTCCTCCAGACAACTTCACAGCGCCTTCTGAATTCGATTCGGCAGAGTTAAGCCCATCTCTGCTGGCACGGTTGACATGGATGGAGCACAGGCAATTTTAGCCAGCGTAGCCTCAGTTCGCTGAACTCTTAAATAAGCACACTGCAAGCTGTTGCAAAAGCTAAACCTCTATAACTGCGGAACACCGTCATCACCGCCTCTATGCCCTGTCGTCCAAGCTGGACGTCAACGTGAAGTTTAGGGACTATCAGTCATTGTTATAGCTACATTTTAGATGTGCATTATCATCAGGTATTTTGACTGGTAAGTTTTTAATTTACTGTTTTGGAGGTTTTTTTAAATAAATTTTACCAGAATGGCAAAACGGTAATCACCACCTAATGAGCTCCCTTGTTGAAACGTCCTTCGGCGTAGTATTGGCTAAAATTCCAGGAATGCTATATTTTTGACACACTGCACACGAGTTCCACTGCTTCCCAACCGAGCAGCACATCCGTTACCAAGATTAAATATCTTATGTTAGAATATTACATGCATGATAGGCAGGTTTGCTTCGCAGATTTAGCAGATCCTCCCAGGGAAAGCAGACATGCTCATTTTTCTGCTGAAGGGTTGCTGATTTTATGTGCCAGGTTTATATTTGGGTTGAGCTGATTCCCTTAAAAAATTTTTTTTAAAGCGCATTGTAAATTTATTTGAACAAAATGTCCTGCCTTTTGCGTGAAGTCAGATGGGATCAGCTCCAGCTCACCAACGGTCCACAATGGATAAGCAGGATAGAAACTGGATGGATGGATGGATGTTCAAATGTTTTTGGTAGACTATCTACACATTCTATAGTGTGTTAATAAAACACCTGCGTTGATGTTGAAAACCTGTGTCGGCCTGCTTTCCCACCACACATACTGTAGAAAATGAATGAGGAACTGATAAAGAACCGGACTGATGAGCAGACTTGATAACGGCATCAATAAAATCTTATCGAATCCTCTTCCTATTTCAGTAAATGAGTGGCACAGAATCATAACCAAACGCAGCCTCTGGCTTGATGCATCGGTGATAACTGTGACAGCATGGTGGAATTGTAACACAATAAAATGTGCAGAAAAAGAGCACAGCATCAACTGGCATGCGTTCATCAAACCCTAGCAGGGGAATGCTGCATGACTCCCACCCCCACACACACTTAACCACATACCAGCGAGTTAGAAGTTACAACCGCACAGCGAGGCCTTCTTTTTTTAGGAGCTGAGGCTAGTTTGTGTTTTTACTATAACATCAGCCAAATCCCAACTCTGTTGTAGGCTCATTTCTTTATGGTGGTTGTGGTTTAAACTGAAACTTTTCACGGAGTGGATTTCTGGGTTTGAATCATGTTCTGCAAGAACATGACAAGTTGAACACAACATGCTAGCAGAAAGGTTTACAAATTAAAAGTTTTCAATGACTATTATCAGGGTTCTCCACTTTTAAAAAATAAAAGGTGTTGGCAAGGGTTTGGGGGCTGCCTAAGACCCTAGCGGAGCCCCAGCAGGGGGCCAGAGGGACTTCTTCCCCCTGAAGCTGACAGACTTTGGGCTTTTTTGACAGTGAAACAGGCCAATAAATGGATAGGAAATGCTAAATCAATGTTAAAATCATTTTACAAAGAACTAAACACATTCTTACTGGACATATCTTTATTACCTCCGCCAAGGAGGTTGTTTTCGGGAGCGTTGGTTTGTTTGTCTGACTGTTAGTAACACTGGGAAAACTTATGAACGGATTGCTCTGAAATTTTTTCCAGAGGTGTGACTGGGCACAAGCAGCAATCCATTACATTTTGGCAGTGATCCGGGTCACCTTCTGGATCCCGGATTTTTTTAAAGGATTCTTGGCAGAGGTCTGCACTCTCCGACTGCTTTTCTAGTTGTCAGTGCGAGACTCATTTGACATTTCAGTTGAGACTGATGTGCCTGTTGCGCATCCCTGAATTAATTATATTTTTTCTGTGTGTGAAAAATAAATTAACTTCCATGCATAAACAAAATATCCCATTACAATAAATGCATACATTTTTTACAATACACACAAAATGTTAATAGGCCATTTGCAGGAATTGGTCACGTGTTAGTTTTCCCCATAGCAGCAAGCCCGTAGTGGGCAAGCTAACTTGATATTTCTTGACAACCATAAGAGTTTGACTGGCGATGCAAAGCAATTCATTTCTATAATAGCTGTTTTTACCTTTTCTACAATCATTTTTGACCCAAATTTTCAAGTGTACTTCGAAAAAAAAATTTGTGGTTTTAACTTCTGTCGTAAGTTAAAGCGAATCATTGGCCGTAAAAGAGTTTTTTGGACTCAAGTTGGTCGCTACCAAAAGAAATTCACGTGCAAAATGGCAGATTTCTCATGTATGTTTAGAACTTGTAATTTCTCCTTTTCTACCTTTATCATTCGCTTACTGCAGTTTGCACCCACCAAGCACTGGTCGCCCTCCAAAAGGAGCAGAAGCAAAGGTTCAAGGCCCTGGTGCTGGAGCAGCAGGAAGATAGTCAGGTGTTCCGGCACCACCTCGCATCGGCGAGGTCCACCACCTCCCCGGGCCCTCCCCACATCACCCTAACGAAGATGGGCCCGCACGATGACCTAAGGCCTTCCTTACGCTCTTTGAGCAAGCAGCAGAGGCCTGGGGCTGGCCGGTGGAACAGCGCGCAGCGCGCCTCCTCCCCCTGCTAACAGGCGAAGCACAGCTGGCCGCGCTACAGCTCCCCGCCGACAGACGGCTGATCTACGCGGACCTGCGCCAGGCTGTCCTCCAGCATGTGGGGCACACCCCCGAACAACAACGCCAGCGTTTCCGCGCTCTATGCCTAGAGGAGTTCGGCCGACCGTTCGCATTTGGCCAGCAACTGCAGGACGCCTGCCGGCAGTGGCTGAGGGCTGACAACTGCAACGCCGAGGGAATCATCAATCTGGTGGCACTGGAGCAGTTTATCGCACAACTTCCCAAAGGAACCGCGGAGTGGGTCCAGTGCCATCGCCCAGTGTCGCTGGATCAGGCCATCGAGTTGGCGGAGGACCATTTGGCGGTTGTTCCGACAACAGATCTCCTCTTCTCCCCTCTTCTCTCTCTCTCCTCCCCCCCTCCCCTTCTGTGTCGCGTCCTCCACCCCAGCTGGCCCGCGGTGCCCTCCCTTCTCCCACTTCTGTGTCTGTCCCCCCCCCCTCAGGTGAGTGAGCCCCAGAGCGCTGGTGCAGAGAGAGAGAAAGCTCAGGCTGGTTTGCTGGCGCTGCGGGGAGCCGGGGCACCTCCAGCATCAGTGCTTGGCAAGGGGGGTGGGTGCGGTAGTCCGGATCCCCGACGCGCCAGGAACCGCCCTCGATCAGGCTGGAGCGTATCGCATACCGGTGAGTATCCTTTGTCACTGGGGAAGACACACAAACACAGGTTAACTAACATCAAGTGTAGTGATTCTGCCACTTACCTTCCCTGACTCCACCCTCCGTTCACAGACTGCTGCTTGACCACGCCCCCACTGCCACAGATTAGCTTTAACTTATGACAGAAGTTAAAACCACAAACTTTTTCCAAGTACACACGAAAATCTCATCATATCATCTCTAGCCGCTTTATCCTGTCCTACAAAGTCACAGGCAAGCTAGAGCCTATCCCAGCTGACTATGGGCGAAAGGCGGGGTACACCCTGGACAAGTCGCCAGGTCATCACAGGGCTGACACATAGACAACCATTCACACTCACGGTCAATTTAGAGTCACCAGTTAACCTAACCTGCATGTTTTGGACTGTGGGGGAAACCCACACGGACACGGGGAGATCATGCAAACTCCACACAGAAAGGCCCTCGCCGGCCACGGGGCTCAAACCCTCCCACTGCGAGGCAACAACGCCAACTACTACACCACCATGCCGCCCCACACATGAAAATTCAGGTAAAAAAAAAAAAGTTTGTAGAAAAGGTAAAAACAGCTATTATAAAAATGGATTGCTTCGCATCGCCAGTCAAACTCTTATGGTTGTCAAGGAATGTCAAGTTAGCTTGCCCACCACAGGCTTGTTGCTATGGGCAAAATTGACACGTAACCAATTCCTGCAAATGGCCTATTGGGTGAAACCACTCTAATCCATGCACGAGCTGGTGCGCGTGACCGAGCCTGGCACTACAAAGCCACCCCGGCCTTTGTAGTTCAGGTCCTTTGACCCAGGAACCCGGAAGTCCTACAGTAAACAGCCACAGTGAAGCAACGGGAAAATGCAGCTCTCACCTACACAATCATAGACACGTAAAAGAAAAGACCTAAACTTTATTTATTTATATTGTGTGTGTGTGTGTTGTTATATGATAACTGTGTATGGGTCAGAAAAGATGATAGATAAGCGTAACCATTGCACAGTAACGCTACAAGCAACCTGCGTGTGCACCTGCAAAGTTATTTAGCTGCTGGCTAGCTGCAGCTTGTAGCTTCCAGCGTTACTGTGTCAGTATAGTGTAATGTGCTGCGGTGTAGTGTAACGCAGGGATAGACCTCAATCTGCAGAGCTCTGTCTCACAATCTGTATGCAGCCAGCTGGACGTTTTTCTATTGCAATCACGTCGCCACTTCAGGTAGCCCCATACGCATTCGTTTAAATGGTCTTCTGCATGTTAAGTAGTTGCAAAATTATAATAAAGCAAATACTTTACAATTTATTTGGTGTATACTGATGAAATTACTTGTTTTTGTTTGGGGTTTTTTTTGGCAAAGGGAAGGGTGGCGGGCCAGAATTATAACGTGGCGGTGCACCACTTTAAAAGTGCCTGTGGAGAAAACGGTGTTAAATTAGTCACAAGTGATCTACAACATGGAGGTAAAGTTCATCTTCCTTTTAGCAACCCCGTTACGTAAAGCGCAGTCTTGCAAACGGCTAAATGGCCAACTTGCTAAACAATTCGTGAGCTAGCTACATAGTTATTAAGTTCTTATTTCTGAATATCTGTGTACACAATCCCAAAAGTTCCTTCAAATGACTTTCTATGGATTTGCATTTAAGATTCAGAATGTTAACTAAGCAGACATGACATCTTTTATTACAAAACAAAAAAACTGAGTAAATGCCTTTGACTTGACCTTAATTAATTTCATTGAGCAAAATGTTCGACATGCAAAAATTAATTATGGTAATGTGGTAACTTAATGAGTAAAGAGAATCAGAAAACATTTCGCTCCATTAGTGATGCTCTAGTTGATAAAATAAGGGCATGGTCATGCTTACTATTTTAAAAAAGCACCCATTATTTTTTCCAGACGGATGAACGGCAGGTGAGAACAGAGTGAGCTGAAAGGGTAAAGAGAGAAGAGGAGATGTGAGGAACAAAGAGAAATAGAGAATGTCTTTCTTTCATTCTGAGAAAGAGGCTTGAAGGTTGGCGTGTATAAAATGGTGCATAACAGACGTCACTTATGAAAAGCAAGACAACTTGGCAGGAGACGAGTTGAGATTCTTTAAAAAAAAAAAAAGTGTAAAAAGAAAAGATGATTCCAATCACAATGTGGGCTGCTTCTCTACACAAAGCTGACAAAAGCCTGTGGGGGCGACACATCTGAATTAGCATTATTCCCATTTTTGAAACAAAAAGTTACGATTTTCAGGCAAGAATGCTCATTAAAACATCATCAGCCAATGCATTCTGATGGTTTTTCTGACCATTTTGCACAAATACAGGTCTCGGAATCTTGTGCTGGTGCACCCACATGGTGATATGGTTATATTCCTGAGTTTAGAAATATTAGGCACAGATAAAGGTGCTGTGTCCTTGCTGTAATTAAGACAAGAGAAGAGACCGAGGTTCTGAGAGCAGTGTAGTGTGGTGAAACTCCTGAGACGCGCTCTCTCTCTCTCTCTCACACACACACACACACACACACACACACACACACACACACACACACACACACACACACACACAAAAAAAAAACCTTCAAGGACAAGACATAGGCTTGGCAGCTCGACAAAGACCTTGTGTCAGGCAGGGCGAGACAGACAGGGACGCTGGGAAGCGGACATTTATTAATTTGGGCGCCTAGGCGACACTGTTAAACATAATAATAATTGGACGTAATGATGGTTGGCCTTTAAAGCTAGTCCCATGAGAAGGGAGGACAAGGAGAGGAGAGAGAAAAGTGCTGATCTCTTTGTCTGAACAAACACATTGCAGGGAAAAGCCTCGTGTTATTTTCAGTGGATGAAGATACGTCACTCCCTGACCAATTATAGCTTCCGAAATTACCATCTTCATCTCCGCCTGTCATCTTCAAAGCTCGAATCACTGGCTTTCCCTCCGACGCTGCCATTTTATACCTATATGTTACCATACAATACCCAATACACTCAGGAGGATCCAACATATCTTCAACAGCATATTAATGAGAAATCCAACTTAAGCAGCTGAGATGTTAGCAAAAATGTTTGAGACTCAAAGTCCCAGAATGCAATTTGGCTAGACTCAGCTTGGCTAGTCAGCAATCTGTGAGCTGGTGAAGCTTTGGAAGCCGATCTGTTTGAGCAGTATCCAGATGAAGAGGTGACTGAGCTGGACAGACATAAGCAAAAAATGTCGCTCTCTATGTCGAGATGAAGCGAGGTGAGGACTGTGCCACAAATTGGTCACAAGGCATTGTGGGTAACGTAGGAAACCAACCAACAGGTTAATGAAAGGAAAATTAGAAAGGTGAAAATTCATGAGAATAAATAACTTGAATAGGTTTCACACATTCCTTATGGCAGGTGTGTGTGTGTGTGTGTGTGTGTGTGTGTATATATATATATATATAAAAAAAAACACAGTTGGGAGTGAAAAAACAACCTGTTTTGTCCCCCCCCCCCAATTTCATTATAACATTTCATAACGCTCAGATCAAACCGACACAGCTGTGTGTAAAAAAAAAAACTTTTATAAGTGGAAACGAGATGAAGCTAATACTTTTTTTTGAGAAAATGAATAAAGGGCATGGTGTTTGGGTCATTTTGACTTTATCAGAACATTAGGGTTTATACCAAGCCCAGTTGCATTACCTGATTTCCTTTTATAGGAAACAATTCTGCATTTTCTTTTACTTTTTACTTGGTGTTTTTATGCCTCCACCACCGTAAGGTGCAGGAGGCATTATGTTTTGGGGTTATCCATCCGTCCCAAAACCTTGTGAACACGATATCTCAAAGGCTAATGAAAGGAATTTCACCAAACTTTCAAGATTTGTGCGCTTTGGGACAAACAAGAACTGATTAGATTTTGAGGTTAAAAGGTCTAAGGTCATTGTGAGGTCAAATGTCTGTCCAAACACCTTGTGAACACAATATCTCCAAGGCTAATACAAGTAATTTCACCAGGTCAAGATTACTGTGAGGTCAAATGTCCATCCCCAAATCACTACTTAATAAGGCGTGCAGTCTACCGGGTGGAGGCATCCCATCGACGCCGTTGGCATCAAGTTCTATCTAGTTTTTTTTTTTTTACTTCAATGGAGAGGAAAAAGATAATCTGCTGAGGAAATGACTGTTCAAAATATCTTCTGTAACATAAGTGATTAATTGTTTCATGGATGTTCTACAACATTAAATGCAACTATAAATGGATAAAATATGATAATATATACTTCTTAAATTAATACAAATGGCAGTCACTGGCAAATCACTATAGTACTAGAATACAGTGCTTTCTTGGAATGTGTCTTGGAAAATAATCGACTTTGGGGTGGTAACTCTGTTTTATGTCATCCCACTCTGTCATTGATTATTTTCCTATCACAGCATGTGTGTTTTTTGCTTACTTAATGTGACCCATATCTTTCTCAGTTCCTTGTTCGTGTGTATTGAGCTTGGCTGCGTCGACTCAGGTTCATGGCCATTACTTTTCCGTGTTGCTTGTCTACCTGACCCCTCTGCCACTTCGAGTTCTGTGATTACTGGAAAAAAAAAACATTCGTGAAAGCTTCTTTCCTTCGTGTCTCACTGCCTGCACTGCCATACTGATCAAACCTCAGGATTGCGGGGAGACAGTTGCTGGAGATATATGACTGTTGTTTTTCCATTGTGTTCGCTGAGGAAGCCACTAAAATCTGATGAACATCTTCACTGCAGTTTCCTTGTCACTGGTGACCGAGTCCTTGATTCCCTCACGTCCCGTCCCCCCTCACAGAACTCTAATGAGATTGATACCTCTGAGCCAAGCATGGCCTAAATCAATCACAGCAGGGTGAACTCTAAAGTATAATGTATCATGCACTATAAAGACAGTTTGAATAAAATATGCGTGTGATTAAAAAAAAAAAAGCACTATTTTGTGTTCATCGGGATAGTGATGAAAGGTCGTTCGCACCATTTTCTCAAGGTCATACACCCCCATTTCTGGATTTAATTAAACTTTCTCAATTCAATTAGCGAGGATAAAATAAAGATTCATTTTCCAGTGTGTGAAGGGTGTAACAACCCCATCAGACTCTGTGATTGAAAAGTTTAGATATGAAATCTCTCTCTCTCTCTCTCTCTCTCTCTTTGTCTCTCTCTCTCTCTCTCTCAAATCCTCAATGGTACCCCCAGTTTCCTGGATTAAAGCTGATCAAAGCTCTCTCATGTTTCCACTCTGACAGAAAAAGCATCCAGAGACCTTACAGACCTACAGATCCTCCTCCCAGAATGCACAAAGGGTAAACGCTTTTGTGCAATCTTTCATACTCACTAATGTCACAATTTAGGATTTGATTAAACCGATCTTAGGGCGGTACAGTGGTGTAGTGGTTAGCGCTGTCGCCTCACAGCCCAAAGGTCCTGGGTTCGAGCCCTGTGGCTGGCGAG
>JAPEKM010000019.1:34242523-34252529 GCA_027575975.1 Cathorops multiradiatus
ACACACACACACACACACACACACACACACACACACACACATATATATATATATATAAAACTCGTATATTTGATCTATACATACGATGCTTATGTATTATTCAGGGCGTTGAAAAGTGAGCTGTACACAAGTTCATCTGCCTTCTAATTTCGCTTAGTTCAGGACAGTATAGACTACTTATAAGATAAATTTTTCAGATTCCTTTTCACATGTGCTGTTGTCATGCTTAGTGTGGAAAAGTAGCTTGGCTGAATGCAATAACGGATGTAAGCAGAAGATTTGGCTGCGTGAAGTTCTCCAGGATTGTGACTGAGCCCTTTGAGGCATCAGGAGCAAAGGCATTCAGACAGAAAGGCGAGCTGTCATCACGGTGGAGATTTATAACTTCAGCGCTGATCAAAGTCACACTGCTTTGGAAACTTTTGGTTTAAGCTACTCACTGGGCGTGTGTGTGTGTGTGTGTGTGTGTGTGTGAGCGTGCGCGGCTAAAAGATGGAGACGGTAAGGACGGGTTATGAAAAGGAAGGAGGAGTTGTAGCCGAGGTAAACGCCTCGAATCGGTGAAGAGGTGAAATGAGGAAGAGGGAGAAAGAGAGAAGAGTGACCGTCGATGCCCTGTCCCAATCTAATTACCCGTGAGTAAAGGACAATGCTGCTTCAGCTGCTCTGACTCATTGCCCCATCTCACTGCGTCTGCTTATCTTCACAGACCCTCCTGTACCCCCCCCCCCTCCTTTAACCCCTGGAAGAATGATAAACCCGATAAAACGCCACAGACTGGACGCACCCCTTTCTGTGGCACCTGTTAATTAGAGGGACTTTCCTCAATTACGCATTAAACCCACACTGAACACTGGTTTCAAGGTAAAATTGGACCTTGATGACATCATTACACGCCAGACCAAGTCGCACGTGACGTCTGAGCTCTAGCATGCGTGTTGCCAGGAGAAGTGCTCAGCTTTTGGAGCCTTCAGTCATGTAAAAGTGCCCTTGAGATCGTTTATCCCCTCCTCCATGTAGAAGAGACCTAGATGCTGCTGTTGAGGTTATTTATTTATTTATTTATTTATTTATTCTTGAGAGAACCTCCCTCCTCTTTGTTCTAAGCATTATTCATACCTGGCGGATTACAAGCCAGCATTTACCACAAGTCTGCTTCAAAGAGGCCTGCTGTGTGTGAAAAAGAGCTGGATCAGGGTCATTCAGGAGGGTCATTAGCATCATTCTTGCTTTAGTTATAGTGCAACCATTCAACCATTAGTGTTGCATACACTTTATAAAGCATTTATCAAGCTCTACTAAACAGTTAATTACCCTACCAAAAGTTAATGACTTGCATGTTTGGAGAAAGTCCAACAAGAGGCTGAGAAAACTCTTTTTTTTTTGTTAATCAATAAAATTAGTGCCTTAGGTGCAATATCACCATCCATTTTGGTGCCTTGCTGTGCTTTGAGATCTAAACATAATTCACAAATTTTCCACCAGTCCCAAATGACCAGAATGTATCCCCTGATGCCAGTGGTGTTGTTTCTACCCGCCTCTGGCTGCATATATTCTCCTAATGCCATGTGAGTCTGCCTGAACTGCATGATAGCACAGTGAGCCCATGCACCTTATTAAGCAATACACTATTTATTAGTTTTAGGCAGTGACAGTCCAGGGGTGTTGCACATCTGGCCAGTCGCCATGAAAACAAAGGGATGTCGGCATTAAACAGACTGGGGTTTGTTGGAGTCTGTTGGAGCGAAATGTTCACACACAGACACACGAACTATCACACATATGCATAAATGTTCACCGCGCTCAAGCTAAACAACATAGATTCAGCCAAGATACTGTATATGAGCAACACAGCAT
The DNA here is from genome assembly GCA_027575975.1 of Cathorops multiradiatus. Taxonomy (NCBI): domain Eukaryota; kingdom Metazoa; phylum Chordata; class Actinopteri; order Siluriformes; family Ariidae; genus Cathorops; species Cathorops multiradiatus. The sequence continues at coordinate 34,244,381 of JAPEKM010000019.1, forward strand.
GCACTCTTCTTCTCTTCCTTCGATCTGGTGACGTCAATCGGGGACAGCAGGTCGGCTCCTGAGTCCAGTTCTTATCTGTCAATCATCTTTTTTTGTTCAGACAACCTGCGACCTCTTACACTTTCAGTGTAAATGCCGCCATTTGTAGAAGAATGAATTCACGACAAATAAAGGTCTTCGGTCCATCAAGGTTCCCGACCTGTAGCTTTTAACCAGGACTATGTGAGATTAGCTTCATTCACATGAGACTTTTTACATCATAATTACTACTTTCTCAAAAATAAATAAATAAATAAATAAATAAGCAAGCAGCTCAGAACTTGACCAGCTGGAACGCAGGCTTGAGAAAACGTTTACAGTGCTCTCTTTGATCCAGAGCAGTTAAATGAATAATTAATAAACACAAAGTGTTAGTACAAGATGTCAGAGACCACAGAGTTACAAAAGGTGCGAAACAGAAGATGAAGGGCGACTCGTTAAAGAAAACAAAATGAAACAAATCTGGGTTGGGGCTGGAGTTACCTGAGAGCAGGCAAGCTCTAGCTCAAGTGTAGTAATAATAATAATAATAATAATAATAATAATAATAATAATAATAATAATAATAAAGCATTTATTATTTATTTGGTGCAGTGATAATTTCTGTATGCAAATTGTGCTAAATACACACAATACACTCAAATATCAAATAATTGAGATGCCACTTTGAAGATATGTATTGGCACTCAGCTTTTTTCCGACATGTCGGAAAGACAGTAATATTCTTGCGCTACCCAGCTTATGCAAATTAGTGTATATTCCACGGTAAAAGTAGTATAATAGCTTATTATATATTATGCATGCTGGTTATTTCGCTGACGTGGCTCCAAAGTTTATCTCAGTTCTTATCAAGCTAATTGGCGACGTCGTGTCTTCGTGCCTGCGGTGTTCAGCCTGCGCGTTTCACCGCCAGCGCAAATTAACGAAGCCTCGCTAATGGCCACCAATTGGCTCTTGTTTCGGACAAGCCCATGCGACCTGCCGGCACCAGGCAGGCAGAGGGGGAAAGGGGGCCGACTATTAAGATGCAAAACGACGTTTGATCGCTCGAGATCGCCTGCGAGAAAACAATGTTTGCGCAAGAGGAATGCAGTGACTACTAATTAAAAACAATTAGTTTCCTCGAAACAATGGCGCCCACTTTATAGGCCATGAAGCACTCCTCCTCAAATTAATGCCCGGGGTGTGAGGACTGCTGTTTGTTTGCGTTACAGCTGGACGTGAAGAAAAAAACCAGACAAACCAGCATTTGCGGCTGAAGCTCGTCTTAATGACGGCACGATTGCAGCCATGTCTCTCTCTTTTTAATATATGACTTTCTTTATGGCACTAATAATAGGCCTAATATCTCTGCAGTATATTTTCCAGGCTCCTTGAAACTGCACCAAAGATTTGATGTTTAGGCTACTTGAGCCGAGATAATTTTGTTTTGTAAATTTGAATGATACATTTATTATGGTGTTTTTTTTTAAATATATGATATAGATTTGGTATAATGAAATTACTTTTTTTTTTTTGCTTAATAAAGATAATGAAAGACAAGTAGACTATAATAATCTTTCAACCACATAAAAAGCAAAAAAAAAAAAATCATGTACATTTCTTTTTAGCTGGTGTGTAAAAAAGAAAAAAGAAAAAAGGGGGCATTATGAATGCGGAGCATGAAGCTATAAGTAAAGGTAGATCTCAATAAATCGCGCCGGTGACTGATGCTTCTCTCAGCGCTCCATAGGCCACTATGAGCCTATCACAGCCGCCTCGAGCTGCCATTGGCTGGCGGAAGGTCGCCAGCAGCCCGTGACTCCGCCCACACTCGCGTGATATGGAATTTGCTGGCGCCAGGTCCGACAGAGCGCGAGCGCGATTCATTAAAAGAAACATAAGCAGCGCGCGGGACGGAGACACAACACTTCAGAGAGCGCGTTTAACAACCGAATAACACAGAACCGCGGCAAACATGTCAAGATGCAGCATGGGGATTAACTTTATTTGCAAACGGACCAACACGAGATAAAAAAGAAAGAGAGAGAGAGAAAAAAAAACAAGAAACACACACACTGAAGGAGGAGGAGTGAAATGCAGTCGTGTGCAGTAAGTAGGCTACCTCTTTGGCCAAAAATATTTTTTTCCTCTTTTATTTTAAAATGAAAAAAGGTTTTAATTGGAATCTGAATTTTTAGGCTGTTCATGTTTGACATTTATAATAATAATAATAATAATAATAATAATAATAATAATAATAATAATAATAATCGGCATGCTTGTTTGCAGGGTCTGAATGATGTGCAAAATTATCTCGACTCATGTGTTCTACCTGTACGTTTTTGTTTTTGCAGGTGCATCAGAGCATCTGAGGATATCATCATCATATAAAAGACAAACATCCAGTGTGCACAAAGTGAAAAGGACGCTTTTACAACCACAACCACCTTCTTTTTGTCTCGCAATAGATTAACCACATATACTTTGCGTTTTGGGAACTATAGATGAACACGGCTTTTAGAAAGCTGCCCTAAATACTGCAGATAAAATATTTACATATAATAAAAAAAAACAGGAAATTTTGATTTCTATTTCCTGACACGTCTGTACGGAGGCTTCAGGTATGGAAGTGGCTGCAGATCAGTCTCGGTGGATGGCGCATCATCACGCGGTGCTCAACGGCCAGCACCCGGACTCACATCATCACGGCCTCACACACAACTACATGGAGCCTATGGCGCCGCTTTTGCCCCCGGATGAAGTAGACGTGTTTCTAAATCACTTGGACTCACAAGGCAATCCGTACTACCCTAACTCAAGGGCAAGAGTGTCCTACAGCCAAGCACATGGTAAGTGTGATCACAAGCGCTCGAGAAATCACATTTATTATTGTGCAGGCCTTTATTATAGTGTGTTTTATTATTATTATTATAATCCTGTATTTGTTTTTGTTTGGTATATTCTATATATTTTATCTCTCTACAAATACATTTGCCTGTTATAAACGATATATTTTTTTTGTATTACAACACAGTTATCATATCAGTATATTTTCCTGTATTTTTCCCCATGAATATTTTGCATGGGATTGTAGTGGCGTCACTGACTGTTCAACAGGACAGTGTAAACAAACTTAACCATGCTGACATGCTTTTTGGTCTCTCATCAGTTATCAGTTGCAATCCAAAGGAAAAAAAAAAGGTGAAAATCTGTTAGTGCATGAGGTCATTTTATTTGTGTGTTACTCTGCTGTTTGCTTTGGAGAAATGATTATAGCTCGTTGTTAAATTTTGGAGTTGATGATGCTGAATTGCTATCCTGATGAAACGTGGCCTGAAGATTAAAAGAAAAAGGAGGGGGAAAAATGTTCAGAAAATGTGACACAGGGAGGAAAGGGAAGTTCGTGTCATTTCTTCTCTTGGCTGCCGAGAGAGAGAGAGAGAGAGAGAGAGAGAGAGAGAGAGAGAGAGAGGCATTTCCCGGATACAAAATCAGAAACGAAAAAAAAAAAAATCACCGATAACAGTCTTTTGTTCACATACCTACTTGTGTGAGGAGCAGAATTCGGCTCATCGGCGCTTTTATGAACAAGGTATTTTTTTAAATATAATTATTTATTCGCCTGATGTATAATAATAATAATTTCCAAGAGGAAAACGTTCAAGGCGTTGGCTTTCCTTTTGACTGGACTAGGCTAAAACCCTATCTGTGAACATTTCAGTAGTTGTATATCTTATAGCCTGTGCTAGAGGCAGTTTGAAGAAGATGTCGAGTTTGTGTTATACGGGAACCGAATCAACAGGTAGGAACCGGGACAGGATTATACAAATCGACTGCGCGCGCTGTGGCTTTTGTTCCTAATCAATAACGATTTGAAAGTGCGTGTTGATTATGAATTAATGTGGGGAAAAAATCAATTGTGTTTACAGCTCGACTGACTGGGAGTCAGGTCTGCCGGCCGCATCTCCTCCACAGTCCCGGCCTGTCGTGGCTGGACGGGAGCAAGGCGGCTCTTTCAGCGGCGCACCACAACGCCTGGGCGGTCAGTCCGTTCAGCAAAGCCGGGCTTCACGCCACCAGCGCCAGTTACGCTTGCAGCGGCGGCTCGGCCACGGCGCCCGCCTCCGCTACTCTAGCACCGGCGAGCCACGCGAGCCCACACCCGCTCTACAACTTCCCTCCCACGCCTCCGAAAGACGTGTCGCCAGACCCGGGACCGTCGTCTCCATCCTCCTCCTCGGTCACGCGGATGGACGAAAAGGAGTCCGTCAAGTACCAAGTGGGTGACGGGATGAAGATGGAGGGCTGCAGCCCTCTCAGGGGCGGCCTGGCCATGAGCGCACCGCAAACCCCATCCACGCACCACCCGATCCCCACGTACCCGGCCTACTCGCTCCCCACGGCGCACGACTACGGAGCCGGTCTCTTCCACCCAAACCTGCTCAGCGGCTCGTCCTCTAACTTCGCACCCAAATGCAAGAGCAAGGCACGATCCAGCTCGGGTGAGTTGCATCAACTTTTACTGACCATGACATGAAGGCAAATGGACACTTTTTAAACATAATAAGCGTATAATTCAAAATGGGATTTTGTTGTTATTTTGGTCTCGACACCACAGAGTTAGTGTTGGACTAAGGGGGTTTTCTGCCCTGGAGTTGGGATTGTAAAACACATCATATATATTTAAAAAAATGTCAATTTTAATCACGCTCTTTCAAGTTCGAAATGTAGAGTGAAATATGGTGGTGAACTGGTATATTTATAACCCTAACCTTAGGTCACACTTGACACGTGTTTCTATGATTTGAGTGTGTGTGTGTTTAATATGTAAAATATTTGACAGGTTGAGATAATATCGAAAGACATGCGCCCCCCCCCAACGTCTTTCTTGAGAAGGAAAAAACAAACAAACCCAAACTTAAAAAAAAAAAATCCTTGTTGACAGTGATGGTTCCCATCCAGACGAGTCATTGCTGAAGGAAAAAAAACAATCTGTTACAAGAGACACTTAAAGAGCGGCTTAACAGAGACGACAAAAGACAAATGTTCTGGACTTGGACAAAAATAATTAAAGCACAAATGAGGCATAAAAACATGATAATGTGGGGAAAAATAACATGCGCAAAACCATGCACATTTATCTGTTCAGTCGGATATGAAGACAGTTAATCCAAGGAGAGGTGTTAATAGGGTTTTTAATGTTCCCTGGAATAAATTAAATCTGATTTTATTGTCATGAAATTGAATAAAGCCCTGAATCAGTCCAGATGCACGCATGCGCTTTTCTACCGACTTTAAGATTTTTTTTTTTGGTGCTTGATCGAGCTCCATTGCGTTTTTAAATCATGCAGGAGTCACGACGCACTGGCTCCTGCCACATCCTGTGTACCTTTGACTGAACAAATCACGACCTGCACCCCTCCCTCACCACTCCAAAGCCAACAAACCGGGACGAGGCTCACGAGTCTAGCGCCTGTTGCTCAAAAGTGTGAGATATAACAGCATAAGGTTATATGTTCTAATGTTATAGTGTTATCTGGAAGGGATTGCGGCTTGCATAGATACAAGCAGGCTATAGGCAAACTTTTATTATTATTATTATTATTATTATTATTATTATTATTATTATTATTATTATTATTATCTACACTGTTGAACTCATACAATATTCACTTGTGTACCATATGGACCCATAACCAATGGTTTCATGAGTAATAAACTTATAATAAACCAGTCACTGCATGCACCCACAAGCACCCAACTTTTATACCTTTAGTGTGCATCTCTTCCCTAGATGCATCTAGTGTACCAAAATATAAAAGAACCACTCCAACTCTAAAGAAATGTATAGTGAAAATGTATAATTTAATACTTTTTTTGAGAGAGAGAGAGAGAGAGAGAGAGAGAGAGAGAGAGAGAGAGAGAGAGAGAGTGTACCTCCAAATAACAACATGCAGGGAACACTGCTTAAACACCCTATTGTGTAATTTCATACATGTCGTATTTTTGCACAGATCCAATATCATTCCATGTAAATTGCCATGTTCTTCCCGACTTACTTCCTGTAGTAAAAGCTAAGATGTGTGTTCTGGCACAGAATGCTGGTAAGGTGATCTGAACAATGTGAGTTGGACAGGGGCCTGTCGTCATTACAAAGCTGCATATGTAATTTCCATCAAACATGGACAATCCTATGAAATCCTTCCTCCTTGGCAAGTTTATCTTAAAGCATGTGAATACATTATTAGCTATAAAAAGAAAGGAGGACCAAAAAAAAAAACATGCTAGTGGTCCCAATAGAGTTCATACTGTATATCGAATCATAATTGTAAAAATTGTACCCACTCGTGCATTTGTTTCTTGTTTACCAGAGCGTGGTGCAAAATCTGAGCTCGATCCTACACCTTTGTAAAACAAAACCATTGTGGAATCGAAGTCATGTCAGGGGTCAGTATAATGAAACGCTGTATTTGGTTATCTTTGAACAACCTCGATTCTGAGATGGCCTGCAGCACAGGGCCCAACCCGCCAACCCTGTGGCCATTTTGTCGTCACACTCCCATCTCCTATAGTTTAGCTCAAACACACCAATACGGCTTCATTTGCATAACAGGAAGGGTGACACTGAAAAATGCAGCACCATGACTGAATTACTAAACATACACTTCAAAAGGAGTAGCATTATTGTCCAGGGTGGACTCCTTTCTCTGGGCTGGGTGGGACAGCTTGTCCTTCACACATTAGAAAGAGAATAATGGAAGCATGATTCCTGGGAGAAACAGCATTAAGAAGAGAGGTGGGATGAATTAAAGCACCAAGTAATCTCCAAGAGGGTTTTTTTTTTTTGCGTGAGAATGGATCCGAACAGTAAAGCTGATGAAGCCAAATGAGTACATGGAAACTCCCAACATTTTAGAAGTGCATAATTAGTGAGTGACATCAGTGGTTAGGATTTGAGCCTATAGGCCTTGCACTATACATGTTAATGTTTAGTATATGGCAAAATGAGGGACACAGAGATGTTCAGCAATAAATTATGTAATACTGTTTCTCAATGGGCTCCTTGGGTTTTAGACACTCATTGCTTCTCTGCCATGCGTTCGTGGATTACTTTACACGTAGGTGTCTATGTCCATTCTGATTCCTCCTGATTCACCAAGGCTGAGTGACAGACCTGGGGTCAGCCAAGCATGGATGTGTATTGTTCTCATCATTCTTTGAGAGAGATTTTATATCATGAGGAACAGCTTAATGCGTTGTTGATGGAAACGGTCAGGTTACATATTGGTTAATGAACTTGGACGGCGTACCTGACCAGATTCCTCCTCGATGAGCTGTGCACTCCTGTGTGTCTTCGTTTGGACCCCTTACACATTTTTGCAGCCTCAGATCATTTGAGTTGATAGGTATATCAGTGTGATGTGAACTTCTTAATTATATAAAATTCCCTTTGGTTTCCCTCCATCTGAATTCTGCACAGAGGGCCGTGAGTGTGTGAACTGCGGTGCGACCTCTACCCCTCTCTGGAGGAGAGATGGAACAGGCCACTACCTCTGCAATGCCTGCGGCCTCTATCACAAGATGAACGGTCAGAACCGGCCCCTGATCAAGCCCAAACGCAGACTGGTGAGTAGCACATTTTCAGCATAGTCTCACACAAACATACTTACACATGAGGGCTAAATAGGAGTCTGAAGCAGAGAGAATACACACAATTCCAGGAAAGTTATATTTTCCCTATGATCTTCCTGGAATTGTTTGTCGCTCTCACCCCCCGGTGATCCCCTCCACTGCCTGTTACAATACTGCTACTATTGCCATTGTTGCTGCGATCATTATTGCTGCTAGTTCTGATACTGTTACTGATACCAATGCCCACGATGCCTAACCCAGCTTAATTAACACTTCAGCGCGGGGACAGGAAGACTGCGCAGACTGACCTGTCCATGTTTCCGAAATCTGACTGATCTTTATGAGATATTTCATTCCTGTGACCGCCGATAGCCATATGTTCTTCAAATATATCTGGTTCTTCTAGGTGCCATTAAATATATATGAGATATTGTTTGTATCATGGGTGCAGATCCTGGGGGGGGACATGTCCCCCCAATTTCTGAAAAACATGAAT
>JAPEKM010000019.1:40111090-40128835 GCA_027575975.1 Cathorops multiradiatus
GATTTTTTTTAAATTGCATTACCAATTCTATTTTTTCTGGCAAATTCAGCATGTCACTTTTTAGCTGTGAACACCTCATTAGAGGAACACCACACTATAAATATTTCATCGAAGCCTAGAATAAAGTGATAATTTCTCAGATGGAAACAAAGATGCAACTGGGTTCTCAGTTTACTTGAGGATAATTCTTAATTTATGGCACAATAACTAATCAACCTGTGTGTGTGTGGGGGGCGGCTGTTCCAGTAAAACAGTGATGAGGTGATGTTACTCTTCCCACCCCAAAGTTGATTATTTTCCTCACAGCATGTTTTATTCCTCTTGTACCACAGCAATTTGCCAAAGAGTACAATTTATATTTGATACCTTTCTAAATATTTTTAGCAATACTTTTTGTTGACTGTACGGTTACATTTAATGTTGTGGAACATCCACATTCCTCCGTCAGTAGTTAAACTACAGCACACATCTTTGAGGAGGAGTTAATTTCTCTGTGCTCATGCTGCCTTCAAGTCTTTCTTGGAAGTTAATATTTCACAGATCCAAGACAATAAGCTTTCACATAAAATGCACACTGCAAGCAAAAACTTTATCTTCCACTTGTATTTTCTTTAGTCACTAAAATTATCAGGTTTATTTCGCGTTACTGCAGCAAATTGAAAATCAGAGGTTTGTGCATTTAGAGTCCGAGTGTCTGCTCATGTCCATTTTCTTTTCTATTTCAGCCATTTAAAGAGATTTTAGCTTGCCGGTGTTCACGTGGCTTTGGATTTAAAAACAGCCTTTGAGTTTAGAGTTAGCAATAATGCTGCGGTTACAATCGTCTACACTCGTCTCATTACGATATTTTCAGACAGAACGTGAAGACAGCAGAACATACTGACAAACTTCATTGCTCGACAGTTGTCAGGAAATCGTTTTCTGTTTGGTTCTCCGTTAGAACACCAGACTGTTTTCCCTTATAACATGGTCACGGTTTTTGAATTATAAAATCACAGAGTTCTGAAATCACTGTCCTGACATGTAGAACTCCCTGGAACAGTCAGTCATTTTAACACACTGCACATAGCAGTTTGTCTCCTTTTGGCACAATGAGGGGTGCCAGTATTTTTGGAACACCTTTGAAATTTATGCCACCAGAATGAACACTAAAATACTAAATGACTAAGTCAAAGTAAGGTTTTGAGTTAACACTACTGATGGATGCACAATGCCATCAAAATTTTTCAAAAATATTCCTGTCAAGGTTTCAATTGTTAGAGATATTTTTACACAAAAATGATTCTCAAGATCAACAAGATTAATGAACACTAGTGTGCGTGTGAGAGAGAGAAAAATGACTTGTATTCAAGTTTTCTGGATTTTTTTTTTTTTATTTAAGAAATTTGAAGTGCCCGCAAAACAAACCCTCCAGAGCTGCCAGCTCAAAGTCTTCAATATTTACAACACAAACAAACATTTACGTTGATGTTTTCTACTTGTCTCATCCCCATGAAGATTTTCGGAGTTAGGTTCAAGGTTGAAAATAAAAAGGGGCAACTCTCCTGGGGTTTAAGCCATTTTCACAGAGTTTTTTTCCCCCCTCAAATATTTAAAATATTTACAGTCCCTCAAACCACAAAACTCCAAGAGCCGGCATTTGAGCCTACGCTAACGTGGATTAGCAAAAGTGAGTGACAAAGCAAGGCTGATGAGTTGATCCTCCGAAATGCACAGTCCCAACAATATTTCTCCTGACCAATAAACGCTGTACAGGATTATTTAAAAAAAAAAATTTAGTCTGTTACAACGGCGTTATATTCTCCATCTGGAAGAAGGAGGAAGAGGAAAAAAAAAAAAACACCCCCAGACACATTCACTTTGCATCACTCAAAAAAAAAAAAAACCCCGCATCCTGATTTCCCAAAGAATTTCCATGAGTTAAAAAAAAAAAAAATTAAAAAATAAATAAATACAAATACAGCAGAGAAATGTGAAATGGGAGATAATGTGGAGTGGTGCTGCACACACTGATATGTAGGAGAATTCCAAACGTCGCCAGGTTCTCCTGAGCTCCATCAAGACTGAGAACACAAACGCATCCATGACATCAAGGCTGAAACGAGTCCAGGTTTTTAAAGACGCACAGGATCACACCGAGGTGATGACGATCATGAGGTGAGGCGAAATGCTGGAGATCTGGTTGATGAGGTCGGGAGCAAGCCGTGAAAGATGAGACTCTGAAAACTCGCACGGAGGGAAGATCTGCAACACGTAGGCAGGCTAAAGAAGACAGCGGGAAAAACATGAGGGCCCCACACTTACCAAATCATTACATGTTCTAGAGATAAAAACCTGATGTGCACGCACCTGATTGGAGCCAGGATTGGGGACGTTGATGATGCCTGCAGCCAGTTTGGCCTTCAAGTAGTTAATGAAGGCTGATTTCAGCACTTGGGTCTGTGTCACGACATCTTCCTGATTTAGACCACAAGGCATAGCGAGCAGAAGGCAGAATTCGCTCTCACCCTGCAGAAAAAATGGAGAAAGTGGTACAGTACACAAAATGACGGGGTAATAAAAAAAATTACCATCTTGGAATCTTGAGATAATTTGCGTCTCTGAATACAGCAAAGAAAAAAATTTTTAAAAGAAAGTTTTTTCACTTTATAAACAAATTATGTGGTTCCGACACTTACAGTCATTCTGCGAGCTACTCCTTCCAGCTGTTGTGTTTCCAATCTCATCCTCTGGACAATACGCAGAGGAGGTCCAGTCTCTGGCACAGGAAGCGAGCGCAGACCAAGAGACTTGTTTCCACACACAAAATGCAACTGGACAGCAGCAGTTTCATTTTTCAATGCCAGCAAGCCTTGCCACACTATAGGATACCTCTGTTCAAGACAGGTTTTTTTTTTTTTGGGGGGGACGGGACACAGAAGATCTTTAATAATCTCAATTTAAGGAGTTTAAATCATTTTCCCCAATCCTAAAATTATATCCCTGTGGCTTACCGTGAGCAGCTGTACCATATTGATTTGCTGGTGTCCAACAGGTTCAACTTGACTTTCATTCTGAGCCTGGTTGTGGTCAGATTCTTGAGCACCCTTTTTGGACAATGAAACAGATGTCGTACAAGTCATTTGGGCATCAAGTGAAGTGCAGAAATAACACATTTAACTTGACTGTTTCAACTTGCCTGTGATGGAGTGATATTGCGAGGAGGTTGGCTGATCCCCAGTGGCGAACTTTCAGGAAACTGCAAGTGCACAGTGCGCAGATTGGTGTACATAGTTGAATACTCAGAAAAGGATGGCACAGTCCCCGAGGAGATCATCTGTACTCGCTTAGGAGAGGCCATGGCAGGCAGTGCACCACGTATTCCTAGCATTCCATCTTTCCCAGGGGGTGGTGTGGCCCTCTTTACTTCAGACTGCTTTAGGGCATCCTTGTCAGACACACCTTTCTGCAAGAGGTGAGGCCGTGGAGAGAGCGAGGCTGTAATGCTGGTTGGGGTTGAGCTGGGAGGGCCAGCCTCTGCTATATGCCCCTGGTGCAGCTCGGCAGCCGGACGCTCCCCCTGTGGGTGGTAAATGATCATCCGCATGTCTCTCGTTTGCATGTTAAACCGGTCCATTGGCAGGCCACTGTGAAGTGCACTGCGGTATTCAGCTGGTAACGACTCTGGTTTTAGTTGAGTCGCCGTTTGCCTTCCAAGTACTTGATGAAACCGTCTTGCTGCCTCCTCCTCACTTGTTTCATGACCCCTTGCACTGGCCGGGTTGACTTTGAGAACCATTTCTCTGTTCCCCACAGCATGAGGAGACGTGGGGCGCTGCTGACCAGGCGCCCAAGATGAAGAGAGGCCTTCAGAGTGAATTCCATAGTTCATCACTGATAGTGGTGGTGTGTTAACCCTTACATCTCCCTGAGAAAGGTGACCCATGGAAATAGCCTGGCCCACGCGGTGAGGTGACATTCTGCCAAGGTTTCCATGTGTACTATGAGGAGGCATGATAACTGACTGCTCGGTGTGGTGCATGTTGGGAACATATTGAGACATGGCAGATAAACCGGTCGCTAAGACCATAGACACGCCTTTAGGAGACGAAGAGCCAATAGGAGAAGACACTTTGGCAAAGGGAGAATGGGCGTGACTGGATTTCCGTGGCGAGCGGGGTTCCTGCTTGGCCTGAACATGTGAAGAGGCTCGATCCGTTGGCGTGCCCGATATGAACCCAACGTGATTGCTACCCGTCGAGGGAAGATGAGGGCTTATGGCAGGACTTATGGTTGACACCCAGGGAGATTTCACATTTTCCACATTAAGAGGTTCACTTCCTTCCCCTTTCTTTGGATGTTTCATCAGCATTGTGTATTCTGAGTGATGGTAACCCATTACTTGTGAGGGGCCTGGTGTCTGCTGTAATCTTTTTACAACCCCGCTTTGCACTGAAGAGTACGGGTCCAATTTGTCCAGTCCAGGTTCATGCTTAGTAGAAACGTTCATTTGTAACTTCAGGGTATGACCATGGTCCGCTGGAGGTACTGAGCCCTTGGACGCATCTCTTTGGGATCCACTGTAAAGTTCCTGTTTGATTTGAGGCATCGTTACCAGCTGCGTAGATTCAATATCCATTGGGCTCGGTGGTGGAATTTGACTGATTTTGGCACTAATCCTTTGTCGTCCCTCATTCTTCTGTCCCGAGTGACTCAGCACCACAACCCCCTCAGAAGTGTTTACCCGGAGCCCAGCAGTGGGGCCTGTACTCAAGGATGTGCTCTCCACGATATAGCGACCTGGATTCCCACCCTCCTCTCCAACGGGAGGACCGTGATAAGTGCTACCTTCCTCCATGCTTGTCTGGTACATCTGTTTTGGTGGCTGCTTTTCCATGAATGGGTTCGCCATCGGAAGACCGGGTTTCTCCTCGGATTCAGGGGGGTTGCAAACTCGACTGATGACTGAGGTGGCAGTAGAGGCAATGACAGAAATCACAGATTTCTCGTTAAAGACTTGCTTTGTCTCCGTGGATGGTAACGATGACGGCTGGCGAACTACCGGTTGAGCTGGAACAGAAGTTTGCCTGTTTTCATGCAGCGCACTCTTGACCTCACTCTCCCTTGTATGCATGCTTCCAGAAGTAGCACAGATCGGAATACCTCTCGGTTTTGCAAGAATTTGACGCAGATCACTGGTGTTAGTATCATGAGCAAAGGAATCAGACAGCGATGTTGGGTTCTCTAACGGAGTTGCGGGAGTGGCTGAAGGCGAGACAACCGCCATCTCTTTAGACTGATTCAATCGGTCTGTGGGGGAAACGGAAAGTCTTTGATGTGAAGGTTTGAGACAAATACTTGTGGGAGACAGAGAAGGAGATGTACATTCATAAGGATTAAGCTGAGGCCTGAGCGACGTCGGGCTTTTGCTTGCTGCCGGACTAGATGATTTTGGCAAGTCGGGCTGCTCTTTAAGAGCACTCTCGATCACTTTAGGAACTTCAGGGACAATATTAGGGGTTACATCGCAATCTTGCTTCGATAAGGGGGCAATTACAGCAGCAGCCACGGGTGGAATCTCTGCAACTGCTGGTGCCACTGGGGATACGGACTGCGAGGACTTGACAGAAATATTCTCAGGTTCCACTACCACCTCTTTGATGGCTTCTTTTTTGTTCGCAGCAGCCTTTTGGCCTTTGGCTCTCCTCTGGGTTTTTGGTCTTCCTTTTGCCCCTTTTCTCGGTGTTCCTGTGTTTGAAGCTTCCTCTTGGACAGGGATAGAGTTGCTACCTTCAACAACTTTGGCATCTGGGACCAGAGGTTGAACATTTGGGTCTGGATCTACAGTAGTGCCGATGACCTGGTCTTGCGGCAAGCTGCAAGATATGTCTTCAGAGGTGATGGAATCAATAGCGGCAGCAAGTTCTGTTTCACTAGCAGGATTAGCAGGCTTGTCTTCCTCATGCCCCTCTACAAGTTCAGATAAAGGGGCTTGGGGCTCAGTCGAGTTCTTGAATTGAAGAGCAGCAGGGTCTTCTGTGAGCTTGGCAATGTTCTCCACAGCTTGTTCGAGCTCCATCTGGTGGGTTAACAATGCCTCATGAGGATCTTTGACCTTTGGGAGTGCTGTTACAGACTCTTTATTACCATCCTCCTCCATGACCCCTTTCTCAAATCGAGGATCCAATATTTGCTCTTTTGGCGATGTACCTGGCACCACCTTTTTAGGACCGTCGTCATGGCTCGATTCATCCTCGCCGGTTTGCAGCATCGCCTTCACCTCAGTCACATCAAGCCTGATTCTGAGGTTTTTGAGAACAAGAGATTTATCCTCTGTCATTAGCTTTGAATTACAAGTTATTCGAGTAGTTTTTGTCCTCACGCTTTTGTCCAAAGGTGACTGCTCCTGAACAGACTCGCAGAGTTTATCTTGGCTTCCAGTAATGCTTTCCGTTTGAGGAATTCTGTCTGTCTCTTGTTTTGGTTCTGAATCGCTTTGCGGTTTGTGCTCATCCTTTGGCTCCTCTTTCGGCTCATTTGTCACCGAAGGACCACCATCGTGCTGGACGTTGCCGTCCCGAGAACCCACATCCGTCTCGGCAGGAGTCATGACCTCAGGCATTTTATCAGCTTTTTCTCCCTTTTTTGCCAAACCAGACCCAGCACCTTGATTTACAACTTTGTTCAAGCAGGGAGAATGTTTGCCTTTGCCTCCTTTGGTGACTGTTTCATTGTTTCCACTTTCATTTATCTCAGACTCCTTCGTCTCAGTTAATTTTGACCGCTCGCTCTTCCCTGCTGAAAAATCCTCTCCTTGGCGCCGATTCTTCGGCGGACGCCCCCGCCGCGCAGGTGGCTGTACAGGAAGGCTGTCTGCTTCTGGTTGCTGTTGCCCTGCATCTCTGTCTACACCACGCTTGCGTGCGCCACGTGAGGACTCCACATCCTTGCCAATTTGAGGTGTAGATTCATCTTCTACCGGGGTGGCATAAACAGAACGTACATTTCTCCGCCTTGCTCTCACAGGGGGAGTGTTTTGTTCTACGCTTTGTTCAGTCTCGGAGCTATGGATGGGTGACTTGCCAGTTGATCTGGCATCCGAAATTGCTTTCGAGGAGTCCGCTCTTGGAGAAGAGGACCGTTTAAGCTTTTCTCTATCAATGCGTTCACTTTTGCGAGTACTCTGTTTATCTGGTGCGTTTGCTGGGGTCAAAGGGGCTACCGGTGTTGTCGGTGAGGTCTTGCCTTTCTTGTTTCTGGACCTTGGAGGAGGAGAGATCGGTTCCTCCACTGGAGGACTGTCTGCACCTTTGGACTCAGTTTCTTTGGCAGGAGGTTCAACTTCCATTGCTACAGGCTCGGGTTTCTCCAATCTTCCTTCAACTTCATCAACCATCATAGGAGAGGCAGAATTCTGTAATTCAAGCTCAGTTTGAGGCTCAGATTTTGGTTCATAGCTCACCTGAGAGTCAGCGGTCTGGGTCTCGCTATCGGGGCATCGCTCGACATCCCGGTCGTCGGTCAGTTCTGTCTCTTTAACAGGACTCGTTTTAATTTCATTCACTAAAGGTTTTGAGTCCTGGGAATCAGATCTAATTGAATCAGGGGGTTCTTGGGGCAGTGAATTTGTCGAGGAGGAGACTAACGGCTGTTCGGGCTGTTTTTCTTCCTTTACTGAAAAACCGAGTTGTTTCAGGGAAGATGCTTCACCATGACAAACGTCCCGCTGTGGCGATGTTTCCTTAGTTGTTACAACAGGCAATTTCTGAGTTTCTGGAACAGGAAGGGGTTGCATGATTTGCACAGGGCTCGACTGAGGCGTTCGTATAGGGCTGACCGGTTTGTTCTCGGCCGGCTTCGTTTCAGCCAGTTCAACAGCACCACGTTGCTCTTCCTCCTGTGTTTTATCACTGACTTGGCCATCAACGCCTTCCTCTTTCTTGCATTCTTGCTGAGATTGCTCTTTTCCCTTCTGTTGCTGCAGTCTCGTCAACTCTAAAAAGCGATCGTGGAAGAGTACCACCGGTTCAGAATCAGGTTGACCTTCAGTTTGGCCTTGCTGATTCGCTGGAAAGCCCATGCCATGTTCAGGGTCTTCATGCTTTCTTTCGAGATGCTGGAGACGTCTTGAGTCTTGCTCAAAAATAGAACTGTGAAGAAAGCGAGAGGCAAAGAGCTCTCGTCGCTCTTGTTCTTCTGGTTTCGGATCTTCCTTTCGGTCATCTAGTTTATCCTCAGACTCACTTCGTATTTTCTTTTTCTTCATGTACCATGAAGGAGTTGGTCGTGGTGCCGATTCGACCTTTTCCGTATCTTTTCTACTTCTGAAACTGGCAAAATGAGAATCGCTGTCCAGAAAAGACCAGTTGTCTTCCCTCGAAGAGGATAAGGACTTTGCACGCTCTAGCAAAGCTTTAGTGTCTGGTGTAATTGTCTGGTCAAGTGCAAACGAACAAAACTTGTTCCTTTCCAGTGAGCTGGTCAGTTTGGATTCCGATAATCTGTCCCCACGATGCCGTTCAGGGAAGGACATTGAGGTTGAGGGCATGGGAGAGTTTGGTTTGTGTTCTCTATCTTCTTCAGAGTCAGAGCGCACCTCACCAGGCTCTAAATCGGGCCAAATTCTATATTCCAAATATGATCGATTGACGCGCCTTTTATCCAAGCTCCTTGAAAAGTCGGGCAGCAAGTCCTGCTTCAGGCGACTTTCCCAACGTCTCTGCTCATCATGCAGGGACGTACTTAACTTTGACGCTTGTGAGGTATGGACACGTTTAACTGTTAGCTCCATGTCCTGGTGAGAACTGTCTTCCTGTTTTGGTTGTTCTTTCACGGTAATTAGTTGGGGAACATCCGTATATTCTTCCTCTCCATGTTGAGAGGCATTAAACCCGGGTGAGTTTGTGCTCCACTCTGCCTCTTCGCTCTTTGGCCGGAAAATTCGGTATACCCGTTCTCTTTTGGTACCAACCTCCATGTCCAAGTGATCTTGTTTCTTGCTTTTACTCGATGGAGAATTATCGGTGACGTCCTGCGGTGGCTTGCCTACCTCATGCACTAAGCTACGGTGTTCAAAATCTTCGGTGTCGACACACTGAGGAGTATCTGGTTTTCCTGGTTTGTCAGGCTCTTGGAGCTGCTGGCGAAGTCTTCGGTTCTGTTCCATTTGCTTTCGATAACTCTGAGAAAGATCTATATCCACATACTCTTCTCTGCCTTTATTGTCCTTTTCTGGGGTTCCGTCATTGGAGAAACGCCTTGACACACTTGGCCCAGACTGAGATTTTGAGTCTAAAGACTCTACGTTAGTCTCAGAATGTTCCGCTTGTCGCCCAGATGAGTTTTGGGAATCGGCTCGGTGATCTGATTCGTCTTTCAAATGAGACATCCGTTCTGATTTGGACTTGGAATGCTCTCTCTTCTGTGCCTCTTTTTCGAATGTTTTCACATCACTTTCTCCTTCCTTCGGATAAGATGGCCCAAAATCTGCAGGTTGATTTGCCCCTGTGCTCTGTTCGTCTTCAAGGCGACCTCTCTTCTGTTTTATGGCTTTGCCAGTGGGATCGCCAAAACGCCTTTTTCGTGCCGCGAGCCTGTCGGAATCCAAAAGGGAATCTTTCCCTTCATTTCCAAGTTCTGATTTGAGGTGTTTCTTTGTTCTTCCTTTGCTATCCCGATCGACTGAATCAATTTTTGCACCGTCAAGCCTTTCTTTCTGCGACTCCAGACGAGACATCAGCTCAGAAGGAGAGGGTTCACTCTCAACTTTGTGCCTCTGCCTCTCTGAGCTTTCCACATCTGAACCTTTCATTTTTCCAGAATTCGAATCCAGGCTAGGTTCTCTGTCCGCTTCAGAATAAGGTACGCTAGGAGACTGCACTTTCCCCCTTCTCGATTTTGTTTTCTCGCCCTTCTCTCTGTCTGCTTTTTCCTTGCGCCTGCCGCGCTTGCTCTTTTCAGTCACACTTACGCGGTCAGCCTCGGCCTGCTCCATTTCTCTGTTCAGACTCTCAGTTTTATAATCCACTGGAGACTTTTCAGACTTTTCAAACTGAGGAGTCGGTGATAAAGAGCTACAGCTTCCACTTCTCTCAGATGAGTGCCTGTACACACGTCGCTCTGCTTCCCTCGAGACGCGGTCAGTGGGTGAAGGAGAGGCAGAAGGGGTTACGGGACGCCGCGGATGGGACGGGCTCCATCTGCTGCGGTCGGCCTCAAAACGTTCCCGTTCTCGTTCGCGTTCCCGCTGGATGTAGCTATACTTTCGGATATCCTGCTCAAAGGGGTCTCTGTAATCCCTGTATTCACGTGGATCTTCATGATAGCGTGGATCATAGTGGTCACCTTGGTAATGGTCTAGTTCTGGATAACGCTCACGGCTGCGAGCGGGGTAGTCTCGCCGTGGATCGTCGGCATAAATTCCCGGTGCCCGAACATTCTCGTAGTATGCCCTCTCTGCTGAGAATTCATGATAGGAAGGTCTTCGGTCGTCCCTGACAATGAGAAATGGGTTAAGGTTAATAAACGACTACATCTGACATGTCGGTAAAAAAAAAAAAAAAAGAGTTCCGTCTTATTCTTACGAGAGGCATCTTTTGTAAATGGTTACCTTCTGTCGGAGGGAATTTCATAGAAGTCACGCATATCCTGCCCTGATGCCTGCATAGAGCGATAGAATGCAACTTGGCTCTCCTGACTGGCGAAATCAACCTATAGAGAGCAAGCATATACCTGAAGCGAGAGGTACAACTAGAAATACATTTTCATGCTTGAAACTCATTCAGGGCAACAAGGAAATGAGCGCAGGTCGCTACCTTTATTTTGTTGCCACCAATCTTCCATCCTTTGGTCTCTCTTACAGCAGCTTGTGCAAAATCTGTGTTGTTGTATAGAATCAGGGCCATCCCTTTCAATCTGTCAAACACGACCTACCAAAAGCAAATAATTAAGCAGGGTTCAACACAAAATGAAAAACACAATCAGAACGAGATGCATTGGTCATGTAAAATACCTTCACCACATGTCCATAGCGACAGAAGTGCCGTGTAAGGTACTGCTCTGTGATGTTAGAGGACAGACCATCTAACCATACGCAGGTCGTAGGCATACTCTTCCCAAAACCAAGCTGCAAAAGGAAGATGGACAGCAAAGTTGCGTGAAAGTGAATACATGTGATTGAAGACTTCAGTTTACTAGAGAAGCTGGACAAATACTTTGAGTCGGTTGGCGCCCAGGTATTCTCCATCCATTTTCTTAATCGCTTTACACACGCTGGCGATGTCAGAGTATTGCACAAAGGCATACTGAGGAACACCGTTAACCCTCTTAATATCGATATCCTAAAAAGACCAAAGCAAAAACAGGGGAGTGAGACAAGAGCACTGGCCTCCTACTATTACTAATGAGAGATCGGGGGAGGGCAGGTTTTCACAGGGCATCAGTAAATATCTGAGTCAACCACTTACCACAATCTCTCCAAAGCGCTGAAAAACATCAAGCAACTGCTGGTAATTCGTCGTTTTCTCCAAATTTCCAATAAACAAGGTTCTGGTCGCCTTCGGGTGAAACTCGTCAATCCGTCCGTCCAATGGCCGAAACTCATTCTCGCTTTCCGTCTCTGTTGGAGTCGGCAAACCGGTAAGGAAAGAATAAGCTGAAAAACTCAAAATCCCACAACTGCAACACTCACCAGGGCCATTCCAAGCAGTCACTTCTATCAGCATCCCAAAGAAGAGCTTTCCTTTGGACACGCTGAGCGCTTTCTCCTGGTCTTCTTGCTGTCTGAAGAACACCAAGCCGTATCGCTCCTCCGAGGCGCCGTGGATCTGCACCGAGGTCACCTTCCCATACTTCTTAAACTCGTGGAAAAGTCCATCCTTTAGACTTGTGTCTGGAGAAGAAAACGTCATGTGACTGACTTTGTACTACTGCAAAAGAAGCCACCCTAACATACACAGTTTCAATACTAACCTGTGGATCGTACAGGGAGGTTCTGAACCCTGATACCAAAACTCCTACGTGGTTCATCACAGTCCAGAGATAGTGGAGGAGGAGCTGGAGGCGGGTGAGTGGCTGCAGACTGAACCGAGCGTGCTCGGGAGCCCTCACTGGAACTGCTGTTGGAGTCACTGCTGCCAGAAGACATAAAACAAAAACACCTCCTTGGAACAAAAAGGTACATCAAAACCAAATTCACATTAACGAACAAAAGCAAGTCGCTAGCCTACAAACAGATCATCCCAGAACAGCCTCTGACCAAGTATACTTATCCAGCATAGTCCAAAATCTCCAAGGAAACAAGCAATAGTTCTTCTGCACAGCAACGAACTGAAATTCTCACCAAAACTTTTCTTTTACCATTGCCGAGGATAAACAGTGATCTGAATGTCCGACCATGGACTCAACGTTTTATAGGGTGCCTTTATTCTCAAAAATACCATTTTCTACAACATTACAACACTAACCGGAAATGCAAACCTTTACAATAATAATTTTTTTTTAAAAAAAAGGAGTACACCATTTTGAAACAAACATCTCAAATTACTGCCTTTTGTTGAATACGAAGAAACAATTTAGTATTCTATGACCAACGTGTGAATAGGGAGGTACCGTTTCAAAAGTATCAGATATTCAAAACACCACTGTTAAATTGATTCCTTAACCCAAACGGACAGATTGCAACACTCAAGATGAGCAACACCCAGTCTTGGATCCAATTACAATAATGGAAGCAGTTCATCAAAATCTACCTACCTGCCACTTCCAGTACTGCTGGTGCTGCTGACTGAATCTGAGCTGGACGATCGGCTTCGGGAACGGGAACGTGGCCCTCTGCCTGGAGAAACAGGAGCTCGTTTTGGGGAATGGGAGGCTTTGGGGGTCTGTCCCGTGGTTCTTTGGGGAGAAGGGTGCCGCGATTGCGAGGAATGAGAAGATCGACTTCGGCGATGATGGTAAGTCCGATCGACACGCCGTCCCCGGTCATCGCGGTAAGGATCCCGGCGTGTGGAACCAGACAAAGTGAAGGGATCACGAATTCGAGACTCAAAGTGAGATTCTGGGGTCTCAAAACCCGCACTAATTGCACTAACTGCAGGGCTGGCCCCAACTCCAGAAGCAAAAATGGCACGGTCGCGGTAATAGTCCGTGTTGTAGTGCCGCGGCCTATCGAAAGTACCACTGCGTTCATGGTGTCCATACGGATTGTGCTCATATGCTCGATCCCGACTGTCCGAACTGCTGTGAGAGGGACAGAAAGAGATGGGAAAGGAAAGAAAAGATTCAAAATTCCTAACAATTTATAAAATTCCTGCAAAACATCCTCAGTGATGACTGGGTCAAACTTCAACTAAGAGCCAAATCATGTTCATAACTACCCAAATCAATTTCAACACACACAGAGCATGTTTTGTGCGTGCATATCCTGCACAATTGCACAAAGACCTGACCTGATCATGCAAGTCATCATTCAGAAGAAACTCATGAAAAATAATCCTTCAGTCTGAACTAACTACTTTACTTGATAGTATACAATAATGACAAATATGTTTCTTCGGTCATAAAGTTGAGACCAAGTGCACGGACACCCTAGCCCTATTGGATGATCAACGGAGATGTTCAGCATCTGAAATTTGCCTTTTTATATTTCACACCAAATCCGTTAACCTAACGTAGCTAACACATAACAGAATAGTACCACCTCTGGATTAACATGGTGCGTGAAAATACTTCCACAGTGGCATCTTGTTGGTTGGAGACGCTCAGACAGGATGTATTTTCTAACTCTAAAGAGCCAACTAAGTGGTATGGACTAAAGTCTGAAGGCAGGGATGTACAGTCGAAGTGATTCGGATGTTAGTATAAACCACATTCAGCTTGAAACGTTATGTATATATAATTTATAACTTATTATGAAACTAAAATAAACATTTAAAAATGTTTTCTTTCAAGACACGCAGATTGTATGAGAAGTTATGCCTTAGCTGCATAAGTTCCTCCATAGGAAGATTCTCAAAAGAAACAGCTTTAATGAAAATCTTTTCTTTTGTAAATAACTGCGACTCTCAATAAACCAACAAAACCAACATTTAACAACCAATAATAATGATGGTAAGTACACTAACAAGCTTACTGAGAGACTGCTTACAAATCTCATCTTCATTAGACAGGTCATGTGTGCAGTCTGAACTTGTTTGTTTGTAACTCATGTACTAGTGTCTAAAGGTACTTTACACCACAAATATCAGATTATTTACTTCAACTTAATTTATAATGAGAAAGGTACTTGAATTGGCGTAGAAAATCAATCACATCCTTAAAAAAAATTCATTTAAAAAAAACAAAAAGGTACCTTTAACTGCAATTTTATATTCAAGTTGGGGCACTGTAAAAATCAGAATGGAATTAGTTTTTTTTTTAAACTATATGCTCATTTTAAATTTGATGCCAGCAACACATTTTAAAAAAAGCTGAGAGAGGGGTATGTTTTCCAACGTATTGCACCCCCTCCTCTTTTAACACACTATAAATGTTTGGGAAATGAGAACAATTGCTGTAGTTTTGAAAGTGAAATGTTATCTTATTCTTGCCTCTTATAGGATTTCAGCTACTCAACAATTAGGGGTCTCCTTTGTCAAATTTTGTGCTTCAAAATGCACCATGTTTTCAATGGGAGTCAGGACTGGACTGCAGGCAAGCCAGTTTAGCACCCAGAGTCTCTTCTTACAGAGGCATGGTTTGGTATTGTCTTACTGAAATAAGCAAGGACTTCCCTGAAAAATATGTTATGTGGATGACGGGATGTTGCTCCAAAACCTCATTCGGCAGTAATGGAGCCTTCCCAGATGTGAACTAATGCCCCCTCATACCATCAGAGATGCTGGCTTTTGGACTGTGCCCCGATAAGCCGGATGGTCCCTCTCCTCTTTAGCCTGGAGGATGCAGCATCAATTTCCAAAAAAGAACTTCAAATTTCAATTCGTCAGACCTCGGAACAGTCTTCTGCTTCACCTCAGTCCATTGTAAAAGAGATCAGGCCCGAAGAAGGTGGTGGTGTTTCAGGATATTGTTTACATCTGGTTTTAACTTGCATTTGTAGATGCAGTAACAAACTTTTCACAGACGATGGTTTTCTGAAGTGTTCCTGAACCTTAACAGTGATTTCCAACACACACACTTAATCTTTCATTTTCTTTCACAACTTTATTCATCACACACTTGTGAAATTTCCTCTCTGCATTTAACCCATGCAGTGTCTCCTGAAGATCACAGGCATCCAATGCTGGTTTTTGTCCTTGTTCCTTGCAGACAGAGATTTCTCCAGATTCTCTGAATCTTTGAATATATACTGTAGATGATGCAATATCCACATTCTTTACAATTTTACATCAAGGAACTTTATTTTTAAATTGCTGCACTGTTTGCCCACGCAGTCTTTCACAGAGCCGTGAACCCCTACCCATCTTTACTTCTGAGAGACTCCGCCTCTCTGGGATGCTCTTTTTATACTCAGTCATGAACCTAATTAGTTTATTTGTTTTGAAAAACATTACACAATCTCAGTCTTTTGTTACCCTTGTCCTACTTTTTTTGTGACATGCTGCTGACAGAAAATTCAAAACGAGCACATTTTCCAAAAACAAATCTCAGTTTCAACATACAACATCGTCTGGACTGTTTTCAATGAAACATAGCAATTGCACGATTTGCAAATCATAGCACTATTTACATTTGACACAGCGTCCCAACTTTTCTGAACACGGGTTTATGCAGTTGGATCCATAAGTATTTGTACAGTGAAAGTTCTGAATTTTGCCTCTGTACACCATAATCTACTTGAAATTAAATCAAGATGTGACTCAAGCAGAGACTTTCAACTTCACAAAAATATTACATGAACCGTTTCATAATTACAGCCATTTTTTTTTTTTAAAATTCCCTCCATTTTCACAGGCTCAAACAATTGGACAAACAAAATTCTCAACATAGGTTATTTTTCATACTTTGATGTAAATCCTTTACAGTCAATGGCCACATCAAGTCTGGAATCCAATGACATCACCAAATGCTGAGTTTCCTCCCCCAAGATGCTTTGACAGGTCTTTATTGCAGCTGCCTTCAGTTGCTGCTTGTTCGCAGGTCTTTCTCCCTCCCCTTCAGCAGGTGAAAAGCAGCTCAATTGGGTTGACCGATTTTACCATTTAAAGGATATATACAGAGCCATGGCCTTACTGTTGCTTATAAATGCCTTGACACCTCAAGAATAACACAGGAAGAGTTTTAAGCATTAACAATAAATCTAATATAGTAATTTTTACAACTAAAGTGACATATAAGGAGCAGTCTGAGCAAATGACCTTGATGTTCGTAATGTCACAGCAGGAAGTCTATCGGTCTCATCGCCGTTTCCGCTATACTAAAAACACAGCTGACTGCAACTCTGATCCTCCATTTTGAGCTAATTTAATCGCCATGCCACGCAGATGTGTTTTTGGCGGGTGCAGCAACATGACAGAAGGTGGATTTACGTTGCATTCATGGTCCAAGAATGTTCAAACTGCAAAGATTTGGACGCGGTTTGTGAGTTCACGAGCACATTGGGCAGCTACAAAGTGGTCTCTCCTCTGCACATTTTACTGAAGACTCGTATGAAACCTCTGATCTGTTGAAAAGCGTTGGTTTCAAGTCCGCATTGAAAGAGGGTGCAGTATCAACAATTAAAGAAAAAACAAAAGTATTTTATTTTTATTAAAAAGGAAAATAAGCTGCACCAGTCCTCCCGGAGTGAGCCGAGGGTTGTTACTAAAACCCGGGACAGAACGGGACGCAACACATCGCTCGGGCAGTGACCTCCCTGCAGCTGTTGCTAAAACCGGCGACATCCCATTCTGTGCCAGGTTTTAGTAATTGCCTGAGCTGAGCAGTAATGGCGGAGTACACAGTATGAAGAAAAGTGAATGACTGGACCAGCCATTTTATTTCTAAACTGAATATTGCTGCCATTTCTCCCTGACGTGGAAGAAGTGAATGAACAGTGAACTGAATAAACAACTGAAAGTCATCGTTTCAAAAACAATCGGCCTTCAAGAAGCGAGAACTCAGACAGGTAAGCTCTGATTCATTTGGATAAAAAAAAGGAAAAAAAGGTGTTTACCTGCATTTAGATTAATACATGTAACTTGTATTGTGTGAAGTTAGCGGTATAAGATTATTTAATTTGCTTCAGAATGTGATTGTCTCAGTTCATCTGATTATTTAAATGAGCCCTTTACGTTTTATCAGTGAAAATGCATGCATGTACATGCATGTTGCATAAGTTATAACACCCATCCCATTTTAATGAGAGTCAACCCACAATCAATGAAGTCAAATCAGTCTTAGTTGAGCGAGTCGGTAATGGCATTTCTTACTTTCACCATAAATTTTTATTGATATGACTTTGGTCTCCAGCTGTAAAAGGCCTCGGCCTTAAAACCAGTTCCTGCTGTGATGTCACACGCTCAGGGCTGGCTGGCTCAGTGGGGCAGCTCCAGTGACAACTTTGCGGTCAATTTTAACTCTCCAAAATATATTTTTTTATTCCCATTTATGCAGCATACAAGAGTCAAGGATAGAGATACTATCCACTCAAATTTATTTAAAAACTAGGCTTAACCGTTGTGCTGTGCAACAGCAAGTGTATCCCCTGTACACCCAGTCATTTTGAAGGTAAACGGACAAAACCCCACCCGGACAAAACATTTTTGCACAAAAATGCCCATCAGAGTC
>JAPEKM010000019.1:40497191-40508131 GCA_027575975.1 Cathorops multiradiatus
ACAAAGAAAAAGCCTTCTGGAGGAAAGTTTGATGGTCGGATGAGACAGAGATTAAAGTGTTTGGTCACAATGACCAGGGATGCAGAGGAACGGTGCACCAGGTGTTCAGCATGGTGGTGGCAGCATCAGGCTCTGGGGCTGCATTCAAGTGGATGGAAGAATAAAGGAGGAGGATGACCTCAGAATTTTTCAGCAGAACCTCAAACCATCAGAAACTTGGACACAGTTGTGTGTTCCAACAGAACAAAAGACCCCAAACACACATCAGAGCTGGTTGTGGATAAAATGGCAGAACATGAAGCTTAAAACGAGTCCTGACCTCAACACTATCGAAAATATGTGGACTGTGATTAAAAGTCAGGTCTGTTCCAGGAAAAACACACATTTACTTGAACTCCACCAATTCTGTCAAGAAGGGAGGACAAATATCCAACCAGAATTCTGACGGAAGCTTGTTGATTGTGTCTGGTGAAGGAGAAACTCACTCGAGGGCATTTAACCAAGTATTAGGTGGCTGCATGTATGATTATGACCCTGTGCTGATTTCATAAAACCCAAAAATGGGTTAAAACCATTTTTTTTCATATTAAAGATGACTTGTATAGTCATTCTGTCACAGAAAAAAAAAACATTCAGACAAATCACCGAAAGCCCAAAATTGTCATGACATTGATGTTCCTGTGTGTAAACGTCTGACTGCAGCCGTCTACGTAAATCAGAGTTGGGTTAATTATAGAGCAGGGTGAAGAAAACTGACAGATACCAAAAACCTCAGATGGATTTAAGCAGATAAAGAACTGACATTAACTACAACGAATATCAAAAGCACAATATACCTTTATTATTAATTATTAATCTCAATGTGATATCATGTAAAAAGCTTATGGTATTAAAAAAGTGATACAGGACTAACACTACATCAAATGGAACCCCACAAACCAATAACAGCCATTAAACAGAGCCTCACCGAATAAGTGTTGGGACACAATAAAGAGGGAGTCTAAAAAGCACAATGTCCAATAAAAGTCCTGATGTGTGCACTACACTAAACATTTTATACACTACAGACCATAAATACTTTTATTCTAGCACATTTCTCTCCCTGAAGATCTGAAAGCACAGAATAAACCTTAAAGTAGGCTCTTTATTATGCTTTTGAGGTTCTCTTCATGGATTTGAGGGAACGTTGCAGCTGCGGTCATTTTGTTTAATTGGCAGTTTGTTTTAATGCCACATTTTTACATTCCTGTCTTACAGAATGGCATCGTGCATCGCGACCTGAAACTGGAAAACATCCTGCTGGACGCAAACGGAGATGTGAAGGTGAGAGACACCACGCCGAACCAGCGAGTGAACACATACCAATAAAGCTCACACCCTTTGTGCGTATATGCAGTGAGATATTCTGCGTTTGTGAAACACACACACCCTTTAGTATCGCCCACACTGTGGATTTTGTTCATCACACCTGTGTTGGAAAGTCACTGTGTTGATCTGTAGTCTGTTTTCATTGGTCAGCATTTTAACTATAAATAATGGCTGCGTCTCATTTAGGATTCAGTTTCAGCAGACGTCAACGCTTTATTGACACACTTTGCACATGTTTACGCCTGCTATTGCTCACCAGCCTCACAGCTTCAATCCAAACACAACATGGCTTTGTGTTCATGTGCAGAAAAGTGGCATCAAGTTAGGAAGTTCCATACACTGCCTACCAGTTACCGTGGCAAACTACAATGGGGCACACAAACAAATCTGACTGAATAGATGGTAAGAGAGCGATGTTAATAACATGGCTGTATTTTCAGATTGCTGATTTCGGTCTGTCGAACCTGTACCGGAGAGACGAGTATCTGCAGACGTTTTGTGGCAGCCCGCTGTATGCCTCTCCTGAGATTGTTAATGGACGGCCGTATAAAGGGCCAGAGGTGGACAGCTGGTCTCTGGGCGTCCTTCTGTACACGTTGGTGCACGAAGCCATGCCGTTTGACGGCCACGACTACAAGACGCTGGTGCGACAAATCAGCACTGGAGACTACCACAAACCCACCAAGCCATCAGGTAATTATTCTCTTTTCAGTTCTTTTAAACAGGACTCCCATTTTGGGCAAACCCCCGTCAGATAACGTAATTTGTGTAATGTGCACATCCCTTATTTCCTCATGGGGTATCTTCCTTGGAAAAGCCACCATTTAGGATTTGGACCGATACCGAAGCAAAATTCAGTAAAACGCCAAAAAGCCACAGGTCAAATTGGAGGCAACTGAGGAAGACGACTATACATATGTTTAAAGAGATGTCCTCTATGCTATATTAGCTTTTTAATATATCACAGTAGCGTAATACACTAATACTATATCAGATAGTATTCTGTATGCCTACAATATTGATGATGTAATTCTGCTATGATAATACTATAAACTTTGTGCTGTAAATTATTCTTACAGCATGATTTTAAATAGCCATGATAAAGAATTTACTCCCAGTCTCCTCCCTCTCCATACAGATGCATGCGGTTTGATTCGCTGGATGCTGATGGTAAACCCTGATCGCAGGGCATCTCTAGAGGAAATTGCAGGCCATTGGTGGCTTAACTGGGGCTACGAGCGTCCTCTCCTCGCTGAGAATGAAACAATGGAAACAACCACCACCACCACATCACAATTGAGCAACTCTGCCCGAATCACTGATTGGCTTCGAAGAACGTCTCGACCTCTGCTGCACAGCGGCTCAAAAATGCGGTGTCTTCTACGTCCAGGAGGTGGAGTCACGGGAGATGCGCCCATCACTCGTCAGCGCTCGATTCGCAGGTCACGCAAAGAAAACAATGTCTCTCAGAGCATGCAAGAGAACACTGCACCCAGGCCGTTTAAAGGCATCCTGAAAAAACGTGGCAGCTTGAAACAGAAGCCGTGTGGTGAACCGCAGGTTCCTTTGGAGGAAAAAATAACTAATGCGATAGTGGCGCCACCTGTAGCTCAATCTCCACCTCCTCCCCCAGCCCCGCCGCCTCGCAAGGGTATCCTGAAGAAGCCAGTAGAGAGGGAGAGGGAATCGGGTTATTACTCCTCATCCACTGAAAGCAGCGATTCCACTCAAACACCACAACTTGAGCCGTGTACTACAATGCCACCACGATGTAAAGGAATCCTTAAACGTAATGGAAAATTTGCCTCCGGTGTTTGGCAAGAATTTAGGGAATTCGGCTCGCTCGACCAGCTAGCGGCCTCCCTTCCACCAGGAGGCGTCAGATCTCGTCCCAGTACAGCAATCAGTGAGGACAGCATCCTTTCATCAGAATCCTTTGATCGGTTAGACTTGCCTGATCGTTGTGAACCTGCAATGAAGGTGGATCGTCCGGCGCGGGGCGCCCCCATGCGTGGCTGCGTTTCGGCTGACAATTTACTCGACCTGAAGGAAAGCGGGCAGGAATTATGGGATACTGACACGATGAGAGAAAGCTCGTTCTCCATCACAGATCGCGAAAACGTGACCGAGGTCTACAAGTCTGCCTGTCATGGCACCCATGGTAGCTGAAACTCTCAATACAAACAACAAAACTTCTTCAAATCTGTCAAGTCCAACACAGGACGTTCTGATTCTGCGTGGGAATGGAATCAATGTGGAGACAGTAGTCCTGGTGCAGAGAAGGACGACTAGCCTGAGTTAGATAAGCTTCCACGTTCAGACTCTCGGAGACGGTCTCCATCACATGACCCTTTAATGGTGGTGGAAGTAGAGCTAGCTGAAACTAGATACTTTACATTTAGGATGTGGTTGTCAGGTCCGCATAAGTCCATTACAGTTTTGCTTGAGATACTGTACAAAGGACATTTATTAGTGGAGCTAAAATGGGGTAGAAAAGGGAATAGTGTTTGTCAGTAGAGAGAGGCAAAATGGGCCAGTAAGCTGCTGTTCGAGAGGCGATTCTCCTTTTACGCAACATTTCTTTGATGCATTTTTGACTGGAGGCTGCAGCCTCTCTGTCAGACTGGGACCTTGTTTTGTGAGACCTAAGCTTAAGCATGAACCAAAGATGCTGAAAGTACACTTTTAAAAACACCTTTAAGGGGCAATAATCAGACTGCAAAGAACTGAGGAACAGAAAAAAAACTGAAAAGAAAGCTTTTGGTTTATGATCTGCAATCTGAAATGTCTGCAGCTCAGAGTCCATTAGTGATAAGATGTTTTTTAATACAACAAAGTTTGTTAACCTTGTTAAAGATTAACCTTTAAGACAGACGGTTATCAGTCCTGCTCTTGGCTGACACACCAGATCAGACACGGCTATTTATTGCTTTAGGAATTTACCTTTGTGATAAGGATTAGTAGCGGTAAATAGACTGTAAAAAGTTTGTAAAAACAGTTTTGTAAGTGGCACTCGCTCATTGAGGCCTCTAAGTGAAAACACATTGTATTGTTTTTTGTTTTGTTCCTCCCTTCTCATTGTTGGACAAAAGCAAGTTTTTCAAAACCGATGAGATCCATTTTGTTGCGTCTGTCTGCTGTCAAGAATTTTCTTGACATTTAATTTTATTTATTTTTTTAATCATTTTATTTCCATGACACTTCAGAATGCCGTATTGGTCTTAAGCTTCTACAGTTTAACTGTCATTTCACGGGGAAAACTGCAGTAACGATGTTACAGTGCAGAACTGCTCGTCTTAAACTGGAACGTGGCCAACACCTTGAAAAAATGTGGTGTGTATTTTTGACATGGATGTTCTGATCAGAGACGATCTGTCCATGCGTGAAACAAACCCTGTAACGTTGTCGGGTCAACGTTTAAACTGTGCCTGACCTTTTGTAGCGTATGGCTGAAACCGGTACTGGATCAGTGGGTCAATAAAACCTCAAACACAACTATTATTCATTCTCATCCTTTCATTTCATATCTAAGGCATGGGCTTCGGTTAGTTTTATGGCTCGAGTAATAAAGTCTGACTATTGAAGGTTTTTGAGAAACCCAAGATCAAAGCTGCCGTTTCACATGATCTACTTAAGTCTCTGAAAAACTAGACATGTACCAATAATCAGTTATGTAATATACTGAGACATTCACTAACAGATCCACCGGAGAGGAGATGGACGATAACAGCATTCTGTTTCTGCTGATTCTTATTTTGAACAAATTAAAATATTTTAAACTGTTATGCTGATATAAAACATGACTCTGAGAGAAACGAGAGCAATATTTCACTTCTCTTGTAATGTGAAGCTGAACAAAATAAGATAAACTAATCCCAAATAAATGTATATATATTTTTTTAAAGAACAGGGGTGTATTTAATAATTTCTCAAACTCTGGTTTCACTCTCACACTGAGGGACCTCTTGAAGGCATCATTGGTCCAGTGTGCAAAGGTCAAATGGGAAATACAAACACTGCAAAAACAAATAAAATGTGAAAGAACTGCGCTGCGTGTGCGGTTTCACACGGACGACAAACAGCTTAACGTTTAAAACAAACACGTTCTATCAAGAGGTGCAGCTTAGTGAACTAAAAGCTTTATGAAGTCTCAAACCGAAACGCAGCGGTTCAGTTCATCGTGCTTGTGTGCCGATTGTTTTCCTTCTCAGAATAAATCAATGGCGATATATATTTTTGGAGAATTCAGTGCAGGTCCAGCTTACACGTGCAATTCCCAATGACGGACCCTTCTAAAGTTGGAATATTTAGTATGTTTCAATCCTAAGATCTTCGATTCAGTTTGTAGTATATTATTAGAAATTAATTTATTATAACTTAAAAGATGAGCTCAGGGAATTTTTAAAAATATTTTTATAGAACTGAAAATACGAACAGGTAACATGAAACAAAAGCTACAATTTAGTCAACATGACTACTGTGTGTATTAATTTAACATGTGTGCCTAAATTAAAATAGTAATACGAATGAACAGGAGCTAATGAGACATCTGGGCCTATTCCGTACGACTCAGAGGTGACAGTTTGACTTCCTGGATCTTAACAGGTGTGTTGCTGACCTCAGGAAGAGCTGAACCAGACCTGCACAGGGGTGTGGTTGGGGGCAGAGTGAGCTTCAGGGTCTCCTCCAAGGCGCCATAACAATTACAGAGAGACACCTAAGAGAAACAGGAAGTGGGAAGAGGGGGGGGGGGAGAAAAATAATCTACACCTTGTCTGACATGGGAACTTATTCACACCTCACACTATGGAGTGTGAAATGACCCCAAAGTGATTTGCACCTGTCAGACATCACAACATTCCTTTACTGATATTTACAGTCATGTCTATAACAACCACAGCAAACACGGCTCTTCCCTGTTGCTGCCTCTGAACAGGCAGCATGTCCGTGTTGACAGATGGTTAGACTGGGCCACTCCGCCCAACCTGTTTGCATATTGTGTGGGAAAACACAAACGAGAGCGCAGTGCAAACAACACAGACGATGAGAAGACACGCAACAGGTCAGGCTCGGAGTCCTTATTATCCACGTCGTGTTGGATTAAAGATACAACTAGAGCCTTGTTCATTGGATTTGGACTCCATGTGGTAACACGTTTCAGTCACCAAAATTAAAGTCTCACCAGGTCAGTGTCTAAGACGTTAGCCATGAACTGCAGGAGCGTGTCGCAGGACAGTGCGCCGTCCAGCAGGTTCAGACGCTGAACTGCAGCAGCCACAGAGCTACAGGCGATAATGGAGGGCTGATATGTTGAAAATGTGAACTCTGTAAAACACACACACAGAGAAATTACTACAGCAGTAAACCTGCAGTTATGTGTAAAACAGAAGCAGACACACAGCTAAGGGTGAGTCTGTAATGAAGATACACTGATAACATACAGGTACAGTTCAAACAGCTGTTGGTACCACTCGTCCCGAAGCAATGCAATGAACGAAATAAATGATCAGTTATACGCTGTCGGGAAGACAGATTTCTGTCTCAATCACGATCACCACTTTATTCGCAGTGCGGCAGCTTGCGTGCCCAAACAACCACTAGAGCTACTGTATGTCTGCTGGGCTCCAGTGTCTTGTACTCCTGGTAGGGCCACCCATGCTGAACAGGTCAAAGTGCTGCTAACTAGTTAATTCTATGTCATATCTGGTCTCACACGGTCGGCGCTCGGTAGCATTCCGTGAAATACAATCAGGTAGGAATACACAAACTTTGTAATTTTCTGTTATGGAAAACTAGTTGGGAATGACAATTTGTTCTCTATTCTGTGTTGTTTTTACCTCAAACATGAACAGATTTCATAGGTGAAAGGGGCTTAGCATAGCCAATCCACCAACCAGCAGATGACAGGAAACAGAATAACCCCGAGGAAACAGACATGGACAGTAACCCAAACTCAGGATCGAACCAGCAACCCTGGAGCTGTGATTCAGATAATATATTTGATTTGGATAATTTTAGTTGACTTTTGATATTCTATTCTAAAACTTTCATGACTGTTTTCACTACATTACCTTTGTAGCTTTAGTGCAAAATAAAACTTGACTTTGCGTCAGCCTGTGATTGCAAACATGCTCTAATTATTTTCTGTATCCTATTTTTCTCCATCAGCCTTAATATTCATTTTTTAAATTTGAAATATT
Organism: Cathorops multiradiatus; assembly: GCA_027575975.1. Taxonomy (NCBI): domain Eukaryota; kingdom Metazoa; phylum Chordata; class Actinopteri; order Siluriformes; family Ariidae; genus Cathorops; species Cathorops multiradiatus. The sequence continues at coordinate 40,504,760 of JAPEKM010000019.1, forward strand.
GTGAATAGCTGTAACAAACCTCCAATAAAAGCATGAAAACTTAGCACATTTTGTACAGCAAAAGTGTCTTAGTGTGACTGATTATCTTTGGGGTAAAAGGAGATTGTGTTTGTTTTATGTTGGACCAACCTGTTCCTTTAAATCTGCCATCAATTACATCATTTCAGAGGCTGCAGCTGTTACACACTCATCAACACGCATTTGTTTTTTAATTAAAGCTGCTCTGACCAGAATCTACTGCTAAATAATCCACAATAGAATTCGGTCGTGACGTATAAAACCGAGGAACCTGTTTATTAATGTAAGTTCTGCTCAAAAGAGCACAATAGAAACGCACACACACACCTCCACTGTGACCCCACTGACCCTCTGTCTATGCCGCAGGCCAGGGAGGGATACACACACTCCAGCAGACAGGTGTCTCTCAGACAGACGTGGCCCTATCTATTCATACAGCTATTGTTCTCTGCCAGGAAGTGACGAGCCCAAAAGAATGGCTTGCAAAAGCCATTAATGTGTCTGTGGTTGCCTCGGGCTGCCTGTTTTACTGGATGAGTCAGGGTATCTGGGGGAGAGGGGCTTCACATCACACCTGGCCTGGGCTCTCTCTTTCTCTCTCACACACACACACACACACACACACACACACACACACACACACAGGCTTTATCGAACACTACAAGATCAACCCAGGGGTGTGTGTGTGTGTTTACCTGTAGCAGCTAAAGCGATGTATGAGTGTGTGTGCCTGCGCAGGGCTGAGAGGTCATGAGGAATTATGGGAAGACCCTGCAGAAGTGGCTCCAGGAGATCGGAGGGCAGTACTGAGGCCAAATCCCAGTCCAGCCGAGACACGACCACTATCTCCCATTGCTATACACACACACGGTATTAGAACACACATTTAAGAATGCTGTACACAACCCAGTAGCTGTGGATGATAAACTAAATTATTGTGAAAATGAATAAAATTAAAAATTTCTGTATAATAGTTGTGAGCAGGATAAAACAAAACCCAAACAGCACAGTTTAAGGTAAACTCTGGGATTTTTTAACATGGGCCCCGTTTTTCTATCTCTTTGGGTCCAAATATTTACTCGGTACAAAAATGATTGAAATTGGGCCAGTATGGAGTTAGAACGCTATAACTGGCAACGACAAAATGGCAACACACAATGTAATCTGCTCACTCGCTCCAACTATAATTTTTTTTTTGCCCAACCCCATGTCATGAGCAGAGGGGGTGGCCTGGCTGCTGTATACAGGAATAATCTGGAAATTGTGACCATTATGCTCCACAGTGTCCTGTCTTTTGAATACCTGGCACTGAAAACTACTGGCCCCAAACCTCTAACTGTTGTTCTCAGCTATCGTCCAAATAAACTACTCCCCAGCTTTTTGTCTGATCTGACTGGTTGCTCACATTAATTAGTCGCACTAACTCTTCTGGACTGTTATTAGGTGATTTCAGTGTCCATATCGATACCGATTCTGCTACTGCAAGGGGATTTAAAGCTCTTTTTTAATGTTTTAACATGAGGCAGCATGCTGACTTCCCCAGTCATGGTCATACCCTTGATCTCGTATGTCCCTCTGGACCTGATGTCTCTGTCCATCATCTCTGATTACTATCATTCAAATTTGTTTTTCTTCACCAGTTACCATACATTGACAAGATAAAACTAAATCTAACAAAATCTCAACTCTGTTGATCCAAATGTCCTCTCCCTCCTCAGCGCTTGACCTCTCCTCCCCTCCGAGATTCTCACTGCACTACTCTTCTGTCTCTTCAGTTAGAAGTAGGCTTGCTCCTCAGAAGGTTCAGCCTGTGCCTTCTTCTGGTTCCTCCCCCTTTGGGATAATGCACGCAGCAGGTCAGCATCTGGACAGGCTTTACAAAAGAACTGGTCTTGTTGTCCAATCACAAGTTTAATCTGATCACATTCACAAATACAAAATGGCCTTAAATGCTGTTTATACATCTCACCTGTCCTCTGCTATCAGTAATACCACCAGCAGGTCGAGATCACTTTTTTTTTTGATGATTAACAAGATTACTCAGTCATCTGTTATTGGACTGGGTGGTTCTGCAGAACTATGCGATGCTTTCCTTCAGTTTTTCACACGATAAATTAATCTCTATTTACAACTGTTTCTCTGACCCTAACTCTTCCTCCGCTGAAATTTCTGTAGAGTCCTCTCTCTGTAGTGCCATTACTCTGTAAGCATCCTTGGGTTGGTGAAAGGCACGATATAAATTTAACTTGTTGTTGTTATACCATGCATTCCTACAGGGGAAACATCCTCGTCACACTAAACCACTTCCTTTTGCCACTGACAGACTCATAATGTAAATTATAAATGTCTGACGACATGGAAAGAATCCTGATAGAGAGTCACCTGTCTGTGTTTACCTTAATAACTAAAGAAACTGTACTCCGCCCTGTCACTCACGTTTACACTGTTCTCTTCAAGCACCAAGTCAACTCTTGCAAGATTTCAGAGGATTATCACATGGGGGTTTTCTGATGTTTACAAAAGAAGTCATGCAGAATTTGTAAAGTTCATGTCCAAAGTATTCCTGAATATTTCGCTGATTACCACAGTGTGGATGAGGCATCTGAATTTGATGGTCATCCCTGTTTATTTGAGCCAGTGTATACAGATAGAGTTAAAGATAAGAGATAAAGAGTGTGTGTGTGGGGGGGGTTCTCTTTGCACTCTTCATTCAATCCAGGCGAGTCAGTATTATCTCTAAATGCTTCAGATGTGTAAATATAGGCAAAATGCTTACTTTTCATAAACCAATCAAACTGATGGTACGATAATCAGCTCTTTACTGAAATTACCAGTAGCTGTGTAAGGGAGACGGCGTTGTCCGTGTAGATGCAGAGCTTTGTGGCGCTCAGAGGAACCGCCTCTCTGAGCTTGGAGGCTAGGAGCATGCAGACGGTACCGAGCAGTTGCAGATTGGATGTATCCACGACATAGTGAGCCATGTACCTGTCCAGGTACTGAACTGCCAATGGGAACACCTCCTCCTCGCACCGCTGCTCCTCACACACCTGGAGACCCCAAAACAGGAAGTCTGGTATCAGACTGAGTCAGAGGTCTAATCATGAGCAAATTTTTTTTTCCACCCATGAGAACAACTTCAGATCTTCAACTCCAACAACTGTCGTATGATCTTTACATGATGTCATGAAGCGTTCAGTCACTTTGATTTACTGCTTAAAACATTCATGTTCAGGCGGCACGGTGGTGTAGTGGTTAGCACTGTAGCCTCACAGCAAGGAGGTTCGGGTTCGAGCCCCGTGGCCAGCGAGGGCCTTTCTGTGCGGAGTTTGCATGTTCTCCCCGTGTCCGCGTGGG
>JAPEKM010000019.1:40550002-40560331 GCA_027575975.1 Cathorops multiradiatus
TGAATGGCAACAGGTAGATACACAGGTTAATTAGCTACCTGCTGCCATCTATTGGAAGAGTATTTAATTGTTCTGCCGGTCACTATACGTCGCTGGCATAGACGAACAAAGACAAATTATTTGCAGTAAATAAATAATTTTCGGAACAATTAAGTGAAATTGGATAATGTTCCCCAGTACACCTGATGATCTCTCACGGCACACTAATGTGCCACGGCACAGTGGTTGAGAATCACTGGTCTAAACAGCATTTCAGTGCCCCCTAGTGTTAGTGTTGCTGTAGCTCAGCACTGCATAGATATAAATACCTCCAGATTGCACTGGCTGTGATGCACTTTTGCGTTCTGCATCGCCGCCACATTCAAGCAAGAAACAGTGGACTTTACAGACCCGGCAACAAGTCTTTACATTTCACAAGTAGGTGTTTTATTTGAGTAATTTACATGATGTTGATCGTCACTGACACGTGTCCATGAGCAGTACAGAATTTATAGTTGTTGACATCATGTACTTTTACAAAAGCCTGTTAGCAGAAGTGTCAGGGTGAGATTATCGTCTATCACGACTTCACCAGCACTCGAATAGAGTCTGTTTTACTGTCCAACTTGATGGCGTCCGATAATATTGTCCCATTAATACATACTGCTGCTGATAACTGTCTTAGAAATGTTTATTTATGCAACAAACTGCATTCATTACAGTCCAAAGCTCAACATTTATTTTTCTCTTATTCAATCACAGAACAGACTGCAGTTTTAATTGTGTGTTGCGAATGTAAAGCGCCAATATGGTGGCTCTCGCTGTTCTAAATAGCGATGAATAGCAAATGTGATATTTAAGTATTTATATCTATGCAGCTCCGTATTGTTCTGAAGTAGAACCCGCACACCGAAAGAGACTCGCCGTGAGTGCAGATTTGACCGACTGAACACAGTTTCAACGTAAAACTCCAATGTTGTGATCATTCTGCTCAGGTCAATCCTGTTCACTGAGTTTTGGAGATGTGATGTGGGGTGCAGTGTGCTCTGTGGGACGGGACCCCAGGACGGTCACTATGATTTGATTACTGGCTACAATAATGCTCATTTCTGCTACTGAAGGTTTTTCGAGTGATGTTAGCACCAAGCTAACAGTAGGTAGTGAACCTGAAACTTTAGCTGCTGGAACATCACATATACCATAAATACACAAATAAATGTGAAACCTAATGTATTAGGTTAAATCTAAACTGATAGCAGGCAAGAAAACGTCTTACAGTCTGAAAAATACAGTATTTAAACCTGATGAGTTAAATCAGTGTTTTAGGGCACGACAGCGTGCTGAACTCCAAATGTGGACCGAATACAGACAGATCTGGTGTAAATGGGACGTGTCCCACTTACGGTCTCTGTGGTAGTAGCGGTGTCTATGTGAAGAGCTTCATCAGTTCTTCGCAGATACAGTAACAGGAGGCAGAACTCTGAGGTCATGTGACTCAGCCAGACAGGAAGCAGAGTTCGAGCCAGTCCCAGTGCTTCCAGAGCGTGATGAGGAAAAGGGTGAAGGCAACAGAGGAGGCGATGCGTGCGCGGGTCTTCATGAGCGGGGTGATGAAGTTAGCCACAGTGGAGACAAAGACAAGCAGCACGGCCATGAGGGCTAGCAGCACGCTAATGAGCTTCCCTAGCAGAGCGCGAGCATTAGCATTCTCCACGCCCTCCAACTGTACCACCTGCTGCTGCTGCTGCTGCAACTCCAGCTTACTGACACGCGTCAGACAGGACTCCACTGCCTCCTGAACACACACACACACACACACACACCAAGATGCAAACATGGCTAATCACATATGTGAGGCAATAAGATGAAGGAAGACCCGGTCTCGGGGGTGGAGCATGCATCTGGATTTCTAGATGATAAAGATCGTGCTATTATTCTGGGTAATGACATTTTGACTACAGTCTGATAATTATTAGCAACTCTTATTAGCCTACACTATACAACCAAAAGTTTGTGCACCCCTGACTACCACACCCATATGTGCTTCTTCTCCAAACTGTCGCCACAGAGTCTGAAGCATCGTTTGTATAGAATGTCTATGAATGCTGTAGCTTTACAGTTTCCCTTCACTGGGACTAAAGGTGTACTTACACGAGGCACAGTTGCCTCGGACCGTGCCCGAGTGCGATTGTCCCCCCCCCCTGCTGGCCGGTAGTCACATTTTGCTTTCGTTCTAGGTCCGAGTGCACTTACACCATCATGATGCAACTTTTTGTGTTGAAGAAAATCACTCTCGCATAGCATAATGGAAGGTTTTGTTTCATGACTCTTTTTACATTGCAGATTATTTCGATTCATTTTGGGCACGGTGACACGCGGCCCTCTCACACGCCACACGGGTTTATCAGTTATGCAAGTCATCGATTTTCAGTAAATCAGGCTGTAAGAACAAGATTTTTATGATGTAGCAGACACTGACTGAGGAATTCGTCTCAACCCCACCAGACACCTTTTATGTGACCTGAAATACAGACTGCACCCCAGCATTTCAGCAAATGGGGGACAAACTTCACATTAACACCCACAGTGATGTAATGGGATGTTCAATCGTCAGATGTCCACATACTTCTGGCCAGATAGTGTATTTGTACAGAATATTCAATAATATGTGATGATCATCAGCCCATGTTGAGTGACTTTAAAAATCCATCACAACAATATTATTTATTCCACAATCTAATGTACAACAATAAAGAAATAAAAATGAACTGAGACCATCAAACACACGTGGTTAGTGTGTGTGTGTGTGTGTGTGTGTGTGTGTGTGTACCTGTATGTCTCGAGCTCTCTCATATGACTGGTAGGCCACCTTCTCTTCCATACTGGCCAGCTCCTGTTTCAGGTTGGTCAGTTCATTTTGATGGAGTTCACTCAGGTCATTTAGCTGCTCTTCCAAACGTTCATATCTTCTCAGGTACACACACACACACACACACACACACACACAGACCTGAACTCAGGCACTCTGCAACATACATCACTATACATCCCTGTACCTCAGTTACACACCTGTATGCACTGAAGCTCAAGAACTCAAATGCTTCTACCTGTAACCCCCCACACCTGTACATACCTGTAACCCTCACACACTCTGTAACCCTCATACACTCTCTAACCCCCCACACCTGTACATACCTGTAACCCTCACACACCTGTACATACCTGTAACCTACACACACCCTGTAACCCCCACACCTGTACATACCTGTAACCCCCCACACCTGTACATACCTGTAACCCTCCACACCTGTACATACCTGAAACCCTCACACATTCTGTAACACCCCACACCTGTACATACCTGTAACCCTCACACACTCTGTAACCCCCCCACACCTGTACATACCTGTAACCCTCACACACTCTGTAACCCCCGCACACTCTGTAACCCCCCACACACCTGTACATACCTGTAACCCTCACACACTCTGTAACCCCCACACACCTGTATATACCTGTAACCCCCACACACCCTGTAACCCCCCCACACCTGTATATACCTGTAACCCCCCACACACTCTGTAACCCCCACACACCTGTATTATGTCTGTACCTCTCACACACCTTTATATACCTGTAACCCCCCACACACCTGTATATACCTGTAACCCTCGCACACCCTGTAACCCCCACACAACTGTAGATACCTGTAACCCCCCACACACCTGTATATACCTGAATGGCAGCGGGGGCATGGCCAAGCATCAGTTTGTGAATGGAGGGCGGGGCTGGGGAAGGTGAGTGGCTAAGTCATTACATCTGATGTCAATTAATGTGTGTGTATCTGTGTGTGAGAGAACATCAACTCTTGCCTGCCATGCTTCTGTGCTCCACCCACATCTGGGATCTGTTACAGTGGTGCCGAAATCCGGGAGTACAGAAGGGAAACACCACATGGAGTCCTCCCCATTCAAAGAGCTCATCCATGCCCTAGCTACCACCCAGCAGAACCAGCATCAAGTGCTAATCACACTCCGGAAGGAGCAAGAGCAATGCTTTGAAGCCTTGATGCTGGCCCAGCAGGAAAATCGCCAGGCGTTCCGGCATCTGGTCGCGTCAGCAGGGGCATCGACCGTTACCGCAGCAGGCACCATCACAAAGATGGGCCCACAGGATGATCCAGAAGTGTTCCCCACTCTCTTTGAACAAGCAGCTGAAGCATGGGGGTGGCTGCTCAAGCAGCACGTGGTATGCCGCCTCCTGCTTCTGACTGGTGAGGCACAGCTCACAGCACAGCAGCTCCCTGCTGACAGCCAACTGATGTACGCCAACTTGAAAAAAGGCATCCTGTAGCGTGTTGGCCGCTCCCTGGAACAACATCGCCAGCGCTTCCAGACGCTGGCATTGGAGGAGGTCAGCCGGCTGTTCGCATTTGGCCAGCAATTCCAGGAAGCCTGCCGGCAGTGGTTGAGGTGATGCCGACAGGATCATCAATCTGGTGGCACTGGAACAGTTCACCTCTTGACTTCCAGAAGGAACGGCGGAATGGGCCCAGTGTCATTGCCCAGCATCATTAGAATAAGTCATCAAGTTGGCAGAGGACCATCTGGAGGCAGTTCCAACGGCAGACAGACGAGGCATCTCTCCTTGCTTCTTCTCTCTCTCTCTCCTTTTTCCCCCTCTGTCTCTCTTTCCCTTCCCCACCCCGTTCCCCCAACTGGCTTGTCGCACCTATGGTGTCCTCCCATCTCCCTCTTCCATGTCTGTGTCATCTCCTCCTCAGGCGAGGGACGCCCATAAAGCCGGTGCAGAGGGAAAGCCTGGGCCGATGTACTGGTGCGGTGGAGAGTCAGAGCATCTCCAGAGTTGGAGCTCTGCTAGGGAGGTGGGAGCTGTAATCTGGATCCTTGACATGCCAGAGACTGCCCCCAATCAGGCCAGGACATATTGCATACTGGTAAGTGTTTAAGGGGATACATATCACGCGTTGGTGGATTCCAGTTGTAACCAGACCTCAATTCACCAAAGCCTGGTGGAAGGTGAGGCATTGGGGAGAGCACAAGTGGTGAAGGTGTTGTGTGTGCACGGGGATGTTCACAATTACCCTCTAGTGTCTGTCCATATTCTATTCCTGGGGCCAAACGCATAGAATTAAGGCAGCGGTTAATCCTTGTCTCACCCACTCGCTAATTTTGGGGACTGATTGGCCAGGGTTTAAAGAATTGATGGAACATATAATGCAAGGTGGGTCCTGCATAAATACGTCACAGGAAGATCCCAGTGTGGCATTGACTGGGGAAGCTGTCACAGAGCTGTCTACATCAGCACCGCGTCAGGGCGATACGAGGAGTGAGGAGCAACTCGCCCCTCTTCCCTCTCTCGGGGATTCTCTTGAGGATTTCCCATTAGAGCAGTCATGAGACAAGACTCTGCGGCATGCGTTTGACCAAGTGAGATTAATCAATGGTCAAACTCTCCAGCCAAGCGCGACACCAGCCTTCCCGTATTTTGCCATTATTAAGGGTAGATTGTACCGAGTGACACAGGACACTCCAACTGGTCAACAGATAACCCAGTTGTTGATCCCAAAGAGCCATAGGGAACTTGTATTCCATGTGGCTCACTTTAATCCCATGGCTGGACATTTAGGGCAAGATAAAACACAAGCCCGAATAATGGCCCGGTTTTATTGGCCAGGGATTTGCGGGGATGACCGTCGGTGGCGTGCAGTGTGCTGTGAATGCCAATTAGTAAATCCTGCAGCCACACCAAAAGCGCCGTTGTGCCCCCTCCCTCTAATCAAGACCCCATTTGAGAGAATTGGTATGGATCTCATCGGGCCATTAGATCGGTCAGCATGGGGATATCACTTTATTTTAGTTCTGGTGAACTATGCAACACGATATCCGGAAGCGGTGCCTCTCTGCAATATTTCTGCACGCAGTATTGCGGAAGCGCTCTTCCGTGTTATCTCCCAGGTCCCGGATTCTGAAGAAATCCTAACAGACCAAGGCACTACATTTATGTCACACACGCTGCGCAAACTGTATCAGTTATTGGGGATTAAGTCAATCAAGGAGTCCCACAGTGACTGCAGCAGCTCAGTGATCTTGGTTCCCAAGACTGACAGGTCGGTCCGGTTCTGTGTGGACTATAGAAAAGTCAATGTGGCGTCTAAATTTTACGCATACCCAATGCCTCACATTGACGAGTTGCTCGATCGGTTAGGCGCTGTTCGCTTTTATTCAACACTGGATTTAACGAAGGGATATTGGCAGATCCCCTTGACTCCTCTATCCTGAGAGAAAATGGCCTTTTCCACACCGTTTGAATTACACCAATTTGTCACACTCCCTTTTGGGTTATTTGGGACACCTGCTACATTCCAGCGGCTCATGGACAAGATCCTCTGCCCTCATGCTGCCTACACGGCCTGCGTACCTTGATGACAATCATTTATAGTAATGATTGGCCACGGCATCTGGAACGTCTTGGGGCCATCCTAGAGTCACTGAGGCATGCAGGTCTCACAGCTAACCAGACAAAGTGTGCAATTGGGTGGGTGGAAGTACAGTATCTGGGTTTCCACTTGGATTATGGACAGGTGCGGCCCCAAATTAACAAGACTGCAGCCATTGCGGCCTGCCCGAGGCCCAAGACCAAAAAGGGGGTGAGACAGTTCCTGGAGCTGGCTGGCTACTATCGTAGGTTCATACCGAATTATTTGGATGTCACCAGCCCACTGACTGATCTCACTAAAAAGGGAGCACCAGATCTGGTCCAGTGGACGGAGCAGTGTCAAAAGACTGTCACTAGAGTAAAAGCTGCACTGTGTGGGGTGCCACTTTTACACTCCCCTGACTTCTCTCTCCCCTTTATTTTACAGACGGACACATGGGACAGAGGGATGGGGGCCATTCTGTCCCAGAAGGTGGAAGGTGAGCAAGCTCTCAATGTGGCACAGCAGCCGCAAGCTCTCAATGTGTGAAAGCAAGTACAGCACCATTGAAAAGGAATGCCTGGCCATCAAGTGGGTGGTCCTTGCCCCCCTCCGATACTACCTGCTGGGGTGCCCTTTCACCCTCTGTTTGGACCATGCGCCCCTCCAATGGCTCCACCGCATGAAGGATGCCAATGCGCGGATCACCTGTTGGTATCTCGCCCTCCAGCCATTTAAGTTCGAGGTGGTCCACAGGCCAGGGATGCAGATGCTGGTGGTGGACTTCCTGTCCCATCGGGGGGGGGACAGCTCCCTGGCCTGAGTCGGGTGGTGGGGGTATGTGGCAGCAGGAGCCTAGCCAAACGTCAGTTTGTGAATGGAGGGTGGGGCCGAGGAAGGTGAATGGCTAAGTCATTACACCTGATGTCAATTAATGTGTGTGTGTGTGTGTATGTGTGTGTGTTTGTATGTTGCAGTGATGGTGGAGCATAAAAGGAGGGGGAAAGCAGAGAAGAGGTCTCTCCCGACCAGAACGTGTGTGTGTGTGTGTGTGTGTGTGTGTGTGTGTGTGTGAGCAAAGCTGAAAAGCTAAGACAATAACTAAAATAAGTACACATGTGCCAGCTCACATGCAACCTGCAACGAATGCTCCTGATCCTTTTTCTCTATTTTATATTTTTCCTACTTGTCTTATCTTCCTTTTTTTTTGCTATTTTTTTCTCCATTACCATAACACTGTAATCAAGCCACTATGAGGGTTGCAAGAGTTTTGGTGTTTTTGCTCACAGACTCAACACCCGAGTGCATTCATTGCTATCTCAGGTGACTTTAATCATGTTAATTTGGATGAAACACTTTCCACTTTCACCCAATTTGTGAACTGTCCTACCAGAGAGGGAAGAACAATAGACCTGCTATATGCTAATGTTAAAGAGGCTTACAGCTCTTCACCCCTCCCCCCACTGGGCAGGTCAGACCACAACCTGATTTACCTTTCCCCCTGCTATGTGCCTCTGGTGAAGAGACTGCCCACCACATCAAAAATAGTGAGGAGATGGACAGACGAGGCCAATGAGACACTGCAGGGATGCTTCGAGGTGACAGACTAGCAGACACTGTGTGAGCCCCATGGGGACGACATTGATGGGCTCACAGAGTGCATCACGGGATACATCAACTTCTGTGTGGACACCATTGTCCCAGCTAGGACTGTCAGCTGTTACCCCAACAACAAGCCGTGGGTAGCGAAGGACATCAAAGCCCTCTTAAATGAGAAGAAGAGGGCTTTCAGAGCCAGCAACAAGGAGGAGGTGCGAGGAGTACAGCGTGAACTGCAATGATCAGGGAGGCCAAGGAAAAGTACAGGAGGAAGTTGGAGTGGAAACTCCAACAGAACAACATGAGAGAGGTGTGGAGTGGAATGAAGACCATCACTGGTTACAAGCCAACCAACAGTGAAGGAGTGGATGGCAATGTGGAAAGGGCGAATGAGCTAAATCTCTACTTCAATAGATTTGATGGCGTGACCCCAACCCACCACCACCACTCTTCTGCAGGATGGCTACAACCACACACTTCACATTATCTCCCCTCCCCCGCCTCTTCTTGCCCAACCTCATCCCCATTTCAGGACCTTGCTCGCACCTCCTCAACAGACCCCCTGGCTGATTACAACCCCCCCCAAGAAACATCTTCATCCCTCGCCCACTAGTCACCTCCACACCAATCATCAGTGAGGAGCAAGTGAGAAGACAGCTGAAGAGACTCCATGCAGGAAAATCAGCAGGCCCGGATGGTATTAGCCCCAGGGCCCTGAAGATCTGTGCCCTCCAGCTAAGTGGAGTATTTCAGCATGTCTTCAACATGAGCCTGGGTCTTCAGACAGTCCCCATGCTGTGGAAGACATCATGCCTCGTCCCTGTACCGAAGAAGCTGCATCCCAGTGACCTCAAAGACTACAGGCCTGTGGCATTGACGTCACACATCATGAAGACCCTTGAGAGACTCATGCTGGAGCAGATCCGGCCTCTGGTCCAACCACTTCTTGACCCCCTTCAGTTCGCCTACCAGCCCCGTCTTAGATTAGAGGATGCAATCATCTACCTGCTCAACAAAGTCTATGGCCACCTGGATAAGCCAGCCAGCACTGTGAGGATCATTAAAAAAAAAGATCTCCAGTGCTTTTGACACCATCTGGCCGGGTCTGCTGAGTGAGAAGTTGACAGTGATGCAGGTGGATGCCCCATTGGTGTCCTGGATTGTGGTTTATTTGACTGGCAGACCATAGTACGTGCACTTGCAGTGCTGTGTGTTGGACAGAGTGATGAGCAACACCGGGGCTCTCTAAGGGACTGTCCTTTCTCCTTTCCTTTTCTCTCTCTACACCACTGATTTCAACTACTGCACAGAGACCTGACACCTCCAGAAATTTTCTGATTACTCTGCAGTGGTTGGACGTATTACCGGTGGTGGTGAGTGAGTACAGGACGGTGGTGGACAACTTTGTCATGTCGAGCAAGAAGAACCACCTACAGCTCAACATGACAAAGACGAAAGAACTGGTGGTTGATCTGAAGAGAATCAGGGCTCCGGTGAACCCTGTTAACATCCAAGGGGTCAGTGTGGATGTGGCGGGGGAATATAAGTACCTGGGGGTGTACTTGGACTGGACTTGGACTTGGGTGTATAAACTGGACTGGTCCAAAAATGTGGACACGGTATACAAAAAGGGCCAGAGCTGTCTCTATTTTCTGAGATGGCTGATGTCCTTCAACATCTGCCGAACGATGCTGCGGATGTTCTATGAGTCTGTGGTGGCCATTGCCATCCTGTACGCTGTCATCTGCTGGAGCAGTGGCTTGAGGGTGAAGGACACTAACAGACTCAATAAGATCATCAGGAAGGCCAGCCATGTTGTAGACGTGGAACTGGACTCTCTGACAGTGGTGTTGGGGGAAGAGGACACTGTCCAAAATTAAAACAATCTTACCTGTAGACTGTCCTTCCCACCCTCTACATGAGGAGCTGATCAGCCACAGGGGCACGTTCAGTAAACGTTTGATTCTTCCACGCTGCACAGGAAATCATTCCTACCTGTTGGAATCAAGCTGTACAATGCCACTGTATAACTGTGGTACACTGTCTTTACCATGTATACTGTATCCTTAACTCAGGTGCAATATATGTATATAGGAATCATTGTATATAGAATCACTTCATTTTGCTTTTACTTAAGTTATTGAACTTCATCTCATTCTCATTATCTCTAGCCCCTTTATCCTGTTCTACAGGGTTGCAGGCAAGCCGGAGCCTATCCCAGCTGACTACGGGTGGAAGGCGGGGTACACCCTGGACAAGTCACCAGGTCATCACAGGGCTGACACATAGACACAGACAACCATTCACACTCA
>JAPEKM010000019.1:40979340-40990104 GCA_027575975.1 Cathorops multiradiatus
TTACATTAGGGTAAAGGGTGGGGTTAGGGTTTACATTAGGGTTAGAGTAAGGGGTGGGGTTAGGGGTTAGATTAGGGTTAGGGTAAAGGGTGGGGTTAGGGTTTAGGTTAGGTAAGTGGTGGGGTTTAGATTAGGGTAAGGAGTGGGGTTAGGGTAAGGGGTGGGGTTAGGGTTTAGATCAGGTTTAGAGTAAGCAGTGGGGTTAGGGTAAGGGGTGGGGTTAGGGTTTAGATCAGGTTTAGAGTAAGCAGTGGGGTTAGGGTAAAGGGGTGGGGTTAGGTATTTAGTTGTGATGGTTAAGGTTAGCATAAAGGGCTCAGGAATGTATTATGTCAGAGAGTCTCCACAGAGATAGAAGTACAAGAGTGAGTGAGAGAGAGAGAGAGAGAGAGAGAGAGAGAGAGTTGCCACAGTAACTCACCACCTCCTCATCCTCCACCAGTGCAAGGTCATAAGCACTCAGAGCAGCACAGAAGATGATGCACGTCACATCCTCAAAACATTTTATCCAGTTCTTCCTCTCGGTACGCTGACCACCGGCATCAAACATCCTGCAAGGGACAGAGGCAGAATATGTAGGGCGCAGGGCGGGATGGATGGAGTGTGTAGGGCACAGGGTGGAATGTGTAGGGAACAAGGTGGGAAGTAGGTAGTGTACAGGAAGTGTGGCGAGGGAATGTGGAGTGGGGCATTGAGTGGAGTGTATGGAGACTGTGTGGGGAGTGTGTAAGGCATGGGGCAGAGTGTGTAGGGAGTGTATAGGACATGTGGTGGAGTGTATAGGGCGTGGCTAGGGCATGTGTAGATATTGTGTCGGGACTGTGTCGGACATGGGGCAAAGTGTACAGGGAGTCTGTAGGCAGCATGTAGGGCATGGCTGTGTGGGGCTCATAATTTTTTTTTTGTGTGTGTGGGGGGGGGGTACCTGAAGTTGAGCTCTTTAAAGGTGAACTGTTCCTCTACTATCTCACTGGTTTTAATACGAGCATGAAGAATGTCCAGATCATTAGGAATATAATCAGCAGCACAGATCCGGTCCAGATCACCGAGGTAACTGAAGCAGATCAATTATTACACACACAATTTCAAACTCGTACACAAACACACACTCACTCACACACACTCACTCACACACACTCACTCACACACACTCACTAAGCAGCAGAATCATTGAGCTGATACTCAGCTGATCTCTCTATGGCGATCTGAACTCCTTCGTCTCTCCACAAACTCTTCAGGATCTCAATCACTTCAGATGGCATCATCCCCTCCTCCACAATGTCTGCCAACTTCTGTAGCCTCAAACTGTCTTCCTGAGACAGACAGACAGACACACACAGTTCCAAAATACAGAATTAAAATGTAGCACATTGTTTACCTCCAGTCATAATAACTTAATTGGAAAATGTTTGTGCATGCAAGTGTATGTGTTATATACATACAAAATACATACACTAGATAGATAGATAGATAGATAGATAGATAGATAGATAGATAGATAGATAGATAGATAGTGAGTGTGTGGGCATATGCTGATGATGTGCAAATGTCATCATGCCAAGAAAACATCATAAAGATAGTGAACAGGGCTGATGTCTTCCTTCAGTATTCTGGTGTCCAGGTGAAAGAGTGTAAGTGAGCTGTTCTCTGTGAAAGAAGGAGCAGTGGTAACGATTGAAATCTCATCAAGATCCAAAGTTCACTATAAATTGTAAATTAATCAGGGTCTACTCACGAAATGAATCAGACACAGATTTAGTCCATGAGCCAGGACCCAAAAATTGACCTCTCGCAATCGAACGGGTGGGCAATTTCTAATCTGTTTTTTTTACTTCTTGGACATCTCAGGTAAACAGTTTGGCATGATAACCATTGCAAACAGGTAGCTTTTTGGTAGTTATCATGCGTTGAAATGGTGGACCAGTAAAATGGAAATGTGAAAACTCGGTATTGTGGTTCTTTCTTATTATGCAGTTTGTTGACCAAACAGGGTGCTTAAATTACCTCAGTGAGGCTTTCCCTTCAACCAAGACCCTACAGGGGTTGTTAGACCACACTAATAGGCCAAATAGAATCACCTCAGCAATATGTGAATGACAAAATGAGATAAAAATGATAACATATGAAATCCGTTTTTTAAATTTTTTTTTTAACTTTTCCTGCAACAGCAAAACAACACCAAAAAACATCATGAACAAATACATATTAACATGTGATAACCATATACATTAACATGGCATGATAACCATTGCAAACAGGTAGTTAGTGAAAGATTGTGTGAATGACAAAATGTGACAAAGATGACAACATATGAAATCTTTTTTTTTTTTTACTTTTCCTGCAACAGCAAGAACAACATGAACAAACACCATGAACAAATAAACATTAACAACATTAAAAGGAACTACAGAGCATTATTTCAGTCCTCAGGATCTGACTCAGTCCAGTCAGCATCTGTAATTATGTCACCATGATCATCCTCTTCATGCTGATTTACGCATGTCTGCAGTTTGCAAAGGGTTGTGCATTTCAAGCCACTTCTCAGACATTGGCAATCCGGCAGTTTACATTGCCGGCTGCAGTTGCAAGACAGCAGTTGTAGGACTGCCTCAGGGGCTGGAGATCCCTGCATCCACTGTATAGTGAGCTGGTCATTTTCATTTTTGGCCCAGCCATGGTCAAGTGGGCTTGGGATTTGTGGATGCTGTTGAAGACTTGCTCTCCAGATGCCAGCCTGATAGTTGGCACGCATAGCATGCATGAGGAGGCAGTCCTCACATGGTGGAAGTTGGCTTGATTCACGCTCTCCATGCTGTGTGCAGAAAAGCTGGTAGCGGGCTGTATTTATGTGCTCCGTCTTTGTTGATGCCATGTAGAGTTGGCACGTGAATGCTTGCAGCTTCATGAATAGGTCCGTGGATAGCTCCCAGTCCTGTCCCAGCTCACGAAAAACTGTTTGAAAGACCTCTGATCCCATCATGAGCTTTAAGGCTCTGAGCTTTCCACGGCCTGCAAAGGCACTCACAATATCACATCCAGTGTATGTGTGCAAGCCGATCAGAGCACTACAGACACCGTCTCCCAGCCGCTGCCATAGCTTCATGATATCAAGATACCGCACTCTGTTCTTTGTTCCACATTTCTGGAATATGGGACACGAGATATCATCAGAGAATGCCAGACAGAGCACCAACACATCAGTGTCATCAGCTACAACTACAACAGCCTTGTAGCCTTCCTCTGCAGCATGTGCTGCATGCAAAATGATTCTTGTGTCTGCCTCTTCTTGATTTGACTGCAGACACGCAACCTCTTCCCATTTATCCTTGGTGATTAGCAAACAGTTTTCCTCACTGGCAACATAGAGCTGTTTATCTTTCAGCTTTTCTCTTAGCTTGGTGGTTTTCCACTCAGCCACCAGGAATCTTATAAGGTTGGCCTTGTTGGTAGAGTAGGTGAGAAACTTTCTCCATTGCTGGATCTGGTGACCTGGTGCAATGTTCCGGAACTGCAATCCTGTGCTGCAACCCCTGTTCTCTCTCTCTGCATTCTTGATTGAGTCATCCCGATATACATCAAAGACTACATCAATTCTCTGGCTTCTGGCCCCTTCATGTAGGATTTGAGTCAAGGCTGAGTCTGCCAGTTGAGAGAAGGTTTGGTCATTCCCCTTCATCTTCTGAACCAGGCTCATCCCATCAATGATGGTAGCAGACGGCTCTGGGATGATCTCCACTGGTAGGACCTGCTTCTCTAGCTCCCTGGCCAGAGCAGCTTTGCTTGTTTTTCGAAGTGTCCCATCTCCATTGGCGAGGGCCCACGGCAATGGTCCTAATGGGTGGGAGAGGACATCACTCATTTTGAGATGACGGCTCTCTGCCACCAGGACCATGTGGGCGAAGAGCTTTCTGTCTGCCTGCAAAATAACTTTGTTTGGGTTGCTTGTAGAAGGTTTCTTTCGGACATCTGAAAATGTCTTCAGTCTCTTCTTTGTCATTTTATCATGGAACTGGGTCTTTGGAGCTTGGTCTTCAAGCCGGTCCCTTTTAAATGCCTCATATGCTTCTGTGCCAATCTTGTGAGCACTAAGGAGGTCTCCTACTATATCTGGAGCAGGAAATGTACCTGTTGAAAGGCTGACAAACTCACTTTGTTTAGTGTCAAATGGATTCATCCAGTCATCTTCAAGCAGCCTCACAATTGACTGCACATCTGCTTCATCCCTGGCAATTCTAGGTAACTGCAAGTCTGGATGCTTGTTGTAAGACATTTCACATCCCACCATCATTCTGAGGTGCTTGACGAACATGCTGCGGTACTCAGACGTAAGGTAGTACCTCTCCACAGCAGCCCTTTTCAAGCTGAAGCCCTTGGTGCCACCAGCTGTCTGGGTATCTCGATTGACTGTTTCTTCAATTGTTTGATCCACAGGGATCCGGCCAAAGGGATTCTCACCACCAAGCTGGACACTGAAGCCACCCTGCATGAAATGCTGGTATACTTCAGGGTGATCAATGGGAAGACGTGACATTGTGGCAAAATAGTATGGTAGAAAGCGTGCATAATTCAGCTTGTCATACGCGAAGCACCATGGGATCATTGCTTGGACTGATGCAAGGTGGAGCATCCAATCACCCTCTCTTGCAGCACGAAGAAGGCCTAGCATGATCTCAGCCATGTCAAGGTAAGACATCCAGAAAGCTGCCAGTTTGTGGCCTTTCCTGAGGGAGCCAAGGTACTCTTGGAACAGTTGGAGGAGGTGCGTGCAAGTGACATCATCCAAGAGTGTTGTGAAGGAGGCCTGACTCACATCATCATGGAACACAGAGATGGTCTTGAGGGCATCATCAAGATGGCTAACCTCTGCTTTATTGTTGTCTTGGAGCCAAGGTAGAAATCCCTTCCAGGCAAGCCTCATCATTGCCTCGTACACGATCTTATGTAGCATGACAGCACGGTTGTATTTGCAGCCTTCCATCACAGTGGTGATAGATCCTTCTGCAATCAATCCAGACTCCACACAAATGTCACACAAACCAGCATCCTGAAACCTCTTTCCCATGATTGATAGGAAGTTGCATATGGTATGGAAGGTTCCCATTCTCAGTATTATGTTCTGGAACTTGTCATGCTTCCAAACGATTTCTGCAGCCTTGGCATAGAGTGCTTGGTCGAAGACGCAGACAATCTCCTTCAGTCCCAGGGTCTCCATGATATTCAGAGTTTGTGTTAGGACTTCATAGACCGTAGCCATTTCAGTAGCTGGGGCATTTATTGTAGGCAAGTAACTTACGGTGTCCTGCACCACATTCATGTTGCTACGGATGAGGATGTTAAATCCTGTCCAACTGGCAATGGTTTGGTCTTGAGGGTTTGACATCCGAGTGAGTAGCCAGATCAGGTTCTTGATCCTGGCATTCTGCACTTGCTTGTCTGCATCCACATTAAGGCTGAGAGTAGCTGACAGCCCCACTCTCTTTCCAGCATTATACAGGGGCAGTGGTGTCTGTGCTGGGGAGATGCTCCTTTTCTTGGACTTCTCAATCATTGTTCTTCCCTCTTGTGGCATTGGTCCAATGATTCTGGGCTGCACAGCAATGCCATAGTCTCTGCTTCATCCAATAGGCCTTTGTCTACATATTAAATTTGGGTGTGTATGTAAATTAGCTCACATTTAAGTACATTACACTTTGTTTGGATAATGAAACATAGAAATTTGTGTGGTGAGGCATAGAAGTTTTATTTTTTTTACCCAATCTACCAGTATTTTCTCGCTTGAGAAATAAACACTAATTTTTTAAGGAAAATTCAGTGAAAATGGGGGCCTGAACTAAATTAAGTGGGAAATCTGTGTTATGTGCCCTTTGAACTATCTAAGAATTTTGTATAGCAACTTTTCCTATAAAGATATTTACCTCTCAGTAATTTTTATTTTCAATTTATCAAGATATTAGGAAATTAGCCTAGGCGTTTTTAGTGTAATAGTGTCCAAATAAGAAATGCATGATAAATATGATAAAGCTACTGTTCTGCAAGGGTTATCATACCAATTCATAAACTGGACATATATAGCAATAATAAAATACCAACAAGATTTTGCCCACCCTTTTGATTGCGACCGGCGGTCTGGCTCATGGACTAATTTAATATCGCTGGCAATTTAGGTGAACAAGTGAAGGAAATAACGAGTGAATACACTACAAGGCTGCAGAAACCCAACACTTCCCCTCTGCCCCGGTCATTAAAACAGAGAGCATTAAACAGATAGTCCTAGTGAAAGTGCAACATGTTTTCACTAATGTCCATATACTCATAAAAGTACTGAAGAACTTACAATACCAGTCAAAAGTCCAGACACACCTAACCCAATGGCTTTTCTTTATTAATTTTTAAATGAAGTAAATTGTTAATTAATAAATATGGACCACTACAGGTGTGGAATTGGACTATTTACTGTATTTTTATTATTTACTATTTACTGTTTGCTGTCAGATGTATTAAGAAAGTAAGAAACTCATGCACTAACTACCTTTTGACAAGACACACCTGTTAATTGAAAAGTATTCCAGGTGACTCCCTCATGAAGCTGGTTAAGAGGATGACAATTGTGTACGAAGCGTCATCAAGGGAAACATTGGACACGCCGAAGAATCTAAAATATCATTACATTTTTTAACACTTTTTTTGTTTACCACATAATTCCACATATGTTCCAGATGTTATCTCATAGTTTTGACATTTCCAGTATTGCTCTGCAATGTAGAAAATAGTCAAATTACAAAAAAACTCTGAATGAGTAAAGTAGGGGTGTACAAACTTTTGACTGGTACTGTAAACAACAGAAGTGTGCAGGCACTGAGAGGATGGCTTTGCCTGGACACTCACACAACCTGTGACAGTATCTATCACAACAGATGTGACAGATGCTTGGGGATCTTGGACTTCAAGGCTGGCCAATCTATTGAACATGCTTAGTGATGATAACATCATCAGAGAACTGGTGAGAGCATCACTTCTTCTCAATCTAAAGGAGAATAAAGTCCCTCTCGCTCAAGTATCTGAACCCAGCTTTCTGGGCTTCCAGAAAAAACTGGATCCCAACAGTTTTGGGGTTAGATCTGTCGGGCTGGATCTCAAAGACCTTTGTAACCGGACAGGAGTTAACCTGCAGTGGGCATGAGCAGATGCCACACCCACTGTGCCCAAAAAAAAAATCACTCTGAGCACAACTGCACTGGAGGATGGACTAAATTATGCAATCACTTCTACATGTAGTTGAGCATTCCTGAGGTCAGTTACAGACGGACAGCGCCAGAAACAGTGGACTTAGACTAAAGGGAAAGCTGGCCTGCATTTCCTTGGTCCATCATTCCATGTCGAATACCATTTTCCGAATGCTTCGACCAATGAGGCTATCCAACTCTTCATCATCAAAGCTGGATTTCAGGTACTACCAAACCAGCTTCATCTTTCCATCTGGTGCCATGACTCTCCTTCCTCATTCTGTATTGACCATGGAGAAGCTCAGGAAACACAGTCCATGTTCCAGATCCTGAACGGCTGTAATTTCTACAGAGAACGGTAGATCACCAGATATGACACGATTGTGGATATTATGTCTAAACATCTATCTTTCCACCTTCAGTGTCAATCTGTAGAAATTGCTTTGTTACACTACGAATGTTCTTCCTGGGCCATGCAGAAAACAAGAAGAATGTGTTCATCTTGGATGTATGCTGTTGTTTTGATCAAGTCCAGAGAAGCTAATTTAGCAAAGTTTGTGAAACTCCAGTCTCCTATACAGCAAACCTCTGGTTCTGGTTAAAAAAAAAGGGTTAATCCATATGTATTTTATTCATAATGTGGCAGTTTGAGTCGTGTGCATAATCTGCTCATTAGGAGTCTCAGGATGGTGGATTTTCAGAAATTAAAGCAAAACCATTGGTAAAGTCCTGTTCTGTTTTATCTATAACTGGAAGTCGCCACATGTAGTGAAGAAGGTGTTGTGGTTATCCAGTAGGTTTGCTGTACTGCTGTTTATTTACTGCAACTGAGGCACATGTTTGAATCAAGAGTGAGAAATTAATGTATCTGATAAATTTGTGTCCTTATGTATATTTATTTGGAATTGTGGCAAATAAAGAGGTGTGTGTGTGTGTGTGTGTGTGTGTGTGCGCGCGCGCACTTACAGTTGCTCTCTCTGTGTCATATTTAATCTGTAGTTTCTCCATTCCAGCAACGATGGCGAGTGCAGACTGCAGTACGTTTCCATAAATCACTGCTTTAAACTCCAGCTGCTCCTCTTTAGTAAAACCACCATGGTACAGAATCCTACACACACACACACACACACACACACTTTTACACCAGGAGGACTTACCAGTGATCTTTTGAATCCTCTTAAAGGAGCTCTAAGCTCCTAACACTCTACAATGGGTTACAAATAGTGTGTGTGCGCGCACGTACATATAACACTCACTTCATCTGCTTCATGATGGTGCTCTTTCCAGTTTCACCTGCACCTATTGACACAAACACAACGGTTTCAGCTCCCACAGTCGCAGCAGTTAGCCGTGTTACAGCCTCGTTGTTAGGAGTTTGACAGCCACAGGCAAATGTCCAAAACATTTCATTTGAACTGAATCATTCATTCATTCATCTTCAGTAAGCACTTTATCCTGGTGGATCTGGACTCCATTTTCTTGGGGACATTGGGCCTGAAGCAGGAACACACCCTTACCCTCACCCCAGAGCATCTCATTCACACACATGCACACACTTGTGCTCACACCCGTTTTGAGTGATTCCTGTGAACAAATCCAGTGGAAATAAAACTCTCCACTTCCCCTTTCCACAGTAACAGAACATTCTCACTCACGCTGCCGTGTTCATGTGGGGTTTATGAGCCATGTGAAGTTTTGTACCATTGGTCTATTCTCACAAAAACCTGAAGAGAGTAAACAATGTGCTGCTGGCTAATAAACCATGTGACATGGTGATGAGATTATACAATAAATGAGGATAAGTACATTTGGCACTCAGAGGCTTCAGGTTGCAGATCAGAAGGCTGTCAGTCAAATCCCACTGCTGCCCTTTCAGAAAGACCTTTAACCCCGAAACACTCAACTCGGGTCACTTTAGATAAAAGCATCAGATTTATATGTTTTGTGTGTGTGTTTCCTCTGTGATACACACTCGTACACACAATGTCAAAATGTCTTACATTGTGTTCATGAGCTAGTGAGCTTATTGAATGGGATTGATCTCTCTCTCTCACACACACACACACACACACACACACACACACACACACCTGTATCATTCTATTTGACTCGAAATTAAAATCAAAGAAAAATTTAACTACAAATGAGAAATATAATACATTGTACAGTAAATAATATAGATTAAATATTTGCAGGTTAAATAAATAAATGTGGTTCAGGTTTTAGTTCCTCACCAAGCAGCAGAATTTTTACAGTGTTTTCTGTTGAAGCCATCGTTCTTCCTGAAGAATGAAGATATGGAATGATAGAGGAAGAGCTAAGTGGAGAACAGAAGAAGAGGCGAGAAGCGTGGTGGAGTCAGCAGGTGAAAAACTAAAGCCCTTTTCTAAAAGCCTCCACTTTTGTGTAGATAAGCTCCACCCACTTCATGTGCATGCTCCACCCATCCCACAAACATGATAGAAATATCATTTCTAATTTCCATTAAAGAAAATTAAAATCCACAGGTGTACATTTTTATATCTATAAAATATTTTGTATATTAATTTATTTTCAAATCATTGGACATGTGATTGAAGTTAAAAGACAGGTAGCAGTGTGTGTGTGTGTGTGTGTGTGTGTGTGTTGGGGCATGGAGCTTGAAACGACCTGAAATATCACAGGACACCAAAGAGGATTTTCACTGGACACTAAATCTGCTTTAACTGGGTCTTATTACGGAGTTTAATCTGAGCACGGATGTCTCTGTCTGTCACACACACACACACACACACACACACACAGAGTGTGCATGCAGTGGGCAGAATAAATAAATACATTTGTGGGTAAATTATATGGATCTGTAATACCAGCTGGAAGAGAAGAGCAGGCGGATTGGGAATCAAGTGGCTGTGGTTTGTTTACACCTGATACTGAAACTTATAGCATCCTAGCAGCCATCGCAAAGACAGACAAAAAGCCCAGACACTCCTCCTTGCCTGGGGATAAACAGTCCAGGATTTATCTTGTAGTGTCCTGATCCCCAGATCTTTAACCCAGCCACATATAAAAAGTTGTTCTCCTCCATGGTCTTCCAGGTTTTCATCTGTGTTCCCCGTGTAGAACGATGTCTGCAGCACCAGGTAGTCTGAGACGTCGGGGAGCTCAACGGATGGATAATTTTCCAACTAATAATGAATGAATGACTTTATTTAAACACAATAAGTTGATCAGCAAAGCTGGTGGGGTCATGCATGTACAGATACAAATAATTACAAATACAAACGACTAAAAAATATACATGATCTTTAAAAAAAAACTTAAATGTTGATAATCTGTTAATTATTTTCACATCAAGTTAATTAATAGTATGCTTAACTATTGCCTTTATATTTACAAAGTTATGGCTACGATAGGATCAAAATGTATTCTACTAATGTCAAATTTAGCTCGTAAATTTTTCTTTCATAGGAAAACTCCTGGGTGGCACGGTGGTGTAGTGGTCAGCGCTGTCGCCTCACAGCAAGAAGGTCCGGGTTCGAGCCCCGTGGCCGGCGAGGGC
>JAPEKM010000020.1:255163-265907 GCA_027575975.1 Cathorops multiradiatus
AAAGTAACGCATAGTATTTTATTGTAAGTAACGGGAACGGCATTATAACGATGTAAAAGTAATTAGTTAGATTACTCATTACTAAAAAAAGTAACGCCATTAGTAACGCCATTTATTTCTAACGCCGTTATTCCCATCACTGTTCTAGACTCATTATACATAAGCTAAAATATTTCAAGCATTTTTCTCTTTTAATTTAGATAATTATGGCCTACAGTACAAAAAAATCTCAAAATATTAGAATATTTAATTTTGAGTTTGAGTAAAACAGTATAAATACCATAGATCTCTCGGTCTATTTCAGTACACACAACCACAATCATGGGGAAGACTACTGACTCGACAGTTGTCCAGAAGACAACCAATCATCGACACCCCCACAAGGAGGATAATCCACAGAAGGTCACTGCTGAAAAGGCTGG
Source organism: Cathorops multiradiatus (assembly GCA_027575975.1). Taxonomy (NCBI): domain Eukaryota; kingdom Metazoa; phylum Chordata; class Actinopteri; order Siluriformes; family Ariidae; genus Cathorops; species Cathorops multiradiatus. The sequence goes on from JAPEKM010000020.1 coordinate 255,586, forward strand.
CTGGAAAAGGTACACAAGCAACAGGGATGAGTGCAGTCCTGAGATGATTGTCAAGAAAAGTCAATTCGAGAACTTGGGAGACCTTCACAAGGAGTTGGCTGAGGCTGGTGTCAGTGCATCAAGAGCCACCATGCACAGACATCTTCAGGAAAGAGCCTACAACTGTCACATTCCTAATATCAAGCCACTTGTCAAGGTCAAGGTTCTTTATTGTCATTTTTATGTTTCACATAGAAACAGAATCTGTGCCTCAGGGCCAGCAGTGTATATAAATAGAAGAATTAAAAATTAAAATAAATAGAAAAATAGAATAGGAAAAAATTAAAAAAATAGTGCAACTGCGATTAAAAAGTGTTCAGGTGAACAGTAAAAACTTCAGTATGTGCAATGAGGGGAGTGGGGGGGGGGGCAGCATCAGAGCTTAGGCTTAGTGTTCATTAGTCTCACAGCTGTTGGAGCCTTGATGTTTTGGACCTGATGCTGCAGAGTCTTTTTCCTGAGGGAAGGAGGCTGAATAGTCTGTGTGCTGGGTGGGTGGAGTCACCCATGATGTGAGCCACTCTACTCCTGCACCGGCTGTTGTAGATGTCTTCCATGACGACAGGCTGCAATGGGTGATCTTCTGTGCTGTGTGCACCACCCTCTGCAGAGCCTTCCTGTCCACAGCTGAGCAGTTTCCATACCAGGAGGTGATAGAGGTGGTCAGTGTCCTCTCCACTACAAACCTATAGGAGGCTCCCAGGACTGCAGGGCTCAGTCAGGCCTGCCTTAGCCTCCTCAAAAATTAGAGGCGTTGGTGGGCCTTCTTGACCATGCTGGCTGTGTTCCTGGTCCACTTCAAGTCACTAGAGATGTAAACCCCCAGGTACTTGATACTGTGGACCATCTCTACAGCTTCTCCTCCAATGTAGAGGGGAGGGGTGTAGTCACCTCTCCTGAAGTCCACAACCATCTCCTTTGTTTTCCCCACATTGAGACAGAGATTGTTGTCCCTGCACCAGTCCACCAGGTCCTCCACCTCCTGTCTGTACGCTGACTCATCGCTGTGGGATATCTGTCCCACCACCATGTTGTCCGCAAACTTCACAGTACGACTGCCCAGATGTTTAGCAGAGCAATCATGTGTGAGCAGAGTGTAGAGCAGGGGGCTAAGGACACAACCCTGGGGGGAGCCGGTGTTGAGGATGATGGTAGAAGAAGAGAAGCCGTGGATCCTCACTGTCTGTGGTCTGTGTGTCAGGAAATCCAGTACCCAGTTGCAGAGTGGTGGTAATCCAAGCGGCAGCAGTTTGTTGACTAAAGTCTGTGGGTCGATCGTGTTGAACGCCGAGCTAAAGTCCAGGAAGAGTAGCCTCCCGTAGATGTCGCTGCTCTCCAGGTGGGTGAAAGCAGAGTGAACGACAGATGAGATGACATCCTCTACAGACCTGTTCCTCCTGTACACGTACTGATCTGGTTCCACATTTATGTCCACCTTCTCCTTAATGTGGTCCATGACCAGGCGTTCGAAGCATTTCATGACGTAGGGGGGTCGGTAGGTTCAAAACAGGCATAGAAGGCATTGAGGGCATCTGGCAGGGATGGGTCCCAAGGACACTTGGCATTCTTCCTGCTGTAGCCTGTGATTGCCTTTATGTCCTGCCACATGTTCCGAGGGTCGTTGGATGCAAAGTGGCCCTGGATTTTGTCAGCATGTGCTCTTTTTGCCAGTGTCACACCCACTTGGAGGTCCCTCCTCGCCACTGTCAGTGCCAGTGCATCTCCACACATGAAAGCTGTGTCACATGCTTTCAGGAGACACTGAACCTCTCCATTCATCCACGGCTTCTGGTTGGGACGTATGGTGATGTTCTTGCTGGTGGTGATGTCATTGATGCATTTCTGGATGAAACCGGAGATGGCTGAGGTGTACTCCTCCAGATCTACACCTTCACCAGTGGTAGCAGCTTCCCTGAAGACCCACCAGTCTGTCTGCTCAAAGCAGTCCTGCAGTGCAGGGACTGCTGTGCTCGGCTACACAGTGATGGTCTTCTCTGTTGGCCGGTTGTTTTTCAGCACAGGTTGATGGGCAGGAACCAGCAGGATGGAGATGTGATCAGAGAAGCCCAGGTGGGGCCGTGGCACCACAGCATATGCACCCTGCTTGCTGGTGTAGACCTGGTCCAGAGTATTGCCTCACCTTGTTGCAATGTCTGTGTTCTTGTAAAACCAGGGCAGGCAGTCTGTCAGGCGGATGTGATTAAAGTCCCCAGGAATCACAAAAAATGCCTCTGGGTGTTGATCCTGCAGCTTGCTGACATGCGTGTGCAGCTCCATCAGCGCCATGCCGGTATGCACGCTTGGAGGAATGTAAACAATCACCAGCAGCACTACCATAAACTCCCAAGGCAGGTAATGTAGGTGACACTTTAGCGACATAAACTCCACAGATTCAGAGCAATGCTGGCTCTGGACGCAGGACGCAGTTTGTGCACCAGTTCTTGTTGAAATAAGCACAGAGTCCTCCACCACGGCTTTTCCCTGACAGCTGATCACGGTTGGCGTGGAAGAAAAGTAGTCCGCCCAGGTGGTACACAGAGTCCAGCGTGCTGTCATTCAGCCAGGTCTCGGTGAGCAGGAAAGCACAGCAATTCCTCATCTCCTTTTGGAAGTTCAGTCTCAGCCTAAACAGGTCGATCTTGTTGTCCAGAGAGTGGACATTAGTCAGGAACATAGTTGGAAGAGCGGGTCTGTTGTTAGCCCTTAGCCTAGCTAGCAGGCCGGCTCTCTTTCCCCTCTTCTGCCTCCGGGCACACCGTTGCCTCCTTGCGTGCTGCTGCTTTGTTTTCCTTCATCCACTCTCCTTTAGCAGCTCAAAACTTCCTAACGCTGCCTTGACGTCTGCCTCTCGTGAACCAGAGGCAACATCAGAAGCATCTTACCTAATCAAGGTCTGAGAGTCTGGAGGAAGAGTGAAGAGGCACACAATCCAAAGCATTTGAAGTCCAGTGTGAAGTTTCTGCAGTTTGTAATGATTTGGGGTGCCATGTCATCTGCTGCTGTTGGTCCACTGTGTTTTATCAACTCCAAAGTTAATGCAGCCGTCTACCAGATTTTGGAGCATTTCATGCTTCCTTCTGTTGACAAGCTTTATGGAGATGCCAATTTCCTTTTTCAGCAGGACTTAGCACCTGCCTACAGTGCCAAAACTACTACAAAATGGTTTATTGACCCTGATATTACTGTGCGTGATCAGCCAGCTCGCCTGAGCTGAACTCCAGAGAGAATCTATGGGCTATTGTCAAGAGGAAGATGAGAAACACCTGACTCAAAAATTCAGATGAGCTGAAAGCCACGATCAAAGCAACCTGGGCTTAAATAACCCCTCAACAATGCCACAGGCTGATTGCCTCCATGCCACACCCCACTGATGCAGTAATTCATGGTAAAGGAGCCCCAACCAAGTATTGAGTGCATAAATTAACACACTTTTCAGAAGTTGAACATTTCCGGATTGTAAATGCTTTATTGATTGATCTTAGGAAATACAACCCCAACTCCAAAAGTATTGAGACACTGTGTAAAACATAAATAAAAACAGAATCTGAAGATTTGCAAATCTTGGAATCCTATATTTCCCTGAAAACACTACAAAGACAACATATCTGTGGCAGTAGGGGTGTAGCCAAGTATTGGTTTGTGAATGGAGGGCAGGGCCAGGGAAGGTGAGTGGCAAAGTCAGTACACCTTTTGTCAATTAATGTTCTGTGTGTGTTCTGCAGCGACGACGGAAGATAGAAAAGGAGGGAGAGAGTGACGAGAGGGTTTCTCTCCCGACCAGAACACACCGACAGACATTCCCATAAATCCCTGGCCAATAGAACTGGGCCATTATTCAGGCAAGTGTTTTATCCTGACCTAAATCTCTGGCCATCAGATTAAAGTGAGCCATGTGGAATGTGAGTTCCCTACAGCTCTTTGGGATTCACAACTGGGTTATCTGTTCACCAGTTTGAGTGTCCTGCATCACTCAGTATAGCCTACCTTTAATAACTGCAAAGTATGGGAAAGAGAGTGTTGCATTTGGCTGGAGAGGTTGACCATCGATTGCTCTCACTTGGTCAAAAGCATGACACAGAGTCTCATCTCGTCTCGTGTCTGTTCTACTGGGAAATCCTTGAGTTAATCCCCGAGGGAAGAAGGAGGGGCAGACTGCTCCACGCTCCTCATATCACCCTGATGTGGTGCTGACATAGACAGCTTCCCCAGTCAATGCCACACCAGGATCCCCTCATGACATGTTGCCGCAGGACCTGCCCACTACTACACACTCCATTAAACCCCTAAACCCTGGCCAATCAGTCCCCAGAAGCAGTGGGTGGGTGAGGTGCAGGTTAACTGCCACCTTTACACTACACTTTTCTCCCCAACATAGAATGCAGATGGACACTCGTGGATATTTCTGAACATCCCCGTGTACTCACAAAACTTTCACCACTTGTGCTCTGCCCAATGTCTCACCTTGCACCAGGCTTTGGTGGATCAAGGACTACATTACAGCCAGAATCCATCAACGCGTGATATGTATCCGCTTGAATATTCACCAGTATGCAATATGCTCTGGCCTGATCGAGGGCAGTCTCTGGTGGGTCAGGGATCCAGACCACAGCTCCCACTGTTAGGGGAGGTGGAGGTGTGGTGAGATAAGGATCCACAAGCAGAACATAGACAGTAATCCAATAAAAAAGGGTGATTTAATCCAGGGAAAAAGGGCGTGGCAAAAAGGTGAACAAACGGGACAAAAACAAATGGCAAAATAGTCCAGGTAAAAAGAGACAAAAAACTTGACAAAAACACAAGGCAGACAAGGACAAAAAAGCTAGAGCAAAAAACATAAACAAGAAGAAAACATTAAGTGCAAAAACCATAAACTAGAAAAATAGCTTGAGCAAAAATCATGAAATGCAATAAAGGCACAGAAACAGCTGGAATAGCAAAATGAGATGTTCTGGCAAAGTCAGGGTCTGAGAACAGCCTTTAAATAGGCAGGGGTGAAAACTAGGAAGTGAGTTGAAGGTGAGCTGGAATTCCCATCCCAGATCCGGATTGGCACTAGCATGGGATTAATCTGCAGAGTGGATGTCCGGGGCGGAGCATGACACCCACCTCCATCACAGAGCACTGGTCCTGGAGATGCCTGGGTTCCCCGCCGCACCAGCATACCTGCCCAGGTTTCACCTCTGCACTGGCAATAGGGGGATTACTCACCTGAGGGAAAGAAGATACAGAAGGGGAAGAAGGGAGGGGGACACCATGAGTGTGGTCAGCCAGCTGCAGGGGGGGCCAGCTCCCTGCCTCCAAGATGGGGGAATGGGGCAGAAAGGGGGAGAGGTGAGATGGGAGGAAGGAGAAGGATAGAGAGAAAGAGAAGAGGTGGAATGTCCACCTCCTGCTGGAACTGCCGCCAAATGCTTCTCCACCAACTCGATGGCTTGATCCAGTGACGCCAGGCAGTGGCACTGGACTCACTCTGCTGTTCCTTCTAGCTGCCATGCAATGAACTGCTCCAGTGTCACCATGTTGATGAGCCCAGTGGCGTCGCAGTCGTCCACCCTCAGCCACTACCAGCAGGCATCCCAGAGCTGTTGGCTGAATGTGAATGGCTGGCCAACTTCTTCCAACTTCAGCATGCGGAAGCGCTGGCTGTGTTGTTCTGTGGAGCAACTGACATGCTGCAAGGTCACTCACTTCAAGTCAGCATAGACAAGCTGACTGTCAGTGGAGAGCTGTTGCGTGGCAAGCTGCACCTCTCCAGTCAGCAGCTGTAGTATGTTCTGCACATTGCTCAACTGGCCACCCCCACGATTCAGCCACTTGCTCAAAGAAGGTGATGAAGGCTTCCAGATCATCATTGAGGACCTCGCCGACATGAGCAGGTGCTGCAACACCTGGCAAACTACCTGCTGGACCAGCAGCAAGGCTTTGAAGCGTTGTTCTTGCTCCTTTCAGAGAGTGATCAGTACTTGGTCCTGACTCTGTTGGGAGGCAGCAAGGGCATGGATGAGGTCTTTGAGTGGGGAGGACTCAATGTGTGGTTTGCTCCAGTATCCTGGGTTTCAGCATCACTGTTGTATGCCCCTGATATGGGTGGAACACTGAAGTGCAGCAGGTGTTAACACAGACTTTATTTTCTACCTTGTGATTGCTTTTCAGCTTTATTAATCTCATTCGCTTGCTCTCTCACACACACACACACACACACACACGCTCTGGTCAGGAGAGATCCCCTCTGTTCACTCTTTCCCTCCTTTTCTATTTTCTGTTGTCACTGCAAAACACATACACCCAACATTAATTGACAACAGGTGTACTGACTTTGCCACTCACCTTCCCTGGCCCCACCCTCCATTCACAAACTGACACTTGGCCATACCCCCATTGCCCAACTCAGGCTGGGGAGTCATCTGGCCTGCAGTAGACTCCCCCCTGATGGGACAGAAACTCTGCCACCACCATCCACACTCCCAGCCTGTGGACCACCTCAAATTTAAAAGGCTGGAGGGTGAGATATCAACAGGTGATCCATGCACTGGCATCCTTCATGCGGTGGAGCCACTGAAGCAGCATGCGTTCTGAACAGAGAGTGAAAGGCCACCCCAGCAGTTAGTACTGGAGGGTGAGGACTACCCACTTGATAGCTATGTACTCCTTCTCGATGGTGCTGTGTTTACTTTCATGCATCAAGAGCTTGTGACTGATGTACAGCACTGGACATTCCTCACCCTCCACCTCCTGGGACAAAACAGTCCCCAGCCCTCTGTCCAACACATCTGTCTTTAAAAGGGAGAGAGAAGTCAGGGGAGTGTAAGAGTGGTCCCCCACACAGTGCAGCTTTTACATTAGTGAATGCCTGTTGGCATTGCTCTGTCCACTGGACCGGATCTGGTGCTCCCTTTTGAGTGAGATCAGTCAGCGGGCTAGTGACATCCGGATAATTAGCTATGAACCTGCGATAGTAGCCAGCCAGCCCCAGGAACTGTCTCACCCCCTTTTTGGCCTTGGGCCTCAAGCAGGCCACAATCACTGCAGTCTTGTCAATTTGAGGATGCACTTGCCTATGACCCAAGTGCCTATGACCCAAATACCATACTTCCACCCACCCAATCATACACTTTTTCAGGTTAGCCATGAGACCCGCATGCCTCAGTGACTCCAGGATGGCCCTAAGGTGTTCTAGGTGCCGCAGCCAATCATTGCTATATATAATAATGTTGTCAATGTAGGCTGCAGCATAGGCAGTATGGGGCGAAGGATCTTGTCCATGAGCCACTGAAATGTATCATGACCCCCAAATAACCCAAAAGAAAGTGTGATGAATTGGTGTAAGCCAAACATTGTGGACAAGGCCATTTTCTCTTGGGATAGCAGAGTCAAGGGGATCTGTCAATATCCCTTTATCAAATCCAGTGCCAAATAAAAGCAAGCAGCACCTAATCGATCAAGCAACTCATCAATGCAAGGCATTAGGTATGAGGCAACTTTAGACGCAATGCACTGACTTTTCTATAGTCCACACAGAACCGGACCGACGCATCAGTCTTGGGGACCAGGACCACCAGGCTGCTCCAGTCACTGTGGGACTTCTTGATTATGCCCATTTCGAGCATGGCCTTGAGTTCGCCCTGAACCACTGCTTTTTTGTGTTTGGGCAAGCAGTATGGGAGGCTACGCACCACCACCCTGGGGGCGTTTCAGTGTGGTGCTCTATGAGCTGAGTGTGGCCGGGAGGTGGTGAGAGCATGTTGAAAAATTCCATTTGCAACCTCCGTGAGTTGGGCTGGTGAGAGGTGGTCTCCACAGGGGACCAGAGTGGTTTGAGTCATTCCTTTTGTTTTTACTTCCGCCCCAGCTCCACCTTCTTAAGAACTATCGATGCCAATGCCACGGGGACCCCCTCGTTCCAATGTTTTAACAGGTTGAGGTGGTATATTTGTAGTGCCCCACCCCATCCATTTGTCTCACCTCATAGTTGATGTCCCCAATTCGCTGTGAGACCTCAAAGGGCTCTTGCCACTTGGTGACTAATTTGGAGCTTGAAGTGGGCAATAATATGAATGCTTTATCTCCCGGGGTGAACTCTCTTAGGTGCATGCCCCATTGTACAGCTGGGCTTGATGTTCTTGTACCTGTTGTAATTTCTTCTGCGTTAAGTGCGTGAGGGTGTGGAGCTTTGCACGCAGATTGAGAACGTACTGAATTTCATTTTCATTAATCGAAGGTCCCTCCTCCCAATTTTCCTGCAGCATGTCCAAAATGCCATGAGGCTTCCACCCATATAACAATTCAAATGGAGAAATTTGCTTGCAGGACCTGTCGTATTGCAAATAACAGAGGCTTGAATCATTTATATCCCCAATTGTGTGCATCTTCACTTGCAAACTTCCAAATTAATTTTTTAATTGTTTGATTGAACCATTCTACCAAGCCATCTGTTGTGGGTGATAGACACTGGTGCAGATGAGTTTAATTCCCAATAACCCATACAGCTTGTGAAGTGTGCGTGACATAAATGTAGTGCCTTGGTCAGTTAGGATTTCTTTGGGAATCCCAACTCAGGAGATAACATGGAAGACTGCCTCCATAATACTACGTGCTGAACTATTACAGACAGGCACTGCTTCCAGATATCGTGTTGCATTGTCCATCAGGACTAAAATAAAGTGATATCCCCGTGCTGACCAATCTAATGGCCCGACGAGATCCATGCCAATTCTCTTGAAGGGGGGCTGGATTAGAGGAAGAAGGTGCAAAGGTGCTTTTGAGATGGCCACTGGACTTAAAATAAAGTCTGTGCTAACATCATTTTCTGCCTGCTACACTTCAGTATTCCACCCACATCTGGGACATATAACAATATCAAATTCTGAAACTGAGAAATGTTATTGTTTTTTGAAAAATATATGCTCATTTTCAATTTGATGTCAGCAATATATTATTAAATATATTAATAATATATTACTAATAAATACTAATATATTAATAATATATTAATAATATATTATTTAAGATGGCGGTGCATACGTACACAGCGGCCCCTCTCTCTCTCCGTGTTTAGTGTCTAAAAGTGAGTGTTCTAGTGTATGTCTCTGTGCGTTATGTCTACACACATGTGCGAGTAGTGCACTGACAATGTTGGTCACAAGATATTGTTGCCACTGCCTTCTCGCTATAGGAAATATGCTATATTTCAACATCTCATCTTGGGCCAGAAAGTCATAGAGGAACTTCAAGGACTGGGTCTTCTCTGCTGGACTACTACATCACTGGACTCACCTGCTGTGTCTCACCCAGAGAGGAGACACCGGAAGTGGTGTGAGAGAAAACAGAAGCATGACAAGCGCGGAGGCATCCAGGGTAGGCTAGCCGCTAGCCCGCATAGACCCGCGATACCATCCCTCATTCTGGCCAATGTATACTCACTAGACAACAAAATAGATCACATAGAACTCATGAGATCTGCGCTATGTGATGTGAGGGATTTCTGTGTTTTCATCTTTATGGAATCCTGGCTGAATAACAACATTCTGGACTCTGCTATCCAGGCTAGCATGCTACTGCGCTGACTGAGCCTTTATGGAAGGAGGCAAAACTCACGGCGGAGGAGTGTGTGTTTACATCAACGATTCTTGGTGCTGGAATGCTACTGTTGTGCACAAACACTGTTCTCCACTGGCGGAGTTTATCATCATCAAGTGCTGACCCTTCTACCTACCGAGGGAGTTTACATCAATTCGGCTCGTCGCTGTTTACGTCCCTCCCACCGCTAACACCATTAGGAGTGAGGTACTCCTTGAACTCTACCAGGCCATCAGTGAACAACAGACAGCGCACCCAGATGGATTCCTCATCACAACAGGTGACTTCAATCATGCATATTTAAAGGTTTTGCTGCCCAAATTACATCAACATGTGAACTTTCCAACAAGAGGTGACAAATCACTGGACTTGGTGTACACAACCCACAAAGGAGTTTACAAGTCCTCCCCCACATGGGTCTCTCTGATCACATCACCATCATGCTGAGACCTACATATAGACCTAGAGTGAGAACCATCAGACCAACACAAAAGGAGGTATGTGTGTGGCCAGAGGGGGCCTCCTATGGTTTGAAAGACTGTTGTAGCACTACACACTGGAACATTTTCAAAGAAGCAGCCACTTACAATAACCACATAGACTTAGAGGAATATACCGAGGCCACCACAGCATACATCGCTAAATGCACTGATGATGTCACTCACTGCAAAACCATCACTGTTCGTGCTAACCAGAAGCCTTGGCTG
>JAPEKM010000020.1:278195-291059 GCA_027575975.1 Cathorops multiradiatus
TCTCATCTCATCTCATTATCTCTAGCCGCTTTATCCTGTTCTACAGGGTCGCAGGCAAGCCGGAGCCTATCCCAGCTATAAAACAAATTAAAATAATCATATAAAATATATAATAATATTAAACAAATGAGAGTGAAATGCTCAAACACAATCCTCTCTGCTTCTGAGTGCATTAGTCAACAAGAACAAGAGGGAACACCGGCCGGTTTAGGACACACCCTTTCTGTTTACAAACAGTGCAGATCAACACGTCATTGATGTCGATATGTGTTGCAGTGTGTTTATATATATATATATATAAAATGGGTGTGTGTATATATATATATAAGTGCTGACTGTACACAGAAGACTGCTTACTCTACACCAGTCCTGGATCCATTAGAGCTGAGAGCAGCAGTGCATAGGGGTCTCTCTCTCTCTCTCTCTCTCTCTCATCCTGCCCCCACACCCTCCCCTCCTCTCACCCGATCAATCAGCTCATCAATTACTACACACTCAGTCTCTTGGGAAAACAGCTCTACCAGCCAAAAAACTCCAATCAGCTAATTACACTCGCTCTCTTTCTGCCTCTCTTTTAATTCATCCCTCCATCAGTGCCAGCAGAACCTGTTCTGCTCTTTCTGTCTCTCTCTAATAAACCAAATTGAAGAGTTCTGTTGCACATGCACACACACAATGAAATATTTCATTTTTAGAAATAGATACCTGTATTTAGAATATGTAGGGAAGAGAGAGAGAGAAAGAGAAGGAATGAAAGAGAGACAGAGAGGAAGAGAAATACAAAAAGACAGATGGCCTGTTTTGCTGTTGTTTCTGGAGCAGGTGGAACTAAAACTGAACGTCCTCATTTGCGCACACAGCGCATGCAACACATATACTCTACTAATGTTGTGTGTGTGTCTGTGTGTGTCTGTGCAGGTGTATGCTGCAGATGAATTATGCTACAAACTGATCCTCACCCCATCTTTGCCCCATGCTCCCCAAACACACACACACACACACACACACACACACACACACACACACACACACACACACACACACACACCCCTTGTCATGCAGAATTTTACAATTTTGTCATTTTTGGAAATTAAAAATTGTTACTCTGTAGGTCGTCACCATGGAGCTGTTCCACCAGACACTGACATAGACCAGTGTCCTTTATTACCTGGCCACTGGGACAAATCCATCACTCTGCTTAAACATCCAGGGCTACTTTCAGTATCTCAGATGTCTACTGCTTCTCTCAGTGATGCTACCTGCCAGAGAACATGACCAACAGTAGGAGCTCCTGCTGAATTGCACTGTGCTACTTTCAATCATTAAAGTGTCCATCAGTCACCTGTGGAAGGATCTGTTCAGACTGCAGCTGCATTCAGAACACTGGTGGTCTACAGTAGAAGGTATCTCGGAGTGTTCACTTTATTAAAAGCTACCTTTCTGAGAAGTGCTTTTTCCTCACCATATGTTTGCCAGCCTTAATGAGGTTTTCTCCAGCACACACTTTTGGGGTGGGATATTTCAACCTTCACGTGGTTCACCCTGTTCTCGACTAATGCAATCAACCCGATGTACACCGCCTATGCCATTGACACACGAACTACATTTTTGGCTTAGTTATAATAATAATAATAATAATAATAATAATAATAATGTTACATTAATATAGCGCCTTTCAAGAAACCCAAGGATGCTTTACAATTATAGACCAAAAAAACTACACAAACACAGAAGAAAAGTAAATAAAAATAGAAAAGGAGAAAAAAAATAAAAAAGCTCAGGTGAGAAGTGGCAGCCAGACATGCAGGACGTACTCCCAACTGGCAACGAAAAAGAAAAAAGTCCACCAAATAGAGGTCAGGGTGTAACTCCCGAGGTGTAGCAACCACAGTCCCACCAGAAGGCGCACAAAAACAAGTCCCACATCCCCAGCACAGCCACTGCAACGTCACTCGAACACCACGCCATAGATCCAGAACTGAGCACAGAAGCACCGCCATGCCGAGCGTTGGTATGTCCCAAATTGGCCTGCACAGCCGCCGCGACGCCACCGAGCAACATCACTCAGAACATCACACCAACCATTAAAGCACAGAGCGCTGGACAACCATGATATTAAAATGAACGAGCTCACTGCAGTCCACAGCTGGGAGCACAGGCTTCGTTCACGGCGAACCAAGGCCTGGAGGAAACCGACACCCAAAACTGGGTCCGGAGCTACACCACAACCTAGTTATCTTTTGTCACTATTGGCTATGTCAATTGTGACTATTAACCCAAATGGCCTTTTTCAGGGCCAACACTCCCGGAACATTGGGAAAGCCCTACGTATCTACCAGCTGAACATTGAAGTATTGTCAAGGGCAAAGAATGACTACATCTCAATGTAGCCCTATGAAAATCAGATAATTGTTTATAGGTTCATAAACAGTAGAAACAGAATAAGTTAATAACTAGAAAAAAATAGGATTAAAAAGTTTTAAAATGTTCAGAGTGATATTGCATAGTTCATGCATATGTTGGTGTATGGAATTATATGGTTAAATTCATGTGCTGTCATTTACATATTTAACATATTTTGTTTGTTAAAATACTTATTTCATAATGATGGAAATGCATTAAGAATATTTTTGTGTTAGTACGCAATGAATCACTATGAAATCCAGTCCTCCCAGTCAGAACAGCGATTAGTAATTTGTGCTCTGCTGATCCAGTGATGCCTGCCCTATGGCCCAAGATGACTTTCACAGAGTTTGACCCCTGTCTCATCGACTTTGATGACTCCCCAATTCCAGAACTTTGGAAATCTAGACTCCGGTAAAATCTGTCAGAAAGAACCAGTGTGTCTTCTCTACATGAATGGGATGTGAGATTGGCAAGAGGGTTTGAGCATCATATCTGTCTGTCAGATACAAGACCTTTTCAAAAACAGTTGCAGAGATTAGCACCCACAGACATAAAAGATATACGCAAACACTTGCAAGATCTTCTGAAAGCTGGCATTATCAAGGAGTCTCAAAGCCCATATGCTTCTTAGATAGCTGTAGCAAGAAAGAAGAATGATAGTGTCAGAATGCACATAGACTACAGAACAGTCGAACAGTGCCTGACCAAGATACCACACCCTATATTGATGATACTCTTGACTGCTTGACAAAGAGTAAGTGGTTTTCTGTACTAGAATTGAGGTCTGGATATTATCAGATCGTGATGTCATGAGTTGATAAAGAAAAAAAAACAGCCTTCATCTGCCTGCTAGAGTTTTATCAATTTGAAAGAATGCCTAAGGGTATCACTTGAGTGTCTCCGACATTCCAACGATTGATGGAAAGAACCATAGGTGATATGAACCTTCAGTGACGAGATCTTCACTGCTACAGTGAGGATTGGGGACATCACTATCACCAATGTCTACAAGCCCCCAAGGACCATATGGCCTGTCTCTGTGTTATCCACATTCCAAACACTCAGCGGTACAGGCTGGAGACTTTAACAGCCATCATTTTTCTTGGGGCTACTCAGCTGATGACCAAAATGGGGAAGTACTGGATGAATGGGCATCCAACAATGACTGATACCTTCTTCATGATGCCAAGCAACCAGACAGACACTTTCCATTTGAGCAGATGGAGACTACAAAACAGATCTCTGTTTCACATTGAAAACTGTCAATGGCCTTCCTCTTCATGCATCACGCAAGATCCTCCCATGTTTCCCACATAGCCAACACAGACCAGCACTGATCTACATTGGAGCGCAAGTCCCTGTGATCTCATCTAAACCACTATCATGCTGGATTTTCAGAATAGCAAATTGGGAAAGCTACAGGGTAGAGGTGGAAAAAAAGATTTCAAACCTTAAACCTGTCCCAAAGAACTACAGTTCTTTCTGCATGATCTTGAAGGATGCAGCAAAGAGGCACATTCCCAGAGGTTTTTAATTTAATTTATTAGCTTTGCCACAACAAGATCTATATATGTACATACATTATGGCTGGGAAACCACTACAGCTTGAGCCAATTACAGTGTCCCCATTGTACTAAATCTGCATGTCTTTGGATTGTGGGGGAACTGGAGCACCCAGAGGAAACCCACGCAGACACAGGGAGAACATGCAAACTCCACACAGAAAGGCCCCTGTCGGCCAAGAGGTTCAAACCCAGAACCTTCTTGCTGTGAGGCGACAGTGATGACCACTACACCGCTGTGCCGCCATTTGAAAGGCCTTCACTCTTTGCTGGCTCCCAGAATGAGAAGAACTCTTGAAGCAATACAAGTCCACAAATGATCCAGACATTGCCACAGAACTGCTTGATTCCTTGGATGCAGCAAGTCATCAATACTGGCAAGATACTGTAGATGATCTGGATTTCACACATTCCAGCAGAAAGGTGTGGTCTCTTCTTTATTGCCTTGGTTCAGCTCCTCCTGCCCAGAAAGTAAAAAAAGGACTGAAATAGTCAGTCTCCTCTTCCCCACACTTAAGCCCACTCTGTAAGCCCTACTCCCAAACAGAGATAGACAAAGACCTGTCTTCAACCAAAGCCAGGAAAGCTGCAGGAGTTGGTGGAATCTACTCAGAATTTCTGAAGAATATTGGCTGCAAAGGTTGCAACTGGCTGGCTCTTTTATTCACTTTTGTCTACACCCCTGGAACCATCCCTAAGGTCTGGAGAGAGACTAAGATCATTGCCCTCCTCAAGTCTGGGAAGCCTGCAGAGGATCCAGCCAGCTACTGACCCATTTCCCTCCTCTGTACAATATACAAATTGTTTGAGCGCCTACTCCTAGCAAGGCTCTTTACTTTGGTAAAGCCTACCCTGCCAAGAGAACAAGCTGGCTTTCGACCTGGTAGAAGTTGTGCAGATTAAGTCCTGGCCCTCACTACCAACATTGAGGCTGGTTTCCAATGCGCCCAGAAACTGGACTTGCTCTTATTGATTTGTCATCAGCTTATGACACTGTCTTGAAACATGGACTACTGCTGAAAACATCCAGGATTCTGAAGTGCCAAACTACTATGCGCTGTTTATCATCCATCCTCAGCAATCACAGATTCCAGGTATCACAAGGGAACCAGTTCAACTCCATCAGGATCTTGGACAATGGCCTCCCCTGAGGCTCTGTCTTGGCTCCCCTTCTTTCTAACATCTATGTAAGCAATTTACCATCAATCTCCTCCAGGAAGCTTGCATACTCAGATGACCTTGTGCTTGCTTTCCAGGGAACTTAGAAGGCATCAGCGGAGTGCTGACCCAAGACCTGAAAGTAATGGAGGAGTACTTTGCCTCTTGGAGGAGTACTTCACCTCCTGGAGTCTCCTTCCCAACCCCAGTAAGATGACAATTACTGCTTTCCACCTTAGCAACCACCTCGCAAATGCCATACACTGAGTGTCTTTTTGTGGCAAGGCAGTGAGGAATGAAGAGTTTTCAAAATACCATTGAGTCATGCTTGATGGCACCCTCACATATTGTGAACACATGACAAAGGTAGCCAACAAACTGAAGTCAAGGGTGAACATCATCAGGAAGCTTGCAGACAACAGTTGTGGATCTAAGGCAACCACCTTTCGTGCTGTAAGTCTAGCCTTAGTCTACTCAACAGCAGAGTACTGCTCAACAACCTGGGCCAACAGCTACCATACCAAAAGGGTTGACACAATTTTGAACTCTGCAATACAGATGATCACAGGGACACTGAAATCAACTCCCCTTCTGTGGCTCCCTGGCCTCTCTCACATCACTCCCCCAACATACACAAAAAGGAAAGAATGATGATGAAGAACATGATTGCCATTGATGCCAACCTTGACCTTCCCATTCATGATGACCTCAACAACCTGCCAACCATCTGTTTAAAGTCTTGCAAGCCTGGTTGTCTTTTGAATCTCTGGAGGACTTTGACATCAAGGCTGAATGGCATGGGCAGGTGCCAACTCCAACTGGGACCACACCACCATCACAGATCCCACAGTGAAGGTGAATGGTTTCAACCTCCCATGCAAGCAGTGGCAGACATTGATCCACATACGCACCATCCACACAAGAACAGGATACCATTTGCATAAATGGGGGATGGCAGAGAGCTCTGCCTGTGACTATGGCCACCAAGACCAGACAATTCACCACATTGTGAATGACTGCCACAAACAGTGTTTCTCTGGGGGATTCAATGAGCTGGACAGAACAACCAATGCTGCCCTTGCCTAAATATCTTCCCTGGATTTAACTTTGTAGATTTTGTAGCTTGTGTGCATCATACAAAAGAAAAAGCACAGACTTATTATATTGCAAGCACGGCTCAACTGTGTAAGCTTCTGCAGATAAAGTCACTACAAAATCCATGTCTGACCGTGGCAGCGGGGGCATGGCCAAATGTCAGTTTGTGAATGGAGGACAGAGCCAGGGAAGGTGGGTAGCAAAGTCAGTACACCTGCTGCCAATTAACATTGTTCTGCAGTGAGGATGGAAGGTAGAAAAGGAGGGAAAGAGCAATGAGAGAGGATCTCTCCTGACCAGAGCACATCTGTGCGTCATGTGCATGTGTGTCTCAGAGTAAGACTGTGACAAGAAAAGCTGAAAAGTGAAAAGTCAAGAAAACCACAAAATAAACGTGTTCACCTCAGTCCCCACCTGCCACACTTCAGTATTCCACCCACATCAGGGATATACCACAGTGGTGCCAAAAGCCAGGATACTGAAGGGAACCACACATGGAGTCTTCCACATTTAAGGACATGATCCATGCCCTCGCTACTACCCAGCAGAACCAGCACCAAGCACTGATCACCCTCCATAAGGAGCAACACTTCAAAGCCTTGCTGCTGGCCCAGTAGTAAGATCACCAGGTGTTCTGGCAGCTGCTCATGTTGGCAGGCCCTCGACTACCACCACAGCAGACCCTCCCCATGTCACCCTCACCAAGATGGGGCCTCATGATAATCCGGAAGCCTTTATAGTGCTCTTCAAGCAAGTGGCCGAAGTGTGGGGGTGGCCGGTTGAGCAATGTGCATTGTGCCTATTACCGCTACTGACTGGACAGGTGCAGTTCACCACACAGCAGCTACCTGCTAACAGCCAGCTCATCTATGCAGACCTGAAGTAAGCCATCCTGCAGTGTGTCAACCGCTCCGCAGAACATCACCACCAACACTTCCAGATGCTGATTTTGGAGGAGGTCGGCCAGCCGTTTGCTTTCGGTCAACAGCTCAGGGACACCTGCCGACAGTGGCTGAGGGCAGATGACTAAGACAGTGAGAGAATCATCAACCTGGTGACACTGGAGCAGTTCATCACATGGCTTCTGTAAGGAACGGTGGAGTGGATCCAGTGCCACTGCCCGGAGTCACCGGATCAAGCCATTGAGTTGGTGGAGGACTATTTAGCAGTGGTTCCAGTGGCAGGTGGACATGTCCTCTTATCTTTTTCTCTCTCCTTCTTCTTCCCCACCCTCCTCTTCCTGTCCCTTCCCCATTCCCCCACCTTGGATGCAGGGGCCGGCTCCCACCCAGTTGGCCCACGGCACCCATGGTGTCCTCCCATCTTCCCCTTCTATGTCTGTGTCTTCTCTCCTCCCCCCACCCCCAGGTGAGTGATCCCCATATTGCTGGTGGAGAGCTGAAGCCTGGGCCAGTATGCTGGTGCTGTGGGGAGCCTGAGCATCTCCAGGGTCAGTGCTCCGCAATGGAGGTGGGAGCTGTGGTCCAGATCCCCAACGTGCCAGAGACCACCCTTGATCGGGCTGGAGTGTATTGCATACTCGGTAAGTGTTCAAGGGGATACGTAACACATGTTGGTGGATTCCGGCTGTAATCAGACCTCAATCCATCAAAACCTGGTGCTAGATGAGGCATTGGGGAGAACACAAGTAGTGAAGGTTCTGTGTGTGCATGGAGATGTTCACGATTATCCACTAGTGTCTATCTGCATTCTATTTCGGGGAGAAAAGCATAGCATAAAAGGTGGCGGTTAACCTGCAGTTCACCCACCTGCAGTTCACCCACCTGCTAATTCTGGGGACTGATTGCCTGGGATTAAGAGGCTTAATGGAACATATAGTAGGGGTGGATCCTACGATAATATGTCACAGGGTGATCCCGGTGTGGCATTAACTGGGGAAGCTGTCTCAGAGTCATCTACATCAGCACCGCATCAGGGTGATATGAGGAGTGAGGAGCAGCTCGCCCCTCCTCCCTCTCTTGGGGATTCCCTCAAGGATTTCCTGTTAGAGCAGTCATGAGACGAGACTCTGCGTCATGCATCTGACCAAGTGAGAGTAACTGATGGTCAATCTCTCCAGCCAAATGTGACACCCTCCTCCCGTACTTCGCTGTTATTAAGGATAGGCTGTATCAAGTGATGCAGGACACTTAAACTGGTGAACAGTTAACCCAATTCTTAAAGACGTTTCACCTCTCATCCGAGAGGCTTCCTCAGTTCTGTCTGACGGGGAGTATCAGGTATTTATCCTCTCATGGAATCAGAATTCCGATGAAAAGCTCATCCACGGTGCCGTTGAGCCATCCTGTCGGCGTGGGTCACTGCAGGCTGGGTGTGAACGAAGTCCTCTCATACTCCCACACCAGTCAAAGGGTTCTCATCCCAAAGTGCATGGAAACATATCTGTGAAGATTCTCAGTCATCCAGGTCATAGTAAACTGTGGGTGGTAGAAGAGAGCAACTGGACTTGCTTGAAGATTCTTGAAGACGTTTCACCTCATTAAACCAAAAGAACTGTAGGGAACTTGTATTCTATGTGGCTCACTTTAACCCAATGGCCAAACATTTAGGACAAGATAAAATACTAGCCCAAATAACAGTCTGGCTCTACTGGCCAGGGATTCGCGGGGATGTCCATCGGTGGTGTGCAGCATGTTACGAATGCCAACTAGTAAATCCTGCAGCCACCCCAAAAGCGCCTTTGCACCCTCTCCCTCTAATTGAGACCCCTTTCAAAATAATAATAATAATAATAATAATAATAATAATAATAATAATAATAATAATGTTCAATTTATATAGCACCTTTCTCAAAACCCAAGGTCACTTTACAATAAGAGGCAGAAAAAGAAAAGAAAAAAGTCCACCAAATAGAGGTCAGGATATCATTCCAGTAGTGTAGCAGTCACAGTCCTACCAAAAGGCACACAAAAACAAGTCCCACATCTCCAGCACAGCCGCCGTGACACAGCGAGCAACATCACTCAAACACCACGACATGGATCCACAAAGCGAGCATGGAAGCACTGCCACGCAGAGTGTTGGTATGTCCCAAACCGCCTGCACATATACAGCTGCCACGACGCCCCCGAGTAACATCACTCGGAACATCATGCCAAGCATTAAAGCACAGAGCGCTGGACAACCACGATGTTAAAATGAGCAATGAGCTCACTGCAGTTCATAGCTGGGAGCACAGGCATCACCCACAGCAAACCAAGACCTGGAGGGAACCAATGCCCAAAACTGGGTCCAGAGCTACACCACCACCAGAGAACAAAAACACTCAAACAAAACATCAAACACAGAAAAAATAAAATTAAAATAAAAAAGGAGAGAAAATAAAATAAAAAAGCTCCAGTGAGAAGCAGCAGCCAGAATGCACACGAGGTACTCTCAATGGGAAACCAGAAAAGAAAAAAAAAGCCAAAAGAATTGCCATGGATCTCATTGGGCTATTAGATTGATCAGCACAGGGATATTGCTTCATTTTAGTTCTGGTGGACAATACAACGTGATATCCGGAAGTGGTGCCTCTTCGCAATATTTCAGCATGCAGTACTGCGGAGGCACTCTTCCGCGTTATCTCCCGAGTTGGGATTCCCAAAGAAATCCTGACTGACCAAAGCACTACGTTTATGTCATGAACACTTCATGAGTTGTATGGGTTATTAGAAATTAAATCTATCCGAACCAGTATTTACCACCCACAAACAGATAGCTTAGTGGAATAATTCAATCAAACACTTAAAAACTTAATTCAAAAGTTTGTAAGCAAAGATGCACGTAATTGGGATACTGTAAATGACTCGAGCCCCTGTTATTTGCAGTATGAGAGATCCCGCAAGCCTCCACAGGATTTTCACCATTCTAATTATTATATGGACATAAGCCTCGCAGCATTTTGGATGTGCTGCAGGAAAATTGTGAGAAGGGACCTTCAATGAGTAAAAACGAAATTCAGTACATTCTAGACCTGTGCACAAAGCTCCACACCCTCACGCACTTAACCCAGGAGAATTTATGGCAAGCACAAGAACATCAAGCCTGGCTGTACAACAGGGGCACGTGCCTTAGAGAGTTCACCCCAGGAGATAAAGTGTTCATATGATTGCTCATTTCAAGCTCCAAATTAGTCGCCAAGTGGCAAGGGCCATATGAGGTCACACAGCGAATCAGGGACATCGACTATGAGGTGAGGTGAACGGATAGAGGAGGGGCACTACAAATAGACCACCTCAACCTGCTAAAACATTGGAATGAATTGGAATTGGAACATTGGAATCCCTGTGGCATTGGCATCAGTAGTTCCAGAGAAGGTGGAACTGGGGCTGGAGGTAAAAAAAAAAAAAGTAACGACTCAAACCACTCTGGTCCCCTGTGGAGACCACCTCTCACTGGCCCAACTCAGAGTTTGCCAGGTTGCAAAAGGAATTTTCTGACATATTCTTGCCCCTTCCTGGCTGCACCCACCTCATAAAACACCACACTGAAACGCTCCCAGGGCTGGTGGTGTGTACCCACCCCTATCGCTTACCTGAACACAAGAAAAAGGTGGTTCAGGATGAACTAAAGGCCATGCTCAAAATGGGCATACTCAAGAAGTCCCACCATGACTGGAGCAGCCCGGTGGTCCTGACTCCCAAGACTGACAGGTTGGTCCGGTTCTGTGTGGACTACAGAAAATTCAGCATGGTGTCTAAATTTGGTGTGTGCCCAATACCTCGCATTGATGAGCTGCTCAATTGATTAGGCACTTCTCACTTTTATTTGACACTGGATTTGATAAAGGGATATTGGCAGATCCCCTTGACTTCTCTATCCCAAGAGAAAACAGCCTTTTCCACACCATTTGGATTACACTAATTTGTCACACTTCCTTTTGGGTTATTTGGGGCTCCTGCCACATTCCAGTGGCTCATGGACAAGATCCTCCATTCCCACTCCACCTATGTGGTGGCCTACTTTGATAACATTATTGTGGCAGCGGGGGCATGGTCAAGCATCGGTCTGTGATGGGAGGGCGGAGTCAGGGAAGGTAAGTGGCAGATTCACTACACCTGATGTGAGTTACCGTGTGTTTGTGTCTCCCCAGTGACTGCGCCCTTTATAAGGAGAGAGAGAACAGCAGAGCGGAGCTCTCCCGATCTCCACAACAAGACCACGAGCGTGCACATGTGTGTCCTGAAAAGTATCATAAATAAAGAGTTTTTGGAAACTCAGTTCATCCTGCTGTCTCTCTGTGCTCCACTCTCCCTACATTGTTACAGTGGTGCTGAAACCCGGGATCGGAACACAGAAAAGCCACTCCATGGAATCCTCCCCGTTCGCGGAGCTGATCCATGCCCTCGCCACGGCCCAGCAACACCAACACCAGGCGCTAGTTGACCTCCAGAAGGAGCAGGAGAACTGCTTCGATGCCCTGGTGTTGGCCCAGCTGGAGGACAGACAGGCATTCTGGCATCTCCTCGCATTGGCGGGGTCCACCACCTCCACCGCCACGGGCCCTCTCCCTCTCACCCTCACAAAGATGGGCCCGCACGATGACCCCGAGGTCTTCCTCGCCCTCTTTGAGCAGGCAGCCGAGACCTCAGGCTGGCCGGTGGACCAGCGCGCGGTGCGCCTCCTCCCCCTCCTAACGGGTGAGGCGCAGCTGGCAACATTGCAACTCCCCGCTGACAGTCGGCTGCATTATGCCGATCTGTGCCGTGCCATCCTCCAGTGAGTGGAGTGCACACCAGAGCAACATTGGCAGCGCTTCCGCGCTCTGAGCTTGGAGGAGATCAGCTGTCCATTTGCATCTGCCCAGCAGCTCCGAGACTCCTGCAGGCGGTGGCTGAGCCCCGATGGCAGCGATGCCAAGGATATACTCGACCTGGTGGTGCTGGAGCAGTTTGTCACCTGACTGCCCACAGCGGAGTGGGTCCAGTCCCACCACCCGGCGTCGCTGGATCAGGTGATTGAACTGGCAGAGGATTATCTGGCAACGGTTCCGACGGCAGGACAGCAGGCTTCCTCTTCTCTCTCTCTCTCTCTCTCTCTCCTTCTGTGTCTCATCCCCATCCTTGCCCCATTCCCTCACCGCGGAGGCGGGGGTTGGCTCGACTGCATCCGGCTCCTCGCACCCGAGGTGCCCTCCCGTCTTCCCATCCTGTGTCTGTCTCTCCCCCTCAGGTGAGTGAGCCCCCAAACGCTGGTGCAGGGAGAGAGCCCAGGCCGGTCTGCTGGCGCTGCGGGGAGCCAGGGCACCTTCAACATCAGTGCACGGCAATGGAAGTGGGCGCAGTGATCCGGATCCCCGACACGCCAGGGGCCGCCCTCAATCGGGCCAGGGCATATTGCATGCCGGTGAGTCTCCAAGGGGATACATATCAGGCTTTGGTGGACTCGGGCCTCAATCCACCAAAGCCTGGTTCAATCTGAGGCATTGGGGGGGAGCACCATGGGTGAAGGTTTTGTGTGTACATGGGGACGTTCACAACTACCCTTTAGTGTCGGTCCACATTCTTTTTTGAGGGGAAAAATTTAGTTTAAAGGCGGCAGTTAATCATCGCCTTACCCACTCGATAATTTTGGGGACTGATTGGCCGGGATTTCGGGGTTTAATGAGTCATTTAGTGAAGAGTGGGTCCTGTCGGAATTT
>JAPEKM010000020.1:1181882-1192113 GCA_027575975.1 Cathorops multiradiatus
GCCTTTCTGAAGCAGACAGGGGGGGATTCTAAATGAGCCAAATAGCCGAGACAGGACCAATCGTCGAAATTTTGGTATCAATCGTTCGATTTCATCCTAGACACTCCAGAAAAGGGGTTAAAAACCGGAATTTTCCTTTAAGTCTCATAGTTTACTTAAAAGGCTTAACAGGTGAGAAGCTAACCCACGGACTCAGGTTACACTTAAAGAGGGCTACATAAGTTTATACACGAACTCTCAGTGTATCGCAGCGGATGGTTCACCTATCGCATGCGGAACAGAGCTCAGTGGCCACTGTGATTCCGCTCATGAGGTGAATGTGCGGACTGGGCAAGCTTCAGCTGGCATAAACTCAAACACCAAGAAAGACTCAACAGCAGAAGTTTTCCTGCCTTCGGTCCAGTCCATCCTGCTTCATGGCTGTGAATCTTGACCAGTGAATACGAGAATGATAAAGAAAATTGATGGTGCATACACGAGGATGCTGAATACCGTTTATAACATCTCTTGGAGGACTCGCATGATGATCAAGGCTCTCTCCAGCAGACTTCCCTACATCTCTACTGTAATTAGGTGAAGAAGAATAGCTCTTATTGGTCTGGTTTCCAGACCTGATGAAGCTGCTGATCAGCTCCTCTTATGGTCTGCTGAATGTGAAAGACGAGTTGAGACTCCTGATGGCTCTGTCAGAACTCTCTCGGAGAAAAACGCTGGCCTCGCGGGCAAACTGTGAAGGAGAGAAACATGGTGAAGAAACTTCATGCAAGCTTCAGGAATTCAAGAAGAACTGGACGATGAAGAGAGAGATTTAATGTTCTATATTTTAATGTAGAATAGCGTTAAGCATGCAGAATTCTGCACACTGTATTCTACACACTCTGTTCGACACACTCTGGTGCCCAGTATGAGGTCACGTTTTTTTGCTGCAGGCGATGCGACACTGAGGGGAAAAACGGCAGCCATTAAAATTCAGATTTGCGTTCCTATCTCCTCCTAACCTTGAGTTCTTTTTATCTGAGAGGTAGACGTGTGTGTGTGTGTGTGTGTGTGTGTGTGTGTGTGTGTGTGTGTGTGTGCGCGCACTCAAATTGGACAGCTAACCTTTATCAAACCCTAAATCCTCTCTCGATTGCACGCCTCCAGGGGGCTTTAATTCCTGAAGGCGAACGCCGAAGCTCATTTGCGTGGTCGTGTGTCATTTTTATTCCTGTCTTTATTGTGTTGTGTTTATCAGAGTGGCTGCAGGTGAGAGTCTGTTCAACACAGCGCCACCTGCTGGGCGTCAGCAGGAAAGGGCCAGGTACTGCGCTTGCAGGAAAGAGTTCAGCTCCTCACCCTGTCTATCTGACATCCACTTCACCTCACGCTTCCCCTCCAGAGACACCACAGCTGGCCGAGTACACCGAAGGTCAAAGGTCACTCGTGTGGGATCTGGACGCAGCTCTTATACTGGTGCAGGTCTGTTTTAAACTTCGTGTAGTGTACACTTCTTCGTGATGTCATGTGTTAAATGTCGAACCTGTCTCACTGTTTGACACCGTTTTCCTGTTTGAGCTCGAGTTCAGTCTCCTGTGCACTTCAGGTGGGAAGTGGAGACGAAGTGCACGCTCTGTCCGTGCTGCTCACTCCCACCGTCCTGTTTATTCTGTCCAGAGTCTCAGCAGCATCGAGAGTGAATACTTTGTCTTCTCCTTTCCATAAGATCACCTCTCCTCCGCTGATCCCTCGTTCCCAGGCCGACCCCCGGCGATGTAACATCGTCGAAAGCTCTGGCTCTGTGTCGCCGTGCCCTGCGTAACTCCACCCCGGGCTCAGTGTGGAGGGGACTTGTGGACCAGAGGATGGAAGACGCAGTGGATCTGCAGAGAGAGAGGCAGCGTCTGTGGAATGGGAAAGGGTGCTGTGTGGAGTGGGGGGTGTGGGTGTGATTGAGGACACAGCCATTACGACCGCAGCCTCACCATCAGTCAGGGTTTATCACACATCAAACACTCACTGTCCCACCCGACTGCAGGACGCGGCCGTTTTCCCTACCGTTTGATACCTGTGTTCTGATTGGCTGAGAGCAGTAGTGATGTAACACGTGAGAAGGGCACTAATGGCATTCTGGCTGTGTTCCAAACCATGCCAACTTCCGAATCCCTATATAATGTACAAGCTAAGGTGTGACTTCTTCTGCATTAACCTATTGCTGCGCACTGGATATTACCCACAATGCTTTACAGCATGCAAACAAGATAGCAAAAGCCCCCAGTTAACGAACTGAGACAGTGAACACTAACCTGGCAAGCGAGAGAACGCTAACCTGGCGACTGAGTGAGAGAACACTAACCTGGCGAGTGAGAGAAGGCTAACCTGGCGAGTGAGAGAAGGCTAACCTGGTGAGTGAGAAAACACTAACCTGGCGAGTGAGCGAGAGAACGCGAACCTGGCGAGTGAGCGAGAGAACGCGAACCTGGCGAGTGAGCGAGAGAACGCTAACCTGGCGAGTGAGCGAGAGAACGCTAACCTGGCGTGTGAGCGAGAGAACGCTAACCTGGCGAGCGAGAGAAGGCTAACCTGGCGAGCGAGGGAACGCTAACCTGGCGAGCGAGGGAACGCTAACCTGGCGAGCGAGAGAAGGCTAACCTGGCGAGCGAGAGAAGGCTAACCTGGTGAGCGAGAGAAAGCTAACCTGGTGAGCGAGAGAAAGCTAACTTGGCGAGCGAGAGAACGCTAACCTGGCGAGTGTGTAATTCTGTGTAACTCTATAATTGTGTGTTTGCTACATGGAGGTTCAATCCTGATTCTCTTCTTGAGTGACATTTGAAGGCGGAGTCTCTGCCAGAGGGCAATCGATCAAGTGTGCTCATTAGCATATTAGACCACACCCTCTGGAGTTTTATCCAGACATTTCATCCCTTTCCCAGAATGTTCTGTGATGATGAAGCGGCCGTTCTCGGATGGGCGCCGTGTTTTGCGGTTGCGTTTAGCGTCAGCAGTAAAACTCGTCTGTTTTGAGGCTAAATGAAGCGAGAGTGAGGGAGGAATGGTGACGTCGTCTCCTCAGGAAGTTCACTCTGCGTTTATGATGATCTCCTCTCACGTGTGCGAGCCCGGAGCCAGAAGTTGTTTTAATTAAAGCGGGACAGGATGACTTCTCCCAGCTGCCACTCGAGATGGCAGAGTGATCAAACGCTGCCAGAGGATCAGATGTTCTTCCTGTTCTCCTCATCAGCGCTCGCTTCCTCTCGCTTCAGCTCCAAACACGGCCCTTAATTATGTTTCTCTTCTCACGGTGATGTCTCCCATCCATGCACTGCACTCGCACGCTCGCTCTCCTCCCTCGCCGGGGACGCGACAGATGGTGCAGTTTACTCGCTGACGTTCTCCAGTATGATCTGTTTTGAATGATTGTTCATGTTGATGGTTTCATGCTGAAAATTGTTCCCGTCTGCGGGTGAAGCTCTCACAGTGTCCTGAGCACACGGTGATAGTATTTAGGGGCGTGGTGAGGTTTCACTGGCTCGGCTCCATTATCGCTCCGAGCTCAGACTCGTACAGAATTTTACAGACTGGATCTGAAAGCTCGTGAAACGAAGCGAGCCGCTGACCTTCACACGGGGCCGGTCACCATCGGAGGGCGCTGTGACGACTTACTGCTCAGAAACACGCCGGCGTCTGCTTTCTCCCCTGTGAATCTGGAGTGATTGACAGTTGTGTAGGTGTTCTAAATGACTGATATTAAGGGACCCCTGGAAGCCCCGCCCCCTTCCCCCATCTCGACTTTGCTGCTGGGAAGATGCGCCGATGTCGCGCTCACGCTTGCTGTGACGGTAAAGGGAGAATGTTTTGAGTTCAGTAATGTGCAGTAAAAGCTGTGTGTTCCTCAGTCTGACCGCCGCCGCGTGCGGATACGGCGAACAGCGCTAATGATGTGTGTTGGGGAGCGGAACGGAAACGAGCAGCCAAAAACGCCGTCTGTGAAAGTGTAGAAAGTTTTCACAGGCATGACTTGGCCTCATCTTCTCACAACACTCGTGTGTGTGTCTGTGTGTGTGTGTGTCTCTCTGTCTGTCTGTGTGTGTGTGTGTGTGTGTCTCTCTCTCTCTCTCTCTCTGTGTGTGTGTGTGTGTCCATGTGAGGGTGTATAGTGTAGAAGCCCACAGTGAGGCAGAGCTTCACATTTCCGCCGCTGATTTCTCGTCTCTGCTGGAGTTTGATGTCACTTTCAGTTCTTCAGGATCAGTTTGGATCTGTTACCCAACACTTCACCTCATTCTTCCTCTCCCTCCCTCTCTCTCTGTCTCTCTCCCTCCCTCCCTCTCTCTGTCTCCCTCCCTCTGTCCCTCTCGCTTTCTCTTTCTCTCTCTGTCTCTCCCTCTCTTTGTCTCTCTCTCCCTCTCTGTCTCTCTCTCCCTCTTTCTCTCTCTGTCTCTCTCCCTCTCTCTTTCCCTCTCTCTCTGTCTCTTTCTCTCTCTGTCTCTCTCCCTCTCTCTTTCCCTCCCTCTCTGTCTCTCTCTGTCTCTTTCTCTCTCTCTCTCTCCCTCTCTCTTTCCCTCCCTCTGTGTGTGTCTCTCTCTCCCTTTGTCTCTCCCTCCCTCTGTGTGTCTCTCTTTCTCTCTCTCTCTCTCTGTCTCTCTGTCCCTCTGTCTCTCTCTCTCTCTGTATATTAATGAGACATTAGAGGATCTTTATCGCTGGTGGAATTTAAAGGTTAAGTTTTATTTCCACCCGTCTCACAGCATAATGAGAAAAGTAGCGCACACACACTTGTCGAGTGAGCGAATGAATGCGAATGAATGCGAACCTCGTGGCCGTAACTCCTGTGTAACTCTTGTCTGGACAGAAGGCTGTCAGTCAAGCTGCTCATTAGAATACTATGCCACGCCCCCATCCTGTCCTTGTCCTCTGTGTTTATTAGATTCCCAGGCAGCGGTGTGTTCCTGTGGCGTGTGAATGAGGAGTGGATGAGCGGAGACCCGAAGCGCTGTTCCTGAGCTCGCCGGCCGTGGACCGTGTTGCTCCCCGTCTCAGCAGCACGGCCTCCGACAGCGGGGACTTCCTGTCCGACCAGCAGCTGCATGCGCGATGTCTGAAACGCTGAAATTCACGAAACGGAATCGGCCGTTCAGATAAACACGTTAACACGCCTGCTGTGTTTTATATTCCGGGGACAGTCAGTTATTGTGAATAAATGTAACATTTGATTTGTAAACATTCTCTTTTTTTTTTTATTAGCGTCATCATCGCCACGGTTGGACGGACAGGAGACGTCATTTACGTCACAGTTATCCTCCATCAGTCGCTCGCTCGGCGACAACCGCTTTGGCTAATATCGTAGTTAATTTGCATTATTATGTTAAATAAAAGATAAGTGAGTTCATGAAATTCTGAGTCACAGAGTTCCACAACGTTTTCAGCAAACAGCTGCTAGCTAAAGGCGCTAATGTGCTTTGCTAATGTTTTTGTTGTCCTGTTAGCCGTTGCTATCACTGTTAGCATTTCTCACTTGGTTTCATGAGCGCCGCGAGCGAGTCTGTAAAACTGACATCCTGCAGAAGTGTGAGGGTTTGACCTCAGTCTCACTTCATTCTCTTCACCGTGTGTGTGTGTGTGTGTGTGTGTGTGTGTGTGTGTGTGTGTGTGTGTGTGTGTTATAAATGAGCAGCCTGTGATGGAGAGGATCATTAGTGTGAGGGTGAACGTGGAGAGGTTGGGAAGGTTGAGGGAAAGTCAAGAACCCTTCAGGTGAAATGGATCGCTGACAGCTTCATCATCGTCGTCATCATCATCATCATCATCTTGTTGATCTGTGTGAATCTCTCGCACCTTTTGAGAAATCTTTGAATCTTTTCCTTGTACTCTAATATCCAACATTCTGTCTGTGCTGCTAGTTTTATGAGACATTTGTCATCTGAGAATGCTAACACGGCTAATCGTGATGTGCGAGCGTAACGGTGGGCGGACACTGGCGAGCCTCACGAGGATAGCGAGTGTTCTTACACTGATAGCTTTCGCTCCTTTCTTGTCACATTGCTGTTTATTGCTTTCAGTGAGATTAGTAATTTGTGTATAAGCCGTATAATCCCTCGGACCTTTCAGGATAAGCAGAACACTGACAGGAAGTGGAACACATGGAACAGGAAGTTGTGTTCAGGTTTAGTGCTGTGTGAAGGACTGTTTTGTGTGTGTGTGTGTGTGGGGGGGGTTCAGCACCTTTAAAATACGATGCCCTGGTTTAAAATGTGAGCGCAGCGATGTGGGAAATGATTTCCCCGTTCTGAGTGACGGGCGGCGTGACATCAGGACATCAGCGGCGTTAGAGATGATAAAGCAGGTTTATTATCCATCTCTTCACATTCCGCACACAAAGCGCTTTGAGTTTGTCAGCTAAAAGTGCTAACTGTGCTAATGCACTTTGTGCCCGGATGGCACTCATTACCTTTCTGTCCTTTGTTTCATCATGGTGCCACCCTGGACATGGTTCCTCAAGGCTGAAGCTCCAGCGTGCCGAGTGGCAGCTCGCGGTTAACATGCTAGTTGAAGATAAAGCGAAGAGATAACGTTCTGTAATTCAGGACAGGGTGACGAGGGTTATGCTCATGCCATGCTACAGTATTTACAAGGCTGGCATTTCCTGATGCTGAATGGAAGATAAATACAGAACTCGGTCACGGTGGAGTCAAAATCCGATCGTTCTTATGGCGGAACTTTACGATTATTTTAACATTCACACAAATTAACCTTTAACCTTCCTGTAATTATCAACAGCCAGAAATGCTAACACAGATATTTTCTGCACTCTCACTGTACTTTAACGTGTGTGTGTGTGTGTGTGTGTGTGTGTGTGTGTGTGTGGATCCAGAGGCTTATGATTACAAACATTGCAGGTGAGAAATTGATATTTTGCACACAGATGGAGATAATTCCTGATTATTCACACGTCTTCATGTGAAACTCTTCCAGAGATTTGGACCAGGAGTTTAGCATCTCTCTCTCGTGTGTGTGTGTGTGTGTGTGTTTAGTAATAGGAAGGTGTTGACTCTGTATGATGGTGTGTGTCAGCAGTGTTCACGCTCTAGAAGCTGTAAATTAAAGGTAAAACACTTTAACAGCAAATATCGGTGTCACAAATCTCACACACACACCACACACGCACACACACACACCACACACACACACACTTTATCTGCTACATTAATAAATCACTGACTTCTTCAGTCCAGCCTGGGTTCCATTCATCCATCAGTTACTTCTGCCAATTATGTGTCTCTCCTTCCAGCTGTCTCACGATGGACTTTGCCATTTATCCATCTATCCATTTTATTAAATGTCCTGTCCATCACCCCATCCCTCACCCCATCCCTTACTTCATCCATCACCCCATCCATAGCCACACGGTTCAGTGGAAGTTCACCATCATCAAAAGACCTGTAGCAAAGAGGAAGAGCTGTGCCATGTTTCCACCCGTTTAACTACTAAAGGTCATGGAAGGGCTACACTACTGTGTGTGTGTGTTACATGTACTACGGAGTGATGGGGTAGTGTGATGGAGTCACTGCTCCCACCCTGAAGTTGATGATTTTCTGAAAACAGCACATCCCTAAGTGCTCTATTCTTCTTATACCACAGTAATTTATCAATAATGATTTAGTATAACTACAGAGGTGATAATCGGGCGTGCTGATTGGCTGAGATATTCGGACTATTTCTCAATAATCACCTCGAGCGACTCGGCAAAATGGCGTTCGATCGCTTCATCACCGTAAGTGATGAAGAATTACAGATGATGAAAGAAAACGCTGCTCCTAAAAGCACTAAAGACGCTCCAAACTTTGGCGTGAAGCTGTTCAAAGGGAAGGCGGGGCTGGGGTTTATTTTACTGATTTCAAAACAAAGTATTTTATGGGACTCGGTGTAGAGAAATGACACAAGTCTGCGCTGCAAAGTTATTACATTTACGTGAAGATTTTGAGGTTTGAAATAAATAATTTCTAATATGATTTTTAACTTTTTAAATAATCCCTGTGTGTTTCTACTCGGTGATCCGCCCCAGGCTCAGTGAAGACTGGTGAATAATCACCTCCACTTCGTCTGGTTTATTATTGACTGAGATTTGCTTCAGCTTCAGTGAATAATTGTTAATTATGTAGTTATTAAAGAACAGCTTGTCAAATTTATCCTTTTATAGTTACATTTACATGTTGTGAAACATCCATGAAACAAATTAGTTCAATTCCAATTAGTTTTTTTTTTCTCCGTGCTTCCATGGAAGGCGGCCGCATTCCTCTGCTCTCCTTCTCCCTCCTGCTTGTGCCGGTCTCGTCTAGTCTGCTGTACTTTTCAAAGAGACTCTCCCCGCATTGCTTTCTAAACTAAAAAAAAGCACGGATTTGATAAATTGGTCTCCTAACGAAATTGACACAGTTTTCTCGAGGAGAAGCCTGGGTTCGGGGGAACCCGCCTGTCCTGCCGGAACGTTCACGGCTGGTTACACGTTGGACGTGTGGAAGCAGTGGCAGATCGTGTGCCTGGAGGTTCTTTCTGTGGAGGACATTGAAGATATCTACCTTTTCGGAACCATGATTACAGGACTTTTGCTGATTGGATTAGGCATTGCCGTGGTATATCGAGCAAATTGGACAACGGTGACAGCCGTTCAAAGTCCCACAAAGCTGCCCGATATGATTGAGGAGGTGGGCAAAGCTGTCGGCACTCAGACTGTGGATACTCAAAACTTGAACCACACCATGGTTGTCATCTTGGAGACGCTTTCAGCTTTGCAAGGAATAAGTATTTCGGAGACCAATTTGAATTTGAACAGAATGGACAAATATGGACGAGCAGTGTGGACATGCAAAGACTGTGTCTGGAAAGACAAAACAATTTCTATCTTATCATCATTTGGCTCCCTGAGACAGCACCAGCCTCGTTTA
The DNA here is from genome assembly GCA_027575975.1 of Cathorops multiradiatus. Lineage (NCBI taxonomy): Eukaryota > Metazoa > Chordata > Actinopteri > Siluriformes > Ariidae > Cathorops > Cathorops multiradiatus. The sequence continues at coordinate 1,190,801 of JAPEKM010000020.1, forward strand.
TGGCCGCTGCAAATACAACATTTCCCCCTGAAGGTCACTGCTGGGAGACGCTCTTGCATTCCTCGCATTCCTTCTCCAACTTTCTGCGATGGTCACTGTCACCCCCAGTGTGACAAGCAGGTCTGTGACCAGCGCCCTCATGGCCGCAGGAGCGGACGGCTGCTTGCTTGAGCTGGGTTATCTCTACCTCCTCCCCTCCCCTTCCCCACTCAAGTCCCGTATTTTAAAGTGTCCTGTCTACCCTATGTCAATTGTATGTTCCCCCTCTGTTAGGACAGGCTGACGGTTAATTCCGCTGGTACATGTGACTAGTGACAATAAAGGGTTCATTCATTCATTTAACAGATTTTCTCCATAATTCAGTCATGTCCAGATCCCACCCATCATGCAACTCTCCCTTATCACACAACATCTACCAACCTGGGAGTATGAAGGCTGTGTGGCGTGGCGTATTTCCTCCGAGACATGTTTACCCAGTTGATTGCGACTTCTCGAACTGCTTTTCATGCTCTATACAAGCTGCTACTACCGAAGCTATAATATTTTAATAAAAAGTAAACCTTACAGCTCAAAAATACTGTCAGAGGTGCTGTTATAGGAAATTAATCAACACCTTTTGACCAGTCAGAATTGAGAACTCAACAGCAGGAACTTCACGGTCGTATAAAATTCCTACACAGGAGATTTTCAGAACAGAAAAAAAAAGCTTAAGGCTATTCACGCTTTGCTTGTATACCACTCCAGACAGTCAATAAAGCATGACAAGAACCCTTAAACCTTATCAAAGAGGATTTTGGGGGTCACTTAGTACATTGTGTGTTTGGTATTAAGCCTTAAGAAAAGCCTGGATGAAGTGTTCTCTCGGGTTCCTTCACCCCGCAGTCGGCAGTCCTTCTCCATCACCTCCATCACCTCCCGGAGACGTGATCACTCAGAGACAATCAGGAGAAGCAGTAAATGCTGGGAAACTAAATAAATGCTTTACTTTCACTCAGCAGTGACTTACTTTAAGGACACGTGACAAGTGTATTCCTTGTAAATAAACTAACAATACATTTAACAAAGCGTGGATCCTTGGAGGCCTGTAATTTAGTTGAGTCAAAGACTTTGAAGGATGTTTGGAATAAAATGGCTATGTTTGAGTGGGAAGACTGGAAAATACGAAGAGAGCAAAGTCTCTCTCTTTCTCTCTCTCTCTCTCATGCATCTCATCTCATCTTATTATCTCTAGCCACTTTATTATCTCTAGCCGCTTTATCCTGTTCTACAGGGTCGCAGGCAAGCTGGAGCCTATCCCAGCTGACTACGGGCGA
>JAPEKM010000020.1:2700779-2710901 GCA_027575975.1 Cathorops multiradiatus
GCAGTGAAAAAGTCGCTGATGTTTGCCTGGCGCGTCCCCGACATTTTTCGGCTTTTTATTAACCATAACGCAGTGCTAAACAGCCCCTGGTTGTGGCTCAGTTGGATAAGGTGCCATACCATGAATCCCGATCGAGCTCATTTCCTGTTTCAACACTGTCCTATCTGATAAAAGTGAAAAAGCCCAGAAAATATCTTTAAAAAAAAAAAACACCGTGAGTAGCCGGCAATGGAGTGTTTGTAGGCGGCGAAATCGCCGGCTGCTGTCAGTTATTGAGAGGACTGGATTTCCAATGTTTTTTTTTTTGCTATTTTCCCCATGAAAATGCAGAGGGAAGACCCTAAATTTGAAAATCGAGGGAGTGGCGCTGGGATTTTTGGGAGTGGCGCACCGCCCTTGCTCCATTGCTTAGGGAGAGCCCTGCATCTGTTAGGAGAGCACCAGCAGATGATCAGTGACCTCAACACCAGGATGTCGCAGCTCACTGCTGTAGTGTCGCAGGCCATCTTCACATGCCCCACATCTCCTGCTGGTGCATCTCAGATGATTCCTCAACCTGAAAAGTCTGCAAGGGATTCCTTCTCCAGTGTTCCCTGTATATCTCATTGCTCACTGGAGCTACCGATGAACAAAAGATTACTCAATTTATCAGTCTCCTCTCTGGCAAAGCTTTACACAGTGGGCAAGCATGGTGTGGAAGTGCGGAGTCGAACACACCACTTCTTATGACCAGTTCTTAGAGATCTTCAAGCTAGTCTTTGACCATCCGCCTGAAAATGTTGAAGTCACTGAAAGTTTATTGATGATCAGACAAGGACATCAGATAGTCACAGAATATGCTCTGGATTTCTGCACATTGGCTGCTGGCAGTGGTTGGAACAAGCCAGTATTAAAAGATACATTTCACCAAGGTCTATGCCCTGAAGTGCTTAGTGAGTTAGCCTGTTGAGATGAACATCTCTCCCTTGATTCTCTTATCAACCTAGCTATCTGTCTGGATCACCTCATCAAGAACCGACCCTCATTACAAACATCTCCCACTCCCTCTCCTACTACAAGCTCTGACTCCCATGGAAGTCTCTCATACATGGCTGTAACAATCAGAGAGAGAGAGAGAGAGAGAGAGAGAGGCAGAGAGAGAAAACATGAGGGTCTCTGCTTCTACTTTGGTGAGTCCAATCATCAGATTTCTATGTGCCCTATTTGTCCTCCGTAGGACAACCAGACCTGCCAAGTCACCAACCCACCTAGCCCGGTGAGTTCCAAAATCAGTCACAAATCATACTCTTAAAAGTACCTGTAATATTGAAACTGCCAGACTCGACCCATGTCCTCACTGCATTCATAGACTCGGGGGCAGAAGGAAATTTCATCAGCAGCTCGATTATCCAGAAATTCCATCTGTCCACCGACAAACTTCAGAGACCACTCAAGTTGAAGGCCATCGACAGGGGTTCCATAGGAAATGGACTTGTCTCTATGCACACATCTCTCAATTCAGGTGGGGACTATTCATTCTGAATGCATATCCCTGTTCGTCACCCAAACTGCACATCATGATCTTATTCTGGGATACCCATGGCTTCAACTTCATGACCCTCTGATCTCCTGGCAAAAAAGGGACATTCTTCAGTGGTCTCCAGCCTGTTCCCAGAACTGTTTGAAACTTCCTCACTAGTGCCCTCATCTACCTCTGTAGAGATCTCTCAGCTTGACCCTCTTGACAACATTCCTTCTTGTTACCTCGATCTCAAAGAAATGTTCAGTAAAGGGAAAACCTGTGGTTTGCCTCCTTACCATCCCTATGACTGTGTGATTGACCTCTTTCCAGGCACAATTCCTCCTCATAATCATATTTACCCATTGTCCCTAACAGAGCAAGCCTCTATGGAAGAGTATGTGCAGGAAGCTTTGAAGCAGGAATACATCAGTCCATCGACATCACCAGCTTCTGTGGGCTCCTTCTTTGTTGGAAAAAAAAGGAAGAAGTCTCTGGCCATGCATAGACTATTGGGGCCTAAACCAGATCACTGTTAAATACCCTTATCTGCTCCCACTGGTGCCTTCAGCCTTGGAACAGCTAAGATCAACCAAGATCTTTCCCAAACGAGACCTCTGTAGTGCCTATAACCTGGTCAGGATTTGAGAGGATGATGAGTGGAAAACAACTTTTACCACCACCACCACTGGCCATTTTGAATATTTGATCATGCCTTATGGCCTTTAGTGTGTGCCAAGTGTCATCCAGTGCCTCATCGATGATGTGTTAAGGGACATGCTGGGAAGGTTTGTGATCACCTATATTGATGACATTTTGATCTACTCCCCAGATAAGGACATCCACCATGAGCATATCAGGTCAGCCCTCTCTCACCTGTTTGAAAATCACCTATATTTCAAGGCTGAAAAGTGTGAGTTCTATGTCAATCAGATCTCGTTCCTAGGAAATATCATGAGCTCTGAGAGGGTGAGCATGGACCAGGCCAAGGTTTCAAGGGTAATGTCATAGCCCACTCCCATATCAGTGAAAGAGTTGCAGCACTTCCTGGGATTCACAAACTTCTATTAATGCTCCATCTGCAGTTTCAGCACTATCGCCACCCTGCTTACAGCCTTTCTGAAAAATGGACCACGTTGCCTCCACTGGAACCCTGCAGCCAAAGAAACATTTAATCAGCTCAAAGCGGCATTCATGACAGCTCCCATCTTACAACGTCTTGATCCTACCAAGCCATTCATTGTGGAGGTAGACACCTCAGAAACTGGAGTAGGAGGGGTTCTCCCTCAGCATTTTTGGGAAAAACCCAAGCTTTATCCAGTCACTTTATTTTCAAAAGAAACTCACACCAACTGAAAAAATGATGACCTTGGTAACGGAGAGCTCTTGGCAAATCAAACTGGCCTGAACCCCCGGCAAGCCAGATGGGCCCTGTTCTTCACCCGTTTCTAGTTCACAATATCTTATCATCCTGGATCCAGGAACACTAAAGCTGATACCCTCTCCAGAGTCCACAATTCATCACTACACACCTCTGAACTTGAATGCAAGCCATTACATGGGACATTGACAAGGAGATCAGACGGCCACAACCCACTGATCCTCTGGGCTCTTGCATTTTCCACCCAGGCTCAGAGGCAAATTCATCACCTGGGCTCATTCTTCTCCAGCCATTGGGTATCCCAGCAGCCACCATACATATCAGCTTCTTAGGAACAAGTATTGGTGGGAGAGCATGAGCTCAGACATCAACCATTTTGTCTCCTGGTGCTCTACCTGTGCCCAAGCCAAGGTACCCTGAGCTCCACCTGCCAGGAAACTGTGTCCTCTCCCAGTACCCCAGTGACTCTGGTCACATATCATTATAGACTTTCTCACAGACCTATCATAATATCTGGGCAACATGGTCATTCTGGTAATCATAGACAGATTCTCCAAGGCACTCAAGCTGAACTACCCACAGCATTTGAGACTGCAGAATTGTTATTGAATCACATCTGTTATTATGGCATCCCTGAGGACATAGTGACCGGGGTCCCAAGTTCTTCTCCAGACTGGTCCAGATTCATGGATAGACTGGGAGTGTCTATCCTCAAGGTATCATATTCAATCCAACAGCCAGGTAGAGCATGCAAACCAAGAAGTGGGGTGCTTCCTCCGCATCTTCTGTATGAAGAACCAAAGGGAATGAGCATGATTTCTTCCATGGGCCACATATGCACAAAACTCACAAACACTCAGCTACTCAGTTATCCCCATTCCAATGCAGACTTGGCTATCACCTTCCTCTCTTCTCATGGGATGATGCACCCACCCAGATTCCAGCAGGAAATTCATGGTTCCAGATAAGCCAGCAGGTATGGGAGGAGATCCACCAGAGACTGAAACAAGTAAATGGCAAGCATAGACACTACACTGACAAACACAGAAGTGATAACCCTGAGTAATGCTCCAGGAGACCGAGTGTGAGCCTCCACAAGGGACTTAAGAGAACCCAACACCTGCAAGAAGCTACAAGCCCAATACATTGGCCCATACAAGGTGGTGTGAAGAATCAATGAGGTCTTGTACAGGCTTGAATGTCTCCTGCCTAAAACCTGCTATCCAAGGTGCCCTAGCCACTGATACACCCACCCAAGAGCCCCCTCCCCAGATATCAAAGGCAAACCCATCTGTCAAGTTAACAAGATCAATTCCTGCTGCAGACAAAGACAGCTTGAATACTTGGTTGACTGGGAGCATTACAGTCCAGAAGAACACAGTTGGGTCAGCTCCAAAGATATCTTAAACCCTCTCCTTACACAGGAGTTCCACAGCGAGCACCCAGACAAGCCTGCACCAAGAAAGAGAGGTCGACCAAGAAAAGTAGTTGCTCCCAGAGGGAGCTCCTCAGGGGGTGGGGTTCTGTCATTAACAATGCAGAAAGCCTGAGTTCGGAGCCACCTCCAAACATGGCCGCTCCAGACTACACTTCCCAAGAGTCACAGCGCCCCAGTCACCAGAATTCTAATTACATTACCTGTCACCAATCTACCTGCAATCACTTTGCCTATATATAGACTACTCCACTCTTACATGCAATCAGTGTGAGGTATCGTTCTGTGTCCCTGTACCTGACTTTATTGAGCTGTTTTGATGTCTGCCTGACTAGGATTCCAGTTTTCTGATTTGGCTCAGTTTGTGACGCACCCATTCTCATGTGCAATTGCATCCATAAGTGCCTGTATTCTGACAATATTCCTCAAGAGAAAAAGGGAGGTCCCTTCACTAAAACAAGTGATGAAACAAAATGGTTCAAAAGTACCATGTTGATGTGAATCCTGGTGAACTTAAAAAAGTGTTTATTTCAACTGTACCCCTTATGCTGAGCCCTCTCATGTTTTGAGAGAAATGTTGTTGGGTTTCATGGGATTTTTAAAATTTAAATATTGAAAACTTGTACACAAATTGAATTGTGTAAGAGATCTTGGGAGAGGTCTGTGGCAGCAGGGGCATGGCCAAGCAGCAGTCTGTGAATGGAGGGCGGGGTTGGGGAAGGTAAGTGGCTAAGTCATTCCACCTGCTGTCAATTAGTGTGTGTGTGTGTGTGTGTTACAGGGTGGGAACATAAAAGGAGAAAGAGCAGAGAAAAGGAGCTCTCTCCCCGACCACAACACATGTGTGAGTGAGTAAGTAAGCAAGCAAGCTGAAAAGCTAAGTAAAGCGATTTGTGTAATCAACTTTCGCCTGCCGTGCTTCTGTGCTCCACCCACATCAGGAATTGTTACAGTGGTGCTGAAACCCGGGAGCACAGAAGGGAGCCATCCCATGGAGTCCTTTCTATTTGAAGAGCTCATCCTTGCCCTCGCTACTGTCCAGCAGAACCAGCATCAAGCCCTGACCACACTCCAAGAGGAACAGGAGCAATGCTTCGAAGCCTTGATGCTGGCCCAGCAGGAAGATCGCCAGGCGTTCTTAGAACTTAAACTTTAGTGTCCCTGAAAGGCAATTTGTTGTACAGTACAGGCATATGACAGAACAACAAAACAGACATTTAGTAGACATCTGCAACTCTATTCATCTCACACAACATACAGTACAATGAAATGGAGTATATTGCACTTCCCTACAAGGCCTAATATCATAAAAGAATAATGCATAATATGCACACATCAGTGAATGGAATACAGTAAGGAGTAGGAAGGAATATATTGCACTTGCCTAAGGGCCTAATATCATAATAAATAAAACCACTGTATAGTATATTGCACCTCCCTAAAAGGCCTAATGTCATAAATAAATAAAACTACTGCATAGTATATTGCACCTCCCTAAAAGGCCTAATGTCATAAATAAATAAATAAAACTAGTGTATTGCACTTCCCTAAAGGGCCTAATGCCAAAAATAAATAAAACTACTGTGCTCCACCACTATTCATCAATACATAACACACATCCATAGACAGAATACAATAAGAAGTATTTCACTTCCCCAGAAGGCCTACTATCGTAAATAAAGGAAAATACTACACAGTGCTACAGATTTTCTTCTAGTCTTACCCTTCCCCACATCTTATTTAATTGAGTTATTGCCATGGGAATGAATTAGTTTTTTGCATGATTTGTTCTGACGTTGGGGTATTATTCTACAACCAGAAGGAAGGGGCTTGAATTCCACTGAAAGTGGATGCATTATATCCATGCAAACCTTGTCTGCCTTCTGTTCAAATCTGGTCAGATATAGCTGGTACAGGTCTACCTGTTGCTGACCTATAATTTTTCCACAGGTTTTAACAATCACATACACACACATTAGAGAAATTTATAATTTCTACTATTAATTATGATTCAATGTAATAATCATTCACTAATTCTATGAAACTATGCCTTTGTATGAACCTGTCCTTCACTTCTCTCTAACCTTCGCCGTGGTCCAGGCGAAGTTAGAAGACAAAATGTTCTAGCCATGTCTAGACTGTTTGCAAAACATAATAATCAGCAATATCAGAAATGTTTGCAAAACACGATATACAGATCACAACATATTTTCAGACATGACGTGGTTTCAGACATGACGGGTTTTCACCGAAGGCCAAAATTCCTAATATAAACCACACCCTGATCACAGATGGATTAGGGAGGAGCTAGCGAGTCAATAGACGAGCGAAGCTCTCTTCCTCAAAATCTTCTTATCTTTCTTAATCTTTCTCTCTTAATTTCTCATTCTCACTCTTCTAAATATTTCAATAAACCTCATGTCTGTTGATACAAGAATTGACTATTAATGTTCATTATTACGATGTAATTTTTTCCTTTTAAATTTACTCCTTAATTGTGTTTTATTTAATGTGTACGCATGTTCGTTACATACTTTTTAAAACAACCTTTGGTGTTAGAGGTACGAGATTAATTGAGCATAGATAGATAGATAGATAGATAGATAGATAGATAGATAGATAGATAGATAGATTCCATTAAGCATTATAGTTGTATTTTTAAAAAGTCACTGTTTTTGCAGAGTGAGTGAGTGAGAGTGAAAGAAACTGCACATCACAGAGGTTTTCATTTCCAAACAATAAAGACCATCCCGTTCAGGGAAATACAGATACAGGAAATAAACATATCCTTAAAGACAGCTTTAAAACTGGGTGTAAATGATGTTTTCCCTTGTTGTGTGTGTGTGCAGGATGGTGGGTTTTCAGGACTCGTGGCCGAGGCTGGACGGCTGGTTTGGAGTGGAACAGAAGATCTTGGTGAAGGTGAACGCGGATGTGGACGAGGACACGCTGTACAGGACGGTGGAGACGCTGCTGTTAAACACAAGGGACGCTGCAGAAAAAGGTAGCGCTTTCTGAAAGGCAGTGGACATCAGAAACCATCGTGTCCTGTTCTGTCCTGCTGCGATATTTAACACCGAAAACAAGCAAAACCATCCCGCCGTTACGATCTCAAGACGGGATGAGACGGAATTTCAAACGGAAAACTGATCATGAACATTTGGGGTGTGTTTCTGCTGAACATATGATACGTGTGTAATTAGCCAGCTAGCAGCTATTATTTCTGCTATATTAATTAGCTAATATTGGCTAACTAGCATGCCACACCCAAAAGCACTGAAAAAATTGTTGTGATGAGGTCATCGCTCCGTTTGTCTGCTATAGAACTCTAAACTGTGTGAGCAGGACATCAGGGACTGCGAATGTGGGATTTAAAATCGTGACCTGTCTGACTTCTGTCAGAAATAATGAAAAGGTGTTAGACACACACACACACACACACACACACACTGCACTGATTACTGTGTGCTCATCTCTGCAGGGACACACTCTCCGTTACACACAGCAGCAGACATGTCAGCATCTACAGACGTCCAGAAACCAGACTCGGCCCGCTGTGGTAAGAACACGACACAGATAACACTTTACCCCGTATCACTGTACGCTGCCCTCCACTCCGGCACACTCCACTCCGGCACACTCCACACCGACACACTCCACTCGGACACACTCCACTCGGACACACTCCAGTCGATACACTCCACACCTCAGACCTGTTCACTACATTATCATCAGTTTAATAAAACAATATATAGTGTATAATAAGGAATAAAACACTCGGGGCTGTGCTGTTATAGGAAAATGATCAACAACCAAGCACTGTTTATACTGTTTATTATCAGTGGCGCGTCCACTGTGCGCATCCCTGTGAATGAGCCGTTACTATAGAAACCGTACCATATCAGAGCGAGTTCATTATTATAAACCTGCACTACAGTCAGAGCCGCTGTGAGAGAGAATTAATCAACACCTTCTGACCAATCAGAGTCCAGAACTCAGCAGAATTGTGGTTTAACACACCTGTACTGTTCTACACCCCGGCAGGTGATCCCAGGAAGGCGTCGGTCTCTTCCTCATCAGCTGCTAAAGCCCCTGAGCCTGGCTCCTCCTCCTGGGTGTATGTGGATCATCAGCTACCTGAGGTGCGAATGCTACACCTGAGCACAGCGTCAGTCATGCGGTATGGTACTTTACAGCGTCTGTAAGTGTGTGTGTGTGTGTGTGTGTAGGAGGTGTCAGAGAATCTGCTATCACACTGGGAGAACGCGTGCAGCTTGTACGTCTCCAACGTTAAAGCTGTGATGCAGAACCTGCGCAAGGAGAGAAACCTCATCATACACCACCTCTACAACATCAGGTGTGTGTGTGTGTGTGTGTTTTTACTGGGCAACAGTAAACAGTGTGTGTGTGTGTGTGTGTGTGTGTGTGTGTGTTTACTGGGCAACAGTAAACAGTGTGTGTGTGTGTGTGTGTTTACAAAGTGCTTTCGTTCTGTGTGTATTTGTCTGTGTAATATACAAGTGTGTGTGTGTGTGTGTGTAAATCACAGAGAGGAATATAAACAGTACCTGACGAGACCGGATCTGAAGCAGGAGTTTGTGTGGGCGTGGCAGCGTGAATATAACAGTGTGGCAGACGACACGAGACACGAAGACGAGACCAAAGCAGAACTGCACCAGAGACTGGAGGTCTCTCTCTCTCTCTCACACACACACACACACACACACACACACAGTCAGCTATACATCAACAAAACATTTACGACAAAAACACATGAAAGAGCCTTTGCGATGAACAAGTTTTTGAAATTTTAAAGAAAAATGTTCGTCACTGACCGTTTTGACGACAGAAAAAAAGAAATTGATGAATAAAAGAGTGGAATAAGTGCAGCGTGGTGCGGTGTGTGTGTATCAGCATCTCCTCACAGCTCCAGGGTTCGGGCGTTTCCCCTGAGCACCACTAACTTGTTTTTTTTAACTTGTGCTTCCTCTCGACCCCGCCCCTCGCCCACCCAGGTAAAAAAAACCCTCATCAAATTATTGACTACTATTAACTGGAATTAAATTAAGATATAAATTAGTATATAATAATATATTATAATTGAAGTTCATAATAATATATTAAATAATTAATAATTCAGTCAAACAAAACCCCAGTCATGAAATCCAGGAGGAGGAGGATGGAGGTGAACACACTGAACAGGAGGCGTGTCCTCACCCCCGGCGTGTGTCAGTGCTCTCAGTGGACTCGCGTCCATGACTTGGTGTTTTTTGTGCACACATGAACACAACAGATGAACTCTGACCCCTCCGCAGCGACCCACAGCTGAGCCGTACTCAGACCACCGTCAGAGGTGAAAGAACCCTGGAGGCCCTTCAGAGCCGCTCGGAGTACGGCTCGGTCGTGGTTCGTTTGATTTGTGCACTGTGAAAATAAAGCGGTCTCGGGCTGCTTTGCATTTTGTCATGGTGATCACCTCGAGAGGGACTGTGGGTACAGAGCTCCAATTTCTTTGTCACTTAACAGAAAAACATCTCCGTTGGCTTCCCGTGGCGTCGTGATCCAACAGTAAGGTCAGCGGTGTGAGGCAGCGACATGACAGATAAGTGAATGGAGTGTCAGTGACGCGCATCATCGCCACCGAACCCGACTTGGAACTGGACTTGAGGTGAACCATGTTTACCAGCAGGGTGACTGGTTCCTTTCCGCACCTTCACACACCTACGCTCAGTTTAGAGTCACCAGTTAACCTAACCTGCATGTCTTTGGACTGTGGGGGAAACCTGAGCACCCGGAGGAAACCCACGC
>JAPEKM010000020.1:2825702-2843543 GCA_027575975.1 Cathorops multiradiatus
AGTGAATCGAAACGACGCCATGTTTACGGAGATTTTTTTCAAAACGACAGCGTATTGGGTGAGGCCGCATACTCGTACGGACGGGCCCTCAATCATCAAAGAATTTACAGTGGTAGAACAATGATCTTCCGCTACAGCTAGCTGCTCTCGAACTAGCTTAACGATATCATAAGGACATCCGCGACAGGCAGCAGCGTCTTTCTGCTCATTAGAAATAACAGCTGAACAACGAGAGGCTGCGTTTCCTCCAAGAAGCTGCTAATTACAGTAAACTCCTGGATTCAAATATAAACGCGAAATATGACGTAAACATGATCGCAAGCTACTTGTTTGTTATTTAACAAGTAAACTAGTTCTCTTATAATTACATTTCCTTAACTGTTCACTGGGAGCAGATTTCAGTGTCACTGTTTAAAAAATGGACAGTTTTACATATTCAAGGAAATCGTGTTAACTTTCAGCAACATCAGCGAGTTTGTTGCTGGGGGATTCGGGAATGTTTCCTAACCGGAGTGTGGCGTTTGAGACGCAGCCCTCGGCATCTGAGTCAGGGCTAAAACGGTCCGGACTTCGGTGTTGATGGAGCACACACATGTGTCTAAAAACAACCCAGCTCTCGCTGCACATGCCCAAAACCACGCCATACACACACACTCCTAAACCAGTCCATCACACACCCCCGACAAGCATCCAAAACATCTACACACGCACGTTCTCCCACAGTCTGGCTGGGACTAACACACACTTGTACACTAATCAGCAGCGGAGTCAAACGCCACAATAATGAGTCTCTTGCTCTCTGAACACATTTACCGTTGAGGTGCTTTACAGCTCAGTGACGTTCACTGTTCATATGTCACGGACACAACGAGAAAAAATCCGCTCAAGAGCAAAATAAAAAAAAGAACGCTTTATTGTTTGGGTCACATTTGGGCTTTTTGTCCCTTTATCTCACACAAAAAAAAAAGAAAACAGGAACGGGGCGGGGGAGCCACAACAAAGACGGAGAGAAAACGACAGAAGAACAGACTCCGACCCAGAGAGAGACGAGGAACGGAAAAGGAAGAAAGGAGGAACTTGTTTAGAAATTGGTTCAGTGTGTTTGGGCCACATTTGGGTTTCTTTTTGTTGGAATCCCACAGCTGGTGTCAGAGCGAGGAAAGACGAGACGGAGAAGACAAATGAGAGAGGAGGAGGAGGAAAGAAGCAGGTTGAAGCTCGATATGGTATGGTTGGGTTCGGGTCGCTTACTGCATCACACAGAGCCTGAGACTGAGGAGAAGAATGAGAGAGAGAGAGAGAGAGAGAGAGAGAGCGATAGAGAGAGATAGAGAGAACGAGAGAGAGACAGCGATAGAGAGCGAGAGAGACAGCGATAGAGATAGAGAGAACGAGAGAGACAGCGAGAGAGAGCGTGAGAGAGAGAATGATAGAGAAAGCGATAGATAGAGAGAACGAGAGAGACAGCGATAGAGAGGGCGAGAGAATGACAGAGAGAGCGATAGAGATAGAGACAGCGATAGAGAGAGCGAAAGAGAGAGTGATAGAGAGAGAGAGAGCAAAAGAGAGAGAGAGAGAGCGCGCACAAAGAAAAACAGAAAGAAAAAGAAAGAACTGATGATAAAACGTGTCTGAGCTCGGTTCAGGCCTCTTTCATCGGAAATGAAAATGAAAGATCTTCTGAACACAGAAAAAGACAAGACGAATAAAAAAAGGAAAACTTTAGGTGAAACTCGGCCACGTTTAGGATCTTGATAAAACCATGCAACATTTTTACAGAAATTCAAAGCATACACACACACACACACACACACACACTTTGTGCCATTTTTAAATTCTTTACCTTCACCTTACAGACAAAAATCTGAGGAAGAGAAAAAGAGACACGACGTCAGAACGTAACTCGAAAGAAGCGGAAAACTGGACCTCGGAAACTGGTGCAATGTGTTCAGTCAGATTTTTGGTTCTTTATTAGCAACATGTCGAAGCGCTCGCGGGTTAGGGAGAAAAAACCTGAACACGAAAGAGAGAGAGAGAGAGAGAGAGAGAGAGAGAAAACCTTGACGCTCTTGCTCGCGTTTCTTACCTGCATCGGCGTCTGCGTATCCCAGAGTGTCTCTGCTCCAGCCCCTCTCCTCCTCCACCCTCCTCCTCACTCCTTTCTCTACGTCCCCATTTGTCTTGCTCTTTCTTTCAACGCAGGGCGTGACCTTCGACCCCTCGTGGGGGCAGAGGTCAGGCTTGTCATGGCGCTCCCAGAGCTCCTGGAGCTGCCGCGGTTTGCTGAGCCTCAGACCAGTGAGCTCGATGCACACCTTCAGGTTCTTCACTTCCTGTTCGGACGGCTGCCGCCAAGCCTCTGTCCAGACGGAGAACAAAACAAACAGGAGGTTTTTGTTGTTGTTTTTTTGTTTTTAAGCACGCTCTCGCAACAGATCACAAAAATGCAGTCAGGCTGAGAAACAAGGGCGTGTCGGGGAAATGTGACGGACAGAAAAAGCAGCTGATTTCTGAGAAAATGTCCCACAAAGCAACACGAGTAATAATTACTGATATTAACGATGTCATTCTTGACAGGAGATTTTTATTCTCTGCGTCTACTTCGTCAAAACGGGTTCGAACTTTCGACAACGAAAACGTCTTAACCCAAATCTTGAAGAAGTTTCTATTGTGAATCGTACATATTGCATAAATGTAATTCATTCGATGTTGGATAGTTTTCGCACGGACACGACGACAACACAAGCGTTACTGCCGGCGAGAACAGGATAAAGTTGGTATATTTGGAAGCCACACCCACCGACAATGATGTGAAAAAAAAAAAAATTCAAGATTAAAGACTACAGAGATAAGAGATCCGAGACCTGTTTTTGTACGATTTCGCAGGTGCACTCGCACGCTAGCTTTAACGAGGTTCGCAAACTAATTAATCCCAAGTGCTGGTTGTAAAGGACGCCGCCGTTATCCCACACACTCAGGTCACGAACCATCTAACTCTGTTATGCAACACGACTTCGTCACAGCTCATATCATTTTCCTTGAAATATTTTTTTCCCACGTCACCACGGTAACATGGACACAATTTACATCATGGAACAACAGAAACCCTGAAGAGAAACAGGAAGCAGAAATTCCCCCAACTCAAGTTTCTGCTTTGGGACATTTAGGACTTCTGTTGAGTTTCCCCAAGACAGACATTAAAAACCACAGATTTATGATGCACATGTTCGTGCGTGCGCGCGCACACACACACACACACACACACACACAGGCTGGGAGAATGTTGAAAAGACTAGCGCTACACAAAGACTGTTTTGATGTCGGCCATGAAAACGGCCTTTAGCCCAAACACAAAGCCACGGTGACACGGAGTGTCAGATGGACACACACACACACACACACACACCACGTGTAGCTTAATACAAAACATGTGACGCCAATAAAAAAAAAAGGTTGAGGTGATCAAAGAGCATGAGCACACACACACACAACGAATGATGGAATGAAAGGAGGTTGCTCTTTACCTGGCATGAGTCGCGCCCGTTTGGCCGGCACAGTGGCCTTTTCCTCCTCCTCGTCTTCGTCTCTCTCCCTCCCTCGATTTTTCTCTCCATCCTTCTCTCTGTCCTCGGCTGAGTGCTTGGCGTCCTGGTGGGCTTGGCTCTGTTCCTTCCTCTCTTCCCTCACGTCTCGTTCTGGAGGACCACAGCGCTGCAGGACAGGGACGCGGTTCCCACCTGCACACACACACACACACGTTAGCCGCAACATATCTTTTTGTTTGGTGTTGAAAGAGAAAACTGGAGCTGAAGAACTAAAGGAAAACACACACACACACACACACACACACACACCCCTCCCACTTCCCCCACTTCCCCCTGTTCCCTGGACACCCTCATGTTTGCGTTAGTTTCACCACACCCTTTCCCCCTTTCCCCATACGAACAGAACGTTCAGACTCTCTCTCTCTCTCACACACACACACACACACTCTCCGAGTTTAAATTAGCCTGAAACATCCGTGCTGAGAGCTTAGGCAGCGCTCCAGCTCTTCGACACCCCACCCCCACCCCCCTCCACTGTGCGTGGCAGTAAAAGGCTTCTTGAGAACGTCTCCAAGCAGCAGCGTGGATCAAAAACAGACGCCCGGGGCTCACGCTCCGGACCCCCCACCCCCACCCCACCATCACCACCACCACCACCACACACACACTCGGTATGAACACAGAGATTTCATTGCGCAGGCACTTGTTTAAATTTTTTCCCTACAAGTCAAAGTGTGAATTTTGTGAAAACGTTTGAATGTTGAAATCCGGACAGCGAGGATTTTTCCTCCCACAAATTTTAACTGAAATATATATATATATATATAAAAAAAAAATGCACAAACTCCTCGACCCCACCCATTTCTGACACCGAGACGCCATGCAGCTGCGTGTTACATGCACTGCGTTCCTGACGAGGATCCTTCCTGTTACGCTGCACCCTGTGTAGTAAACGTCCAGGGTGACGCGGTGCTCAGAAACGAGCTGACGCTCGAGTGGATCCTTGGGGGGGTCCGGAATTATTAAACCTTTAATTACTATTCAAATGAAACTTTTAAATACGTTTTTACACACACACACACGCACACACACACACACACACACACACACAGACTTCCTTTTCTCAATACAACACACGCGTACTTTCCAACTTTAGCCACCACACTTTCCGTTTCTGACCGCAACAGGCGTGTGCACACACACACACCATTTTACCATCCTAATTCCTCTGAGGTTACTCACTGGAACCCCCGAAACTCACACTCACTCAGTCACTCTCTCTCACACACACACACACACACACACGCACTCTCCAGTGGGCCTGCCCTTCTACTGGCCCAGACAAGAAGGCTGCTTGTTGTGCCCCAGGCGCACACGTACACACGCACGCACGGCCATCTCGTGACACATACATCCCATAATTCATGGCTACGTCAGCTCCATGGCAACTCTCTGCCAAAGTGGGTCTCCATGGCAACCCTGTTCCATGGCGTCCGGATTTTTTTTTTTTTGGGGGGGGAGCGAAACCGTTCTGGTTAAAAATGTCCACTAATAACACACACAGTGAGAGAGAGAGAGAGAGAGAGAGAGAGAGAGAGAGAGAGATGGACAGATTCAGAGAGAGACACTCAGAGAGAAAGACAGAAAGATAGACAGACTGAGAGAGAGCGAAAGATAGAGTCAGAGTGAGAGAGAGAGAGAGAGACTCAGAGAAAAAGACAGAAAGAGACAGACTGAGAGAAAGCGAAAGACAGAGAGAGTCAGAGTGAGAGAGAGAGAGAGAGAGAGAGAGAGAAAGACAGATACAGAGAGAGACTCAGAGAGAAAGACAGAAATATAGACAGACTGAGAGAAAGCGAAAGATAGAGAGAGTCAGAGTGAGAGAGAGAAAGGCAGATTCAGAGAGAGAGACTTGGAGAAAGACAGACAGACTCAAAGAGAGAGAGAGAGAGAGAGAGAGAGCGACCTCCAGAACAGACAGAAACTTGGCCAAGACTTCTACCTCCTAAACACACACCGTCCTCACACCTCCACCTCTCTCTCCACACACACACACACACACACTTCTCGAGGGAGAGGGAGGTCACTGCCACATCTATGCAAATTTGCAAATATAATGGCATCGTTCCATTAGCAGGAGAGGAAAACAGACAGCAACACACCACGTGCTGACAGAAAGGAGTGTGTGAGCGCGAGTGTGTGTGGGTCTTTTGTCTGAGTGCGGCGGGGGAGGAAGTGCTGTTTACCGCGCTGGGTTGGCGCCACAGCAGAAGGGACTGTCCCTTTTTCACGAGAGAGACGAAACAGTAGTGATGGAGAAAAACGAGAGAGAAACAGCCGCTGATAGATAGATAGATAGATAGATAGATAGATAGATAGATAGATAGATAGATAGATAGATAGATAGAGTGAGGGCATGAAAACAAAGAAAACACTGGCCTGAGTTCTTGAGACGTGCTGCATTTCTTTCTTTCTTTTTTTTAATACCTCTATGAAGACGATCCTGTTCAGAAGGCAGCTTTCATCGGACGTTTGGCTAAACTGTGCGTTTATGGCTTAAACTCCGAGCTAACGATTCATGTTTGTGGCTCCGGAGTTAAAACGAACTTGCTAATATGGTGCAGCGACCATGCTAGCTGCTAGCTCTTTGGTGACTGACACGCTAGTCATTATAGTGAGATGTTCCTCAGTGAGCAGGAGCCGAAATCCATTCGAAATGATATAATAAAGAACGACGTAGGACTTTCTTCCGTTTATGAAAATTATTGCTAACGTTGCTCGTTTCTCTTCTCACTTGCATTCGAGCGGTCGTTCTGTTGCCAGCCCGTTAGCGAGAAACCGCAAAGAAGCGTAAACCGCTCCGTCCTGAAGATGTCGAGAAACTCAGGTGCACCTTCACCTCTGAGTGTTACAAAGTGCTGACGCTGGAGACTCCTTACGTTAGCGTTTATTATTAGTGAAGCGTCTGCTGTCCGAGTGCGTTAATATAAACCTGCACTACTGTCAAAGCTGCTGTTTTAGAAAACTAATCCACACCTTCTGACCAATCAGAGTCCAGAATTCAGCAGTGTGGAATCTCAGGTAGTGAATAAACACTGGCATGTAAACGGCGATGGTTTCGTTTTGAGTCAGACTGCCATCAATAAGATGGAGACGAAATAACGTTACACAGCTAGTGAGAGCAAAAGTGTGTGTGTGTGTGTGTTACCGTTGTGCTGCTCTGTTGGAGGTTTGGAGCAACGCTGGCTCTGCTCCCATTCCGTTTCTCCACGCTGGCTCTCAGCCAAACTCTTCTCTCGCTCTTTCTCTTTCTCTCGCTCTCTCCACGACCCGGTGCTGGAAGACGCGCAGCCCTCTTTCTCCTTCAGCTCCAGCTCGGAGAAACGCATCATTGCTCGCTACACACACACACACACACACACACACACACACGTATACGCAATCCATGACCAGGAACGCTAGATGCAAATTTTGCACACTTCACTACTAACCTTTGCGCGACGCTAAATGCACTTTAAATCATGAATTTTGCATATGGAAATCAAAAAATGTCAATGTCACGCCACAGGATTCATTTTCCCTAAAGACATGAAACGCACAACAATCTGAGTCACTACGCAACCTTCTGTGTGGTGCACAACACCAAGTGTTACTCATTTCACCTTTGATTAGCAATGTAAAAAAAATATATTAAAGCACTAACCTCCCAGTTAGCGGCTGGCTGACTGAAATTACTGTCCTCTGCTGATAGGACTTCGATCTAAGTGATTAGAATCGATGCTCAAAATCATTTTTTTCCCAGTAAACACAATCATTTAAACACAGAAACATTGATTTTTAAAAAAATAATAAATTAGCAGACAAACACAGGGCTACCGTTATGACGGAGTGGATGCTGTTGTAGCTAAGAAAACAATAAAGCAACATGTTTTCTGTTCTTCTTTTACCTACAGGAACGTATCGGTTAAATAAATCTACATGAATTTACGGGCGTTGCGCAAACATTATTCATGTTCTTATTATTTTTAAAATGAGGGTTTAAGCTGAAAAACATCCTAAAAATTCCAAAAGTTTAGTCCTGGACTGAAAAGGACTTTTCTCGAGAGAGAGAACGTTTTAAAGCCAGAACTCTGAATCCAGGAAACCATCGCATACGGTTTTCTTTAAAAGTCCTCAGTCCATCACGGGTAGAATATGGCGTTCGTTAAAACGCCTACTGCCCATCCGTCTGCACTGTGTGTGTGTGCGCGCGCGCGCGCCCGTGTGTGTGTGTGCACTAATGACTGCCAGGCAGAGCACTCGTCTCGCTGCTGCTGAAGACCTCTAATCTTCCCCATCAGAAATGAATGGGCCGGATTTCACTTAAGCTGGGAGGGCTGGCACTGCACGCACACAGCAAGCCTGGAGAGTGTGTCTGCGTGCGTACGCGCGTGCGTGTGTGTATATAAGAAGAATAGAAGGCATCTACGTATAGCTCTTATATCAGTGTCATACACCCTCCCAAATCTTTCGGTCTTGCCTGCAGGTTAGTGGCTTCCTCAAGTATTACCACGAGATGGTATGTTGTGTTAACCCTTAATACGCGCACCACACGCTCGAAAAACCACATCGTGTTCGTTCCTCGCCCTTACGGCTGCTGCCAAAACCTGCCCGCCTTGCAGCAGGGTGTCAAAAAAAAAAAAAAGTGACGGGGGGGATGGCGGAGGACTGGTGTGTGAATAACAGCCAGCCATAACTACTGAGGCTTTCAATATGACTCAGCGTAACAATCTGATGCAAGAACTGCCTCGCAGAGCAACTACAGCTGTTCGTGCTCGGATTGAAGAGAATGCATTTTGAAATAATTTTACTGACGGGCCTTTTCCGAGAAGTTAGCTAAACGTCTTTGTTTGAAACAAAAATGTGTCATCAGAATCACCTGAACTTCAACCCAAAGTACATTCTGAAAACTGTGTTTGATGTTTAAGATTTGATATCAGCACAAATCTGTATCTGTTGCTTACCTGCAGGGCACGCTGTTCCCGGCTCAATTTACTGGAATCAGCGTAAAGTTCAGTGGTGACGTACTTGAAGCGGTCACCCACATATCCGGAGGAGTTGGCGATCCTCTTAGCCAGGCTGGAACGTTTGTTTTTAGAGCACCCATGTCCGTCTTCCTCATCCTCAGGAGATTCCATGTTTTCGCGTTCCTTGCCCAGATCCATATACTGCCGGATGGCATGGTGCCGATCGGGTTTGAAATTTGCGGCGTCTGGTCGGACTCTGTCGCCGGAGGTCCTGGCGCAGCGCAGAGTCTGCTCTTCCAGCAAAGGAGGCAGCGGGCTGTGCTCACTGGAACTCTCCTCGCCCTGGCTTTGCCCAGGAGACTCAGCCCGCTCCTGTGGCTCTGGAGGACTGCAGGGATCTGGCCGCCGCTCAGCCTCAGCTGGCTTGTATTCAACTGGCTGGCTAGCGCGCAGAATCTGCATGAGTTCTGGCTCCTTCGCTTTGGAATTACCAGTACTCCTCGTCCCATCCCCTGTCCCACTGCTGGCTGGCTTGGTGGGCTCTCTCAGTTTGGCAGGAGTAGTGCTGTACTTGTCTGGCTCAGGAGTACCATCTGTGTCGTCTTGGACCAGGTCAATGCAGACAATGTCATCTTTGCTTGCCGTGTGAGGTTTACAGCCCAAAACTTCTGGCCCCTCAGATTCCCTATCAGCTGTGTAGCGCGTGTCCGTATCCGACACACTGTGATGTTTGTAAGGGGACTCCTCATGCTGCCAAGTCTTCTCCTGAGGCCTGGACCTCATATCAAGTCGCTCACTGACTTTGGGGTCAAGAGGCAAGTGGGGAGACATTAGGGGATGAACCATCTCTTGCGAATCATGGTAGGTTACATACTCTCCGTGACTAGATGGTATTCCATAAGGAAGACCAGGCTTATGAGGCAAACGAGTGGAATACAAGCTGTTGCTGTTCAGCAGGACCGGATGGGGGTACACTGGCCCTTTGCTGGGCAACTGCAAGTGTGGCAGCGACATGCTATCTGGAACAGAGTATGGAAGGTATCTGTTAGCGTAGGCCAAGCTAGTGGGCAGGTAGGCTTCCCCTTGAGTCATGTAGAGGTGAGGGGGAGGATGCCCATTTTCTATGTGAGGCTGCTGGGGTTTGAAGCCAATTTCAGGCATATCTGATTTTTTAGGGGTCTTTGCAGGCTTTGAGGCCAATGGCTGGCTGCTACCACGATTAGTAGATTGCACCTTCTCTGGTGGGGTGGGAGAAGACTTCGGCCAATCACCATTTATCTTAGGAGATGGTGAGGCAGATGATGGACGGCACGCTGATGTCACAACAACAGGAGCAGGGTTTGATACAACACTATTGTTGGGTTCTCCGATCCTCGGACACGACGAACTCCTTGGCTGTGAAATGACATGCTCCAGATTCTTATTTTTGATGACCGTGGAGCCTTTGTTGTGGTTGGATTCCGAACCGAGTGCCTGGGCTGTGCTTGGCACCACCCAGGAAGAGTGTAAAGTGCTAATAATCTCAGGCCTCTCTGGCGTTTTAGAAGAAGTGCTGACAGCAGAGGATGAAGGGGAAAGAGTCTCTTTTAGAAGCTCTCTGCTTGGAGGAAGTCCATAACGAGAGTTGGGAGAGTAGCCCAGATTTGCTAGAGCGTCCAGCTTTGGAGGAAATCCATTAGGAGGGCCTTCAAAATCCATAATCTTAGCAGATAGGTCTAATGGCTTGTCTGCTGGGTCTTTGGTAGGGGGCCCTTGCTGTACAGGTTTCTCAGTGGAGGTTTTAATGGGTGAACTACAGCCTTTCCTCTCACTTCCTCCACTCTTGTGCTGCTCTGAACTCCCTTCTTTAGACTTGGGCTTCTGACTAGCAGGCCTTAGTGGGGAGCGATGCTCTTGAGATATGTAGAATGGATGGGAAACTGCCGGAGTGGATGAGGTTGATAATGAGGAGGAAGGACTCCGAAATACAGTCTTTTGAAAGTCTGAAGTGCTGTCAACAAGAGGTGGGGGAGCAACAGGGGGCTGGGAGGGTCTTGGACTGGGGCGGGGTGCCTGCATCACCAGAGACGGGCTCGAGTCTACTGGTATACTGGCACTAGAGTTGCTGGTTATGTTAGCACTACTACTAATGGTGCTGCTGCTGCTACTGCTATTGGTACTACTACTGCTGCTGCTTGAGCTCTTGCTGGAAGGGATTCGATTGGACTTGCTGCTGTTATTAATACTTCCACTACCAGAATGTTGTCTCTCACTTTGTGCCTGGTGGTGGGACTGAGCTTGCTGATGTAAAGCTTGCTGCCCAAATGCAGAGGGCTCATGGTGAATCCTTGGTCCAATACTCTGTAAGGTTTTATCCTGATGATGCACCAGTGGGGATAGTGCTGTAGGGGCTACTGTAGCTGTGGGGATTCTTAAAGGAGGGGCAAGAGGTGACGAAATGGGGGCCGGAGGATAAGGGGACATGTAGAACAAGCGTTCAGCACCGGCTGCGCTCCCTCCTGCCCCAGGACAAAGCGATTGATAGGCCAGATGTTGGGGCAGGTATGGTGAAGGCTGTGACATAAATGATGCCTTGTACATATTCAGAGCAGCATACTTGCTGGAGTCTAGAAAGGGATACAGTCCCGCCTCATGGTAAGGACTCGTCCACGGGAGACGCAAGTAGCTGGTGCTGCTGCCACCATTTAGTCCCAGGTCAGAGGGCTTCTCAACAGGTCCAACACGCCTATCCAAGCCCAAAGCTTCTGCACTGGCTCCAGGCACAACTAGAGGTTTCTGAATCCCCGGTGCCGGGCTTTTATAAAGTCCAACGTAACCATTAGTGGCCTTTCTGCTATCCAACGACACATCAGTTTTATAGAGTAATTCTGGCATCCGGTCCCCAACATAGCCTTTTTCCGTTGGCAAGGCTCGAATTCCTGGCGAATAAACCATTCCCCCGTGAACATGGAGGCTTTCCCGCATTAGGCTGCTCCGATCGAAGGCGATCCGATCGAGTGTTGTGAGTGGGTTCATTCTGCAGGCTGCACTTGCATCCACCTAGAAGGAGAGAGAGAGAGAGAGAGAGAGAGAGAGAGAGAGAGAGAGAGAAAGTAAGCCAGTTCATCCACAAAACTATTAACTCCAGTTAATTAAAGTGGATCACAGTAAACGAATACAACGATAAAGCAAACACTGATTATCAGAACCCATACATTTCTATAACTCCAATCATAAAGATTCATATTTGTGGTCAAATTTCAGAATCAAAACCAAGGGTAACTCACACAACTTATACATAAAGTCAGATTTAAATAAGGAGTCGCAAAGGGTGATTTTTTCCCCCTTCCCACATTAAAGTCTGAACGGTGCAAATGGCACAATGTAGTCAAGGTCACAAGAGGGAAATTGTTCATAAAAGTCGGCCTCTCCAAGGCTTCTGCGGGGGCAGACAGGGCTTTGATGTATGTTGTAGATGATGCCCGGCAGACAGCTCAGATCTGTCTTCCCATCAAACCCCGGAGACCCCGCATCACGCATCAACGCCAAAACCATGGTGGGGATTTAAATTACACGGATCTCTAATTTCTACATACGTAAATAATCAAGAAAGCAACTAGCAGGGAATAGAAATGTCATATGGAGGACGGATGTATGTACAACAGGAAGGGCAGGAAAGTTACGTTTTATTACGGCAGTTAAAAAAGGGAGCGAGGGTAAGAAACAAATATCATCATGGGATCTATTTTTTTATGATGCATATGATAAGCAGTCTTTAAAAAAAAAAGGCCTTACCATGCTTTGAATCACGACTTCTACTGCTTGATTAGTTCACAGTGGATGTTCTCGTCAGGACCATCCCTTGATTGACTTCCTGTGAGAGGAAAAATAAAATTCAAGTGGAGTTCGTGTACTAAAATAGACCAGTTTTCATCGTTATATAGCTTTTACCCTTTTTTTTTTAAAGCTAAGGTCATATCTTTTTCATTTTCTCACACATGCACAGTTTTCACACAGTTCCAGTTGAAGGTTTTCAGCTCGCTCGGCAGGGCTCAGTACAAAAGGAAAAAAGGGAGGGAAAAAAAAAAGAAAAAGAAAAGCAAACAGTCTCTCCGGTCAGGCCTCAGTCTGACTGTCTCTGCTAAAGACGCCTGCGTTCGCATGGCCCGGATCCAGGCTGCGGAGCAGGATTCAGACCACGTGACATTGTTATCTAGTCACAAGCGCTCTGATAAGGAATGCCGCCATGCACTGCTCACCCTCCTCCTTCACACACACACACACACACACACAAAATGCCCGGCGCCCGCAGATGAGGAGGAGGAGGAGGAGGAGGAGGGGAATTTCATCATAGCGCCACTGAGGGAAAGATGCTATCACCCAGCCCCACCGCTTGGCAATGACATAAAAGCGGAGCTTTGTTGAGCTTGCGAGCCGCGCCTCCGTTATTGATGGCTCTACAGAGCCCTCGGATTTCAATAAGGCAGACCCGGGGCTCTTATCTGCAGATGCGGTCTCGGCCACTGCCGTTGAAGGAGGGAGGCAGACCGCCCCCGGTCTCATCAATCAAAGCGGGCTTCGGCCTCACGCGCACAAAATCCTCTCGCTGCTGGAGTGTTTTCGTCACTTCCATGGCAACCCATGTAGCAACAAGGCCGGAACGTTTAAACAGGGAGGGTTCGTGGCCTGCCATTTCAGCCTCGCTGCGCGTGATCACAATAAAAAACAGTCGATTATAATAATGGCCTACGTAGCCTAGCTTTCTTTCTTCTTAATTCAAAAGACCTTTTATTTCAGGATCGGGATCATAATCCAGACAAGAAACGAACAGCAACAAAAGTACATTAATTCCCGTCAACACATCAGAAAGTCCTCCGCGTAAATTCGAGCCTTCTCTTTTGACCTACAATTCCCTTCCTCCGTCCATTAAAGGCTAATCCGAGCGAATCGTTCGGCCACACGCTCCCCTGCGCGCTCGTTTTCCGCGCTCTTAACGACCCCGCGCGCTAGTGTGAGTACATTATGCGTCCCGGGCTGCTTCAGTGGGAGACCGCTCGCCTCCTTGTAGAGGAGAAAATGCAGCTCAAAGGCAATCAATCGCAAAGCGACACTCTCAGAGGTGCCTTTGTTTGGTGTTAAAGTAACCTGGCTCTAAATCAAGACTCACACATCTGCTGGGTTTTCCCGTTAAACAGGCTCGGGCTTTGGTGCACGTATCAACAGTTTAATAAACCAGATCAAGAAGTTTTTACTTCATCTTTCCGCATCCGTTATTGTCCTCGCTGAAACACATGCTGCTGATTGATATGAAGATGGAAAAAGGTGTCTGAAAGAAGAAGAAGTTTTACCATGTAGTACACTTGCGGACCAAAAAAAAAACCAAGAACAGAGGAATAAAATATAAATGGCCTCACACTTTCCTGTCGAAACCAAACACTTAGAATTAGAAAATAGGACAAGACCTAACTGCTGCCATGTCGAGGACAATATCACATGCCAATGATTTTGCAACTAGACTGTGGAACGAGGACAAGTATCTAGAAATAATGAACAATTACAGCCTACACACGTTGCTTTTTTCATGAATTTGGTGAAGAAAAAAAAAAAAAACCCGAAGCCGTTTTGTGTTTTGGTTTAGATTTTGTTGTTCACGCCGTGTATGTGTGACTCTGACGGGGAGACGGTAAGGACACGAGGAAGGCGTGTGAGCAGCTGCGTCGCTCCGTGTCGGCAGTGAGACAGGAGATTTAAGACAAAAACACCACCTTGGCACGCAATAGACGACAGAGTGTAAAACGTGGCGGGTTTGAGGTGTGGATTTAAGCACAAAAGACCTCATAAATCCTGCGGTAAAAGGTGGAGGTGTGGCTTCTGAGAAGGTTAACAAATATATGACGCAAGCACTTTATCCTGGTCAGGGTCACGGTGGATCACAAGCAGATCCCAGGAACACTGTGTGCAAGGTGTGAATACACCCTGGTTTATCTCAACACAGCACACACACTCACACACACTCGCTCGCTCACTCACTCGCTCACACCTCGAGGCGATGTAAAATCACCACTCCGCCTACCATGAGCACAGAGTTCAGATTTCAGCCTTTGCAGATTTCAGCGTGCGGTCATTTAACATGATCAGAAGTGAAACTGCTATATTGTGGTAAGCTCACAGGAAGTTCAAAGGTCATGGCTTGCTGCAGTGGTGGAATCTGTCCCCCCCAAAAAAAAGAATACTCTGCTGTACTAATTAATACACTTGAGCAAAATCCCAATCAAATCTCCGCCGATCTTAACTCACGACCAACGACTTTTTTTTTACAATGTTGATTTTTGCCTTACGACAACAAAAACATTCGTTTTTGCCTCAATGTAGCTTTGTAACACAAATATTCTGTTAAATTACTAAAACGGATTGATAAAATAGCTTTGAAAAAATGAAATCAGAGTAGAAACTAGGCTTAACCGTTGCGCTGTGCAACGGCAAGTATATCCCCTGTATACCCCGTCATTTTGAAGGGAAACGGACAAAACCCCACCCGGACAAAACATTTCTGCACAAAAATGCCCATCAGGGTCGAGAATTTCAAGATATCATCACCGTTTTCGATAGGCGTTGAGCCCTAACCCATATAACTGTGCTGTAGAAAGTCTGAAAGAAATCAAATAAGAATTGCAAGTTTTAGAGCGTTTACAAGCAAGTGTCTGCGGACGCGGCGGCGGACACGAAACCGACGCAAATCCATAGTATCCCCCTACGTCATACGGGGGATACAATAACCATTCACACCTATGGTCAATTTAGAGCCACCAATTAGCCTAACCTGCATGTCTCTGGACTGCGGGGGAAACCGGAGCACCCGGAGGAAACCCACGCAGATACGAGAAGAACATGCAGACTACATACAGAAAGGCCCCTGTCGACCACTGGGCTCAAACCCAGAACCTTCTTGCTGTGAGGCGACAGTGCTAACCACTACACCACCGTGCCACCTTTATGGCTCAGATGTTAATGTAAAATTATTTTTATATATGAAACAAATAGGCTAGTCTAGTTTTAAAAAACAAACTAGAAAACGAATTCTTCCTAATATTCTTTTAAAGAGCATTAATGCTAAACAAACGCCAGTGAAGTGCAATATATGTCTATTTTCATGCCTCTCGCTGGACGCTGTTTAAAACATTTGACTTGATTGATTACAACAATGTATTTCGGCAACTAGTCAGTCAAAAGCTTTGTCCATCCATAAGTTCATTTGATCACTACTCTAAATCCAGCTTCTCTTACCCGTGGGTTGACTTTAATGGTTGCGATGTCAGACTTCTTGTCAATGTCGGTTATGGAGGCTTCGTACGCTTTGCCATCATGAAGCTGCACCCGAAGCTGCTGTTGGCCCGCTGTAGTGGCGCTGCTGCTCACCACATGAGCGTTGGTTACGATTACACCAGATTCTGTCACGATGAACCCTGAACCGCTGGATAACGGTACGTTGTGACCAAACAGTGGATGGCTAGACACAAGCATTGAAGAAGTAGCTGCATTTGTACAATGTAATTTATAACCATGTTACATTTTAGCATGAAGGTAAGGGAAGATATGCTTTTATTCTATCCACATTCACTGGATATGAGCAATCGCACGCTGTGATTGGCTACTGTACTACTAGGCTATCAGCTCACATACCGTGAGTAGAGAAAAACAAAATGACGGAGTGTGTTGCTGAACCAATTGAGGATGAAATAAAAACTCTCCTTGAAAACAAAACCCCAAAAAATACAAAAAGCAACAAAATATGGAATGAAAGTATTTGATGGTAAGAATGTATCTTTTTTTATTTTTCAAGAATTATTATTATAGCATTTTTCACAAATTGCTACTGTGATTTCATCAGGTTTGTTAAGCGGAAATGATTTTGTCAGATGTTTTGTATGAAGTTTTTATTTATCAAATTTGCAAAAAATAAAAATGCTCTGTTTCTCAAAATACAATGAATGTGGATAGAATAAAACAGTTATTCCACTCAAACTCATCATATATGGCTTATAGCTAACTCGGTGCTATGCACCTCATTGGCTATCAACTCATGTACGACTTGATTTCATGGAATAATTGTTAATTATACCACACTACTGCTGAATTCACAAATCCGATCGTTCAGAAAGTGTTGATTAGTTTTCTATGACAGTAGTTCTGACAGCAGGACTGGCTGTTATTCAAATCACAGGTTTATATGAATGCACTTATTCTAATATTTTATATTTTCTATAATAACGAATCATTCAAAGAGACTCGTTGGTCCACATAATCTAAGAATATTATAAGGGATTAAAAATGTGTTATTTAACAACAAAAATTACTTCTTGTTTAAGCACAAGGCACTTAAAGGATTTCATAACCACATAAGTCATACTGTACAGCTTGGACTTCAAAACAACCCATGCTCATACTCCTTAAATTTGTCTATCTTTCAAACTTTTTATATATGTTTGTATATATATGTTTTTTTATATATATTTGTATATTTTAGGTTATTCTTATTTTTTATTCTATGTAATAACTACTTTTGTCTATTTTCAAATTATTTTACTTTAACTGTTCAAGTACCAACCACCAAAGCAAATTCCTTGTATGCGAGAATGGACTTGGCAATAAACTCAATTTTGACTTATTTGTTGAAAGTTTTCTGCAATGAGAGTTCCAAAATTTGTGGGGAAAAGTCTCCTGTTTTAGCGTTTTGTAATTGTAACTGAGGTAAGGCAGTAACTTTTAAGCTTTTTGTCATGGGAAGTCTTCAGGACTTTCCACTTAGCAGTTTCTGGCAACATGACAGGTTGCATTTTTCTTCCTCTGTCTTATGAACATGTGAGAGGATGTCTGTTTTTAGCTGCTATTATGAAAGTGGTAATGTAAACTGACTTGTGTTCAGCAACACTAAATGTAATAAACTGATCAAAATTCTTTAAAAAATGTTTAAAGAATAAAATTTTTATAATTGGCAAATTGCTGTGGTATATACTGTAAGAGCAATAAAACATGGCATGAGCATACCATTAGAGGAAAAGAATCAACCAATTGTTGATTATTTTCCTGTAACAGCATGTCCAGTCAGTGCTTAATAATAATAATAATAATAAAACACTATATTGCCAAAAGTTTGTGGTCACCTGACCATCACACTCATACATGCTTCTGAACGTCCCATTTCAGATGAATTCCCCTTCTTTGCTGTATTAATAACATCCACTCATCTGCGAAGGCTTTCCACTAGATTCTGGGGAGTGCTTGTGGGGATTTGTGCTTATTCAGCCATAAGA
>JAPEKM010000020.1:3306023-3316698 GCA_027575975.1 Cathorops multiradiatus
TTGCTTTGTCTCGACTTCTCCCCCTTTCTGTGGGTGAGGCGCTTGTGGGAGTGATGCTCCACCTTGCTGAGGAGGCAATGTGTGTCGGGGTGGTGGGGCAGCCTCCAGGTCAGGGTCCATCTGAAATTTCAAACACTGAGAAGAGGGTAAGAGCCCTGCCTGTCGTTTCTCTCTTTTGTACTCTCTCAAGTGTTTCTTCTTTCCATGCAGAAAATGCCCTCCAGTTCCCTAGGAACTTAACATTATCTACAGACTCTTCTTTTTCTTTCCGTTTCAACTTTTCTTCTAACTGTTTTATCTGCCTGAGACTAAAACTGCCCTTCTCAGGGAATCCTAAGTCCTTTACCCATATGTCAAACTGTACCAACCAATCCTCGCCATACAAGGTTTTCATAAACTGGATGTTTGGGCTATCATAGGAACACCCAATTCGTATTATAGCACTTGTAGCCTCAGGCTTACTTGCTTTTTTTCTTTTCTTTCCCTAACTTGCCATTTCTGTTCCCCATCACGGTTATATCAATAGGTTATGACAACAATGGCTGAGTTTTTTTCTAGGATCACAAGAAGAATAGGTTGGACTATGTCCAAAAGTGAGACACAATAATCTTTTATGTATGTTCTTATTAGTAAACAATTTATCTGACATTAAAAAGTAGGTTTAATTTAGCACAGCAACCTCAAAGACAACTCACGCATGTGTACAAGATCTATTTCTCTGTTTCAGAATATGGAGGAGGACAGTACTCTGTTAATTCATCAGTATTTTGTGTGCACACTGGTGTGTCTTGGCGACTTAATGATCAAACCTCTCTATCCCATTCCTACGACGGGCCAGTTGTTCACAGAGAACAAAAAGGGAGCAAGATTCAATTCTTTCCCAGTTACGAATTGCTGAATGTGAATCAGTCGAAACATGCCCCCTTACTTCACACTCTCAAGTAGGTGAGCCATTACCCAGTCATCATTTAAGCAGATATTTCTCTTACACAACCCAATAAACTGTTCGTGGTTTATTGTCTCAAAATTGTGTTTTATCCGTTTCTGAAAACATATTCATGGTACCACAGCTTGGCAGTCCTCCTTGACTAGGACAAATTTCTGTCTGTCTCTTATATCAGGATTAAATACTGTTTCCACTAATTTTTTTACACAAGAATGCAAAGTTATCACTTATTGGTTCGGTGAGCCCTGACGGTCTGGTCTCTCGTCCGAGTTCTCAGCTCTGCCCCATGG
The DNA here is from genome assembly GCA_027575975.1 of Cathorops multiradiatus. NCBI lineage: Eukaryota > Metazoa > Chordata > Actinopteri > Siluriformes > Ariidae > Cathorops > Cathorops multiradiatus. The sequence goes on from JAPEKM010000020.1 coordinate 3,307,260, forward strand.
CCTTGGGAGTGTCCCGTTGTCCGAGGATCAGATGTGTAAGCCCCACCCAGGGATGCCAAATTGTAATGGAAACTTCTAATAAACACTTCAGAATGCTTAGCAGTTGTCATTTCAGTTATTTATTATAGTAGGTCTTATAAAACAGGGATATAAAACAGGAAAAGGAAAGAAGACACCACCTCAGGTAATGCTAAGAGTGCACACTCTGAGTTGTGTCTTAGTGGCTGTTATCTATTATACTCTAAAGACATTCACTTACTGCTTGTGTCTGCACTTGATTGGCTCGAGGCTTGCCCTTGAAGCTAAACATCGGTTCTTTGTTAGAGCATGCACCTGGTGTGCTCTGAGATGCGCAGTGAATGCATGGTTAGACATAATATAACATGAAACATAAACAAGGCAGCCTTCTTATCACCAGCCGTTGAGCCAAGGACACAAACACAGAGAATAGAAATGTTTATCTATTAAATTTCCTTCACAAGGTCCTCAGGCATAGTGTGTTTTGGTAAACTGGGATGTATGGATGCTGTCAGTCCTCCACTCACTTGCTCACTCGAGTTTGTTGACGGTGTAGTGACTGCTGCTTCATATCCCGGGGTGCCCACATGCCTGTGTTAACTTCTGGCTCTCCCTTTTAGTTACGCTGTCATAGTTAGTTTTGCCAAAGTCCCTGCTTGCACTCAGCGCAAAATGTATACCGTCCCTACTCATCCGGTGATATTAGGCATACCTAACAACCTGTGCTTTCTCTCTCTTTCTCCCCTCCTCCCCACTCTGTCTGTCCCTCTGAGTTAGGGCCCCATTTCACTGAGTACAATCTGGAAAAATCACACGCGACCACGTGCAACTATGATCGCAGCTGTGTTTTCCCATAGTCGCGGGCAAAATCTGTGCGACCTAAACCCGTTATTTTCTGTGTACACGCTATGTTTGATGTTATCTCATTCGACCTTCGATGTGTATGCTCTACCTGCGTCCTATACACTCTGTGGACACTGTGTACATACGCTCTACTTGCATCTATCTACTTGATTTGATGCGATCTTAACACGACCAAGGCTCGTTCTGTTCGACCAATCTGCGATCTCTCGGCGATCTATCCTCACAAATGCGCGACCTCGGCTGATCAAGGCTCAATCGTGGCTGATCTAGCTATGTATGTGTTGCAACATACCCTCGATCAATACGCATTAGCCTGTGATATAAATGTTCTAGCCTCGCTCTGTATGCTCAATTTTCAATCTTTTCTAGACAGATTCTCGCCTGAGCTACATGTAAATTTGTCACGGTCACCCGGATTTGCGTGTGACCTACTGCGACCGTATAAAAAGGCCTGGCGATCAGTGGCCAACCATCAGTTTTTGAACAGCCTCCGAAGGGACAACATGGACCCAATCGCTCTGCATCATGCTTTTGCGCTCTATTTATATGATATTCAGTAGGCGTAGCTTAATCTGATTAGGCGAATGTAGGTCGCAACTTAAGCAATGGTCGATCTTTATTGGTTGAAGTAGGTCGCACCTTAATCCTCTTTAGAATCCAATCATGCCCATGGGAAGAATAGGGAGCGTACGGGTCTAGGGAAGGTCTGGGACAGGATACGCGGAGCGAGGCTTGAGCGCAAAAGAGTGAAATGAGATCGCATGGATCGAGTGAGTGTCAAGGACGGGCTGAGCAGCACAACCATGCGCGCAATCAGTTCTCACTCGAGAAGACTGAGTATCGCTCATCCCCATTCTAGCCTCGATTGTCTCTTAACCAATGTGTAACCGCGGAACCACGGAAGACCAAGGCGTGACCAACCCTCGGTCAACCATCAACTGCGTACGACCTGCGGCGACCAAGCCACGCTCTGAGATCGCAGCTCGGTCTTCAGGGAAGATTTCTTGGTGAAATGGGCCCCTTAGAGTAACCAACTAGCTTAACATGCATGTCTTTGGACTGTGGGGGAAACCAGAGCACCCAGAGGAAACCCACACGGACACGGGGAGACCATGCAAACTCCACACAGAAAAGCCCTCACCGGCTGCTGGGCTCAAACCCAGGACCTTCTTGCTGCGAGGCGACAGTGCTAACCACTACACCACCGCGCCGCCCATTACCATTAATTCATATTAAGTTTACTATTACCCTGACAATGGGATCAGATAATTAGTTTGGTTTGATTTTTATCAGAAAGCCATGTGGGACGTTTGCGATAGGAGAGGATATGAACAGAATCATTGGTTTGTCTGAAACTCATCCAAAGATTGACATTTATTCTAATTTGAAAAACATTGAACATGACATGTGCATATGCTGTATAATCAAATTTATTAGGGTTCGTTCTCTTAGCTGGCGTTCTCTCAGAAACCCGACAAACACAATGAGAAAGATGCAGATATCTCGTTCCATACTTACAAAGATTATACGATGTACATATATTAGTTTGCTTTCGACAAGTTGTGTCAAATGTCTCAACATGTTTGCGAGCGTATCATCACCAACAAAACTCGGAGTTTGCTTCTACAAGCTCATTGGGATGCTGTGTAAATTGTAGATAAAAACAGAATGCAATAAATTCCAAATCTGTTTTGACCTATATTCAAGTGATACAATGCCAAGATAAGATATTTAATGTTAAAATTGAGAAACTTCAATGTTTTTTTGTAAATGGACACTCATCCTGAATTTGATGCCTGCAACACGTTCCAAAAAGGTTGGGACAGGGACAAGAAAAGACTGGGAAAGTTATGGAATGCTTAAAAAAACCCTGTTTGGAACGTTCCACAGGGTTAATCGAAAAGGTCCAGTCGTTCACAAGCAAGGATGGTTCAAAGTTCACCACTCTGGAAAACTGCATGGGCAAATAGTGCAACAGATTAAGTCTCTCAGATTCTATTATTGGAATCTTATAATTCCTTGCACTTGTACTTTGAGAACCAACTTTGAGATTTGGAAAGTTGTAGAATGTTAAAAAAAAAAAAACTGTTCAGAACGTTCCAAAGGTAAACAGGTTAATTGAAAGGGCCCAGTCATTCACAAGCAAGGATGAGGTGAGGTTCACATCTCTCAAAGTGCAACATTTCTCAAAGTTTCCCAATGTTTCTCAAAATACAAGGAATTCTGAGATTCCAGCAATAGAGTTGAAATATTTAGAGTTGGAATAACAATAGAATTTCAACATTCAAGTCCAGAACCCCAAGCAGAAGCATATGAGTACCAAGCATCCCTAGTTGAGGCCAGAGTACCTAGCAGAGTTTGAGAACTCCCTCAACATTTCGCAAAGTACAAATGCAAGGAATTCCAGGATCCCACCAATAGAGTCTGAGTCAAGTCCAGAACCCCAAGCAGAAGCATCTGAGTTCCAAGAGTCCATAGTTGAGGCCAGAGTACCTAGCAGAGTTTGAGAACTCCCTCAACATTTTGCAAAGTTCAAGTGCAAGGAATTTCAAGATCCCACCAATAGAGTCTGAGTCAAGTCCAGAACCTCAAGCAGAAGTGAATGCCAAGAGTCCCTAGTTGAGGCGAGAGTACTGAGCAGAGTTCTCAAACTCTCTCAAAATTTCTCAACCTTTCTCAAAGTACAAATAATTTTTTTGAATCCCAACAGTAGAGTCTGAGTCGAGTCCAGAACCCCAAGCTGAAGTGTCTGAGCACCAAGAGTTGAGGTCAGAGGACCTAGCAGAGAATCAGGATGAGTCAAGTGACTCAAAAGTCCAACAGTAGAGTTGGAGCAGAGTTTAGAGTTTCAAAGTCCCCAGTCTCTAACAGTAGTGTCTGAGCAGACTCCACTCAGATTCGATTATTGGAATCCTGAAATTCCTTGCACTTGTACTTTGAGAAACTGCTTTGAGACTTGGAAAGTTGTGGAATGGTAAAAAACAAACAAACCACCTGTTCAGAACATTCCACAGATAAAAAAATTAATTGAAAAGGCAGAGTCATTCACAAACAAGGATGGGGGGAGGTTCACATTTCTCAACATTTCTCAAAGTACAAGTGCAAGTAATTTTGGGATTCCAACAACACAGCTGGAACTTTTAGAGTTGAGACAACAATAGAGTTGGAATATTCTCGAGTCCAAAACCCCAGGTAGAAATGTCTTAGTACCAAGAGTCCCTAGTTGAGGCCAGAGTCCCTAGCAAAGCTTGAGACCTCTCTCAACATTTCTCAAAGCACAAGTGTAAGGAATTTCATGATCCTAACAATAGAGTTGGAACAACAATAAAGTTGGAACGTTCTCAAGTCCAGAACCCCAAGCAGAAGTGTCTGCGTACCAAAATCCCTAGCTGAGGTCAGAGGACCTAGCAGGGAATCAGGATGAGTCAAGAGTCCTACAATAGAGCTGGAGCAGAGTTTCAAAGTCCCCAGTCTCTAACAGTAGTGTCTGAACAAACTGCACCATCCCAAACCACAGAGTCAGAGTTGAGTCAGGAGTCCTGAGGTGAATCAAGTTCAAAATAAACCTAAAGTAGAGTACAATCTGGATAGTCATCCAACAGTAAAGGCTGAGTAGAGTCCAGAGTCCCAAGCAGTATAGTCAGGGTAGAGTGCAGAGTACCGAAGAGAGTAGGTATAGTGTAAAACAAGTCCTGAGTCTCTAACAATAAGATCTGACTCGAATCCAGAGTCCCAATCTGCCGACGGGAAGCCATGGTCGAATGGTTAGACAAGATCAAAAGGTCACCAGTTTGATTCCCTGGACCAGCAGGAATGGGCAAAACACCTTGAGCATGGCACCTAACCCCCAACTGCTCCCCAGGCTGCTTTGGGTATGTTGTACATCGCTCTGGATAAGAGAGTCTGCTAAATGTCATGAATGTAATGTAATGTTCTGAGTTAAGTCCAGAAATGAGTCACAGCGTCTGAGTCGAGTCCTGAGTTATAGATTCAAAGCGCAATCCCAAGGGTCAGAACATGATGCAAAATCTCTAAGAGCAGAGTCTGAATTGAATCCAGAGGTACCAGATGTCGAGTTTGAGTCAAGTCATCAGTTCAGGTTCAGGAGTCTTTGTCTGGCTTGAGGCAATACATTTCCTATATAAACACTGTAAAAAATGAAAACTGAGTTTGAGGAGAAAATTACTTAACAATAATCAAATTATCTTTCTGCATGGACATATTTTTAATTGGTAAGACATCTTGGAAAGATAAGATTAAGTTAAATTTATATAGCGCCTTTCAAGAAACCCAAGGACGCTTTACAATTATAGACAAAAAAAAATACACAAAGACACAGGAAAAAAACAATTTTTAAAAGGAGAAAAAATAAAATAAAAAAGCTCCGTTGAGAAGCGGCAGCCAGACGCACACGACATACTCTCAACCGGAAACGGAAATGAAAAAAAAAAAGAAAAAGTCCACCAAATAGAGGTCAGGGTGTAACTCCCGAGGTGTAGCAGCCACGGTCCCACGAAAACAAGTCGCACATCTCCAGCACAGCTGCCAGCAACATCGCTCGAACACCACGCCATGGATCCAGAAGCGAGCACAGGTGCACCGCCACGCAGAGCGCGGGCGTGTCCCAAACCGCCTGCACAGCCGCCGCAATGCCACCGAGCAAAATTGCTCGGAACATCACGCCAAGCAATAAAGCATAGAGCGCTGGACAACCACGATGTTAAAATGAGCAACGAGCTCACTGTGGTCCACAGCTGGGAGCACAGGCATCATCCACAGCGAACCAAGGCCTGGAGGGAACCAACGCCCAAAACTGGGTCCGGTTCCCTCCGAGAGATTCAAGAGACTCAAAACTTTTAAAATAATTGACTGATACTGATGTAGAAGTGAACAGATCGCTAATATTTTCAATATATAACTTCAAGTATGGCTCCGTCATGGTATGAATTCAATATGGTGCTTTGAATGTTTGCGTCCCAACATGGCGTTGCTAAGCGGTATCCAGGCACGTGACCTAACCCTGCAAAGGGTCCATTCCAGTGTACTCATATCAAACGCTGTACTTTTGGAATTTTTGACAATGAAATAATTTTTAGAAAACCTCAAGAAGTGGATACACTGCTCTTAAGAAAAGCCAGTGCAAAGAAAAACAACTGTTTCGCAACTTTCAGTGAGAATTACAGTAGCTACCAAAAATGTGTGCATATCCCCCTGTTAGATGTAAGAAAAGCCCTTAATTTTTGTTTCACCTTTACTTTTATTATATACAGTGCACAGATCACACATACATCCATCATTTCAATCAGTTAAATTTAATTTTTTTTAAACTGACACAATAAACTTCACCATTCCTCATTCAACGAAACGTTTAGCACCATTCTGAAAATTAGAAAACAGAATTCCTCCCCCCCCCCTTTTTTTTGTATGTTCCATCATCTTTTCTGCACATGTACAAATTCAAGCACTCAGTAGTAAAAAAAAAAAAATTTAAAATAAATTACAGAGAAAAAGAATCCCCACAGAAATCTTTTCAGCATCTAACTCCGCTAAGATGGAACTTAGAAATGTGTAACGGAATGATACTACGTTGATCCTGTTTAAAAAAAAAAAAACAACAGAAAATATATATGTACACATATACATATTTCATAAGTATCCCCCAGGTTGTATCAGTAAACAAAACTGACCTTGTTTCTTCAACATTAAATTCTGATTCACAAAGACAGCGAATTTCAAGCTACTGTAAAATGATGTTATAACTGGAAAAGCAAAATATACCATAAAATATGTTGCACCATACAAAGAGTGAGAGTACAATGAGCTTTATAGATTACTGTAATGAGTGTATATGGACGAAAAAAAAAACTGAAATACGCTATGTATGTAACTATTATCCCTGTATTATATAAATACTGGCAGGTAATATGTGAAGTGTGTTCTTGCTATTTGAATATTTATTGTATGATCTGTAAACTGCATGGTGAAACAACTCCAATGGATTCACTCACCTACATATATGTTCAGATTCAGTTTTTATGGCTCTTTATCTTTCATACCCCTGGTACTGCTCTCTGTGCTTTTCATTCCCACTCATCAGTTTTAACAGCAAGCATGTGAACTTTACATTTCCACCACTGATTTGTGAGGGATTTATCTGACAAGTTACATTGGGTATAATAAATATCCAGAGAATGATGAATGGACATATTGACCAGCATAAAGTCCAGGAGCTTGATCTGATGGTAACTGAATATGAACAGAGTCTCCAGTCTGCAGAGGCAGTACTGCACTTCCAGATGCTTGATCCAGAAAACCTTTCTTGCACTCATCATATGTGTACATGACTGGCTCATTGTTCTTTTGCAGAGCCACCCACACATTGGCCCCTTTACAGTGGACATGGTATACAAAATAGTAAATTCCTGGTACACTGCATGAAAAAATGCCAGTTTGAGGGTTGTAATTCTGGTTGCCATTGTACAAGATCTTGTTGAAGACCACAGGAGTGCCAACAGGTGGAAATGGGGTTGTTAGCTGAGCAGTAAAGGCGGGCATCTCAAGTACATTCCTGCCAATAAAATCACCAGGCTTGATTTTCATATAGGCTCCTTGTTTTGCCCCATCAAGTCCTGGACCCATGTCAGGAAGAACAGCGCCATCACCAGATGGAGGTCCAGGTGGACCAGGAGGACCAGGAAAGCCAGGTATTCCAGGTTTACCAGGAAGTCCACCAGGACCTGGTTTCCCCGGTGGACCCAATGGACCTGGAAAACCAGGCTTGCCTTCACCTGGTGGTCCAGGCTTTCCTGGTGGTCCATATTCTCCCTTTGGTCCAGGAAGTCCTGGAGGCCCGATTGGTCCACTTGACCCCATTAATCCTGGGATTCCTGTTGGACCCTGACTACCTTTATCTCCTGGTAGACCATGATCCCCCTTTGGTCCAAGCTTGCCAGGAGCACCAGGGAGACCAGGTAAACCTTTGTGTCCATTTTCACCTTGAGGGCCTAAAGGTCCAGGTAAGCCTCTGGGTCCTGGTTGTCCACTTGCTCCTGGGAACCCTGATTTTCCTGGAAGTCCTGGAGGACCTGGTTCACCTGTGCGACCTGCTGGTCCTTTTGGCCCAATTTCGCCACCCTCCCCTTTTGGTCCAGGGAAACCAATGCCACCAGGGGGCCCCATGAGGCCTGGTGGACCAGGAAGACCACTTGGTCCAGGTGGGCCAATTTGTCCAGGAAATCCACCATGACCTTTCTCACCTTTTGGACCTGGAGCCCCAGGTAAACCAGCATATCCTTTGTCACCTTTTGGTCCAGGGTATCCGGGTTTACCAATTCCAGGTAAACCTGGACCTCCTGGAAAACCGGGTGGACCTGGCTCACCCTTTCCACCTGGAAGACCAGATGGCCCTGGAAAACCATTCAAACCAGGTTTGCCAATACCTGGTAGGCCTGGAGGTCCTGGTTGTCCCTCTTCACCAGGAGGTCCTGCTAACCCTTGCTCTCCAGGGAAACCAGGTTTACCAGTGCTCCCTGGGGCCCCAGGTAGTCCATTGAGGCCTGGCTTTCCAACTCCTGGCTGTCCTCCTGGACCTGGTGGCCCCGGAGGCCCAGGTGGTCCTTTTATCCCTGGTAATCCTGGAAGACCAAGTCCCAAATCCCCTTTAGGTCCTGAAAGCCCAGGAATTCCTGGAGCTCCTTTTTGTCCAGGCTCTCCACGAAACCCAGGCTGTCCAGGTAATCCCTGTCCACCTGGTTTTGACACACCTGGCAACCCAGATGGGCCTGGAAGACCTGGAGGTCCTGGCAATCCTACTGGTCCCACACCACCACTTGGTCCCATGTCACCCTTTGGCCCTGGCAATCCAATTCCTCCAGGTTTTCCTGGCAGTCCTGGCATACCGGGTTTTCCAATTCCAGGGTATCCCTGAGGGCCTGATGGGCCTGGTTTCCCAGGAGGTCCTGGAATCCCCTGACCTGGTAGTCCCGGGGGCCCCCGAGGTCCCTGAGGTCCTATCGGGCCAACATCACCTGGAGGACCTTTCTGGCCTCTGGGAATATTCTCACCTGAGGGGAGAACACAATATTATTTGTGCTATGTATGTAATTTTTCAAAAAGCACAAATGGTTATACGTATTCAAGGTATAGCAAGGTACCTCACCTGAAGGGCCTTTCTGACCTCTGAGAATATTCTCACCTGATGGGGGAATGCAATATTATGAATATACTGTACATGCAATGTAAATTGTGTATAGAATTTGTTTTTGTACTTATTGAACAAGGAATAGATATATTCAAAGCATGGCAAGGTACCTCACCTGATGGCCCTTTCTGACCTCGGAGAATGTTTTCACCTGAAGAGAAAATGCAAGATCATAAATGATTTGTGATGTGTATGGGAATATAACCCCGATTCCAAAAAAGTTGGAACAAAGTACAAATTGTAAATAAAAACGGAATGCAATTATGTGGAAGTTTCAAATTTCCATATTTTATTCAGAATAGAACATAGATGACATATCAAATGTTTAAACTGAGAAAATGTATCATTTAAAGAGAA
>JAPEKM010000020.1:8546575-8563553 GCA_027575975.1 Cathorops multiradiatus
GGGCCGAGCAGCACAACCATGCGCGCAATCAGTTCTCGCTCGAGAAGACTGAGCATCGCTCATCCCCGTTCTAGCCTTGATTGTCTCTCGACCAATGCGTCCTTTCCTCAACCTTGTTCACTCTTTTGACACTCTCTGTGTGACTTTTAGGTTGAGGCTCAGTTTTTTGACATGTCAAAAAACAGAGCTACAATCTCTTTGACAGGGAGACCATCCCTTGATCACGTGCAACCACGGAAGACCAAGGCGTGACCAACCCTTGGTCAACTGTCGACTGCGTACGAGGTGCAGTGACCAAGCGATGCTCTGAGATCACAGCTTGCTCTTCCGGGAAGATTTCTCAGTGAAATGGGCCCCTAAAGTCACTGAAAAGTGAAAGTAGTGAAAAATAAAAATGCACCTTGAATTTTCAAGCCTATCTCCCTGTTCCTCATTCCTTGAGCTGTTCAAGTGTTACACTGGTGACCAAATCCAGTGAGGATTAAAAAAAATGCTGTCATGGAGTCCACACCAGTCAAGGAGATTCTCCAGACCCTCCTCGGCAACCACCAAATGTAACATCAGGCCTTCATTGCACTATGTGTGGATCAGGAGCAAAGCTTCCAGGCTCTGCTCCAAGCCCTGGAAGAGGACCAGGATCCAGAGCCTGGTTCAGCTAGTAGGTAATCCATCAGCTACTCCCACAGATTATGTGGCCAACCCCACTGTGCAGCTGCTCAAGATAGGGCCACAGAATGATCCAGAAGCATTTGTGGAGCTGTTTGAACATGTCGCTGAAGTGTGCTCATGGCCAGTGGGTGGGTGCTTATTGCCACTCTTGTCAGGGTAACCCAGCTTGCAGATCAACAGCTCCCAGCTACCAACCTGCTGGAGTATCCGGACCTGAAATGGGCTATTCTGTAGCGGGTCAGCCACACACCAGAACAATATCTTCTGTGCACTGGCCTACAGTGAGCTTGTTCACTTTCACCCAACAGCTCCAAGATGTGTGACATAGGTGGCTGCTGACTGAAGAGTGCAACATCGAGGACATCAGTGACTGAGTAGCATTGGAGCAGTTCGTCATTTGACTGTCAAGAGGAATGTCAGCCTAAGTTCAATGCCATCATGTGGCATTGCGGGAGGAGGCTGACCAGCTGGCAGAGGACTCTCTGGCAGCATTTCCAGGGGCAGACACTCCTGCGACTTTTCCCTCTCTCTCTCTCTTCCTCTCTCCTTGCCCCTACCCTACCCTAGTACCACAAAAATGGGGGCCAATGCTGCTGCTAACTCCCTCTCTTTCCACAGGTGGAACCATCTGTGTTTACCAAGACTGGGACAAAGCCAGGGGAGATCTGTAGGCACAGTGAGAAAGCTGGGCATTTCTGGGATTAGCATCCCCTCAAGGAGGCAGGGATTCTGATCTGAATTCCTGATGCATCTTGGGTTTTCCTGATCAAGCAGGAGCATACCAAGTGGCATTGAGTATTCAAGGGGTTACACAGGCCTTGGTGAACTCAGGTTGTAATCAGACTACAGTTAATTAAAACCTGATTCAGTGTGAGCCATTGGGAAATGCACAATTGGTGAAGGTGAGGTGTGTACAAATGGAGTGTATACATCTCACAAATATCTGCTGGTGCCCATCACTATCCAGTTCAGGGGCAAAAAGCATACATCACAATGATATATGCAAGTGGTGCATCAGGTGGTGGACTGGAGGTAAGTCTAAAAAGTGTGGCCCAGTTCATCCTCCTGTGGAGACCACCTCTCCCAATCCCAGAGAGCAGGAGGAATTCTGCAATGTGTTTTCACCTCTGCCTAGTCACACTAATCTCATAGAGCACCACATTGAGACTCCTCCAGGGGTGGTGGTGTGCAGTGGCCTGTATCAGCTCCCCAAACACAAGTAAATGTGGTTCAGGAAGACCTCAAGGCTATGCCTGACATGGGTTAATTGAGGAGTCGCACAATGACTGGAGCAGCTAGGTGATTTTGGTCCCCAAAACCAATTGGTTGGTCCAGTTCTGTGTAGACTTTAGAAAAGTCAGCATAGAAAAGGTACTATTAGAAAAGGTACTATTGACCTTTAAAGCACTGAATGGTCTTGCACCACACTACCTGAGCAAACATCTGGTCTTTTACTCAGATCAAAAGGTGCAAGCTATTTCTTGGTACCTCAAATAGTGAGGGCTACAGCAGGGGGCAAAGCCTTCTCTTACAAAGCCCCATAATTACGGAACAGCCGTCCAAGTCGTGTTCGGAATTCAGACACAGTCTCAGTGTTTAAATCTAGGCTGAACACATTTGTTAAATCAAGACTTTTGTTTATAGCTTTTTATTAGGTAAAGGAGCAGATCTGGAGGTGTCTTGGGCAGAGTGTTTTTGTTAAACTGGAATGTATGGATGCTGTCCCCCCCACCATGCATTCACTCAGGTTTGTTGATGATGGAGTGACTGGTTGCTTTATGTCCCAGGGGTCTCTCATATCTCTTACCTTCTGGCTCACCCTTTTAGTTATGCTGTTATATTTAGTCTTGCCAGAGTCCCTGCTTGCACTCAGTGCACAATGTACACTGTTCTTAACCATTATGTGACAATGAGTATACCTAACAATCTGTGTTTCTCTCTCTCTTTCTCTGTCGAGTTACACATGCCATTCCTGAGATACCTGTGATGCTGACCTCTCCTGCTTTTCAGGCCTACTTGATTCATTCTGATGCCCTACTTCTGGCTGGAGTTCTCATCACTTCAGTCCTGTGAGGATGGCCCCATATTGACAGCCTAAAGATACACTTAGAAGATGGCTCTGGACACTTAACACTTTTGCAATTTATTTTGTTATGATGACTTAAGACTACAATCACCATGATCAATTTAGGACTGCAGTTATCATGAACAATTTTGAACTCAAGTCTCCATCAGTGAACTTTAACAAAATAGACTTCATGTCAAAGCTATATGTGAAGCTGTTTTGTGTCTATTGTTCAAAGTGCTATACATATAAATTAACTCAACTCAACACTAGGCTCAACTCACATTTGGCCAGAAGGGCCTTGTTTTTTTCAAGGTTTGAATTTACCCTTTGCTACCACCCAGGGTGTCATGTTTAAGATCCCATTTACTACCAGTCTAATATTGCCACTTAATAACGCTACAAAGTATTAAGAATGGACACATACCGTACAATATGCTCCAAAGGCCCAGTCAGAGCTCAGACATCAAATGCACTCCTCAATGCATTCCTTTTTTTAACCATTGCTAAGAATTAACGCAACAGTATTTCTTAGGTTCTAATAAATATATGGTGTTGCAAGCTGTAATTATCTCATCTTCTTCCACTTATCTGGAGCCGGGTCATGGAGGCAGCAGTCTGAGCATGGAAGTCCAAACTTCCCTCTCCCCAGACACCTTAGCCAGCTCCTCGGGAAGAACACCGAGGCGTTCCCAGGCCAGCCAAGAGACATAGTCCCTCTAGTGTGTCCTGGGTCTTCCCCGGGGCCTCCTCCCGGGGGGACATGCCTGGAACACCTCCCCAGGGAGGCGTCCAGGAGGCATCCGAAAGAGATGCCCGAGCCACCTCAGCTGATTCACCAAGCCCCTTATGGAAATTAATAAAATAAGGACTGTGATGTTGCCCGGTATGGTGCAGCCAGGGCCCCACCCTGTAGATTTACTTTTTCCTTGAAACTAACCAGCTGCCAGATACCAACATATTTACCTTATGGGAAACACTAAAAGTATACTTGAGGGGTCAGATAATAGAATACACATCTCGACTGAACAAAAGCAGGTCAAAACGCTTCACAGATTTAACCACGCTTATTCGTGAGGTTGATCAGCAACTCTCTGACTCTCCATTGACAGACCTCCACAAGAAAAGGATTGCTTTGCAGACAGAGTTCGATCTTCTTGCTTCTAAACAGGTTGAAGAGAAATTTTTAAAATCAAGACAGAGCCACTACAAACATGGAGAACATGTGAGTAGGTTGCTTTCTCATCAGTTACGTCAATTTTTGGCTGTCAATTACATTAGAGAAATACAAGCCACTGATGGCACCATCAAATCAGACCTGAAAGACATCAATGATCAGTTTAAAAATTTTTACTCCTCCCTATATAGTTCGGATAGTTGTCATGCAAACAATTTTGTAGAAAATCTGGACTTGCCCATCCTAAGTGACAAAGATAAGTCCAGCCTAGAAGAGCCAATATCTGATGCTGAAATTGGCCAAGCAATTAAACTAATGAAAAATAGAAAAGCACCAGGCCCAGATAGTTACCCCATTGAATTTTATAAGACTTTTGCCAGTAAATTGACACCACACCTATGTTCTGTCTACACAGAATTGCTTAAACAAAAAAAACTCCCAACATCTATGACCAAAGTTTCAATTTCTGTTCTACCAAAAAAATATAAAGACCCAATCAAGTGCGATCAAGTGAAGTATGTATGTATATATATGACGCACACTGGAGATGGGATCCATGTATGGCATTCATGCAATTGTGTCTATTAGCTCTCTGTCAGTTTCAACTTTTTTTTTCTCACTACAGTTTTTTGAAAACTCAATAAAAAAACAATTTGAAATAAAACTGTTGCATAGTTTCCAAACCAACCAATCCCAGTATCTTTATGCCTGTGACTCTTATAGGCTAACACATACTGTATGAAAGAGCTATCTCCTGTAATTATTTTTAAAGGTTACATTGACTAAACTGCCATGATTAAACTATATGGTCAGAAGAGAAAAGTGTCAGTGACTGTCATGTGTTGTGTAAATATTTCAACATACATGCATTCTAGCTGAATCAATCATGTACATTCCTGTACAACTCAGGAAATCTAATATATTCAGTTACAGAAATGACTGATGTTCAGAAGTTCTAGTTTCACCATTGCTGAAACTGGCACTGTACATTACTGGTGTTTAGTAGATGCTATTATCCAGAATGACATACAAAAGGATCCTGACATACCACCCACAGTAGTGGGAAGCCCAGGGAGCAGTTGCGGGTTTGGTGCCTTGCTCAAGGGCACTAGTGGTCCAGGGAATCGAACCAGCAACTTTATGGTCCCAAAACTGCTTCTTTAGGCCATGACTGATATGTCCAGAATATGCTTCTCAGAGCACACTGTGGGCTACAGGCATGACTACCATGGACTACAACACCCATTCACCACAGACTCTATCATGTTCATAGTCACTCGACTTCTGTATATGCACACCTCTTCCCTATTTCACACAATCACAAAATGACTTCCAGCTTACATACACATTTGCAAAGTATTTGCTTAGTTCATGTGTGCCTAACTATACCAAACCTTTTGTACATGTTTAAAAAGTTTTGCTATCCTGGTCTTGTCTTGGTTTTTGGTCTTTGTGTACTTTCGGAATTTGCCAAGTTCCAGTTGTTTGTTCGTCGCCTGAGCCTCGTCTGCTTTTTGACCTTGATTTTTGATTCACATTTTGAATATGTCTTCCTGGTGTTTCTTAATAAACTCTTTACTCTGCATTTACATCTGCCTCCAGCCTCTGCCTGACAGGAGCTTTTCAAACGTTTTCAGCTAGACATCACTTTAACTGAAAAAGAATCCATAAGCACAGAATTATTTTATGAACACAATTTCCTAAACTATTTAAATATTTGGCACTGACATTATTAAACATGTACAATAATATTTTTTTTAAATTTGTTGCACAATTACTATATAATATTTTTTGTCCACAAGCTTTTCCAAGTAATATATTTCCTGAAAGCATGTTTAGTATGAACAGATTGTAAATAAGAGTCCTGGGATGAGCACAGGACAGAAGCAGAAGCATCTCTGAAGACACAGATTAAGCAGAAGCAAGGGGGAGACTTGGGCGTGTAACAAAACAAAAGAAAAAAAAATAGTACTGTACTAGCACACCTTAGTAATCCAACAAAATCAATCAGTGTAGGAACTGTTAGGCATTCATCTGAAGGCAGGTGTTACATTGTTTCATCATGATGTTACATAACAATATTCAGGTTTCAGGTTTCTTTATTAGTCTCCACCAGGAAGAAATTTGTCTCGGAGACAGGGAGGTTGCAACACTACATTAAAACAAAAAAGGACAACACCAACAAACAAAACAGATAAAAGTAACATTCAGTACGTTACCACTGAGAAATAAAAAATACAAGGATAGATAAGGTACAGGCTCAGAAACATTGGATGTCCTAACCCACTGCCCCTGTCCCATCAAGTCCATACTATCCCTCCCTCCAACATTCCCACACCATAGCACATCACCCCATCCCCCAACCAAAAACACATTCATTCTATAATAAATATCTAGATTACATTCATTCCATAATTTAAGAAAAATAGTAAGAACAAGGATACATTCATTCATGCAAACCCCCCTCCCCGCTAACACCCTCACAGTCATTACTTCATTCCATTACCAACTACAGTACAATCACTAACTGCAGAAATCCATTTTGTCCCACTCGATCACATTACTTCCCTGTTTATTCAATAGCTTAATAGACTGAGGTATAAAAGAATGTTTGTAGCGATTGTGTTTACACAGAGGGAGTCTAAATCTCCTCCCAGAGTTCAAAAGGATGTATTCTCCATTCAGTACATGATCACAATCTGACGCAATGACATTTGCCTGTCTAATAGTGGCCTGCTCAAAGAGCTCCTGTGGGTTAAGGGGGGGCATCACCCCCATAATCCTGCCTGCAGTTTTAATAAGGCTTGAGATTTCCGCCCTGTATTTCACTGTTAGATTGCCAAACCAGCAGATAATCCCATAGCGGAGAACAGACTCAATCGTGGCTCTGTAGAAGATTAACATGATGTTTTTACATACTCCAAAGACTCTAAGTCTGCGCAGGAAATGAAGACGCTGGTGTATTCTAGCACAGACATTGGTCACCTGGGTGCGCCAGCTGAGATCGCTGTCTATATGTACCCCCAGGTACTTAAAAGTGTTCACCTGATCAATGGCCTGGTCATGTATAGCCACTGTACCCTGGCCACAGAGGGATTTGGGATCTAGCACCATCTCAACTGTTTTTTGTGTGTTAATATGTAAGAAGTGTGAATCACACCAATTAACAGATCAGTATGCTTCAGCTGCACTTCTCACATGTGTCTTGAGTGTATTGGAGAATGAGAAAAAAAAAGTGCCCCCTTACAGGAAGTTACATCAAAATAAAAGACTTCCAGAAAATGTTTACTTTTAACTAGACTGCAAGATAATGAAATACAAATAAAATATATGCAATTAAATGTGTTTCCTTTTGGTTCCTTCTTAGTTTTGTTTTGGTTTTTTTACTTGAAATATTTTGGCACAACTTATACTGGAATTGCCTTTAGTAACCAATTTTAAGGTGGGTTACACCCTCACCCCCTTAAATCACTCTGAATCCCTTCATGGGTCTCAATAAAGTTAGATCCTTAAGACTGAATGAGTATCTAGGTCATTATATGAGAGCAATGCTTTATTAAATCCTTCTAGCAATGTATGGGCAAAAGAAATAAGGGGATTTGCCTAGCTGAGGATAGTGAAAGCAACCTGGAGCTCTCCTAGATCTTTCAGATCTCCTTACAGGACAATCTTCAACAGTTTCATTAAGTACTTCACCTTCATCAGGTACCTCATTGCTTAGACTGTTCTGTGGTTTTGGTGTTCCAGGGATCTTTCCCTGCCCTTCCTCTTCACTTTGCCCAATTAGGTTTCCAAAGGCAGAATCATCTTGAAACTCTTCTACCATCTCTGTCAAACAGCCATCAACAGCTTCAGTAGATGCTTTAGGCACAGGTTCAATTTCATTTTCAGCAACAACTTCCTTTTCAGCTTCTTCAACAGGATTTTCCACTTTGGCAACAGGAACAGGTGAGACCTCATCATCCAGGGATGAGACAGGTAAGTGATCATCGTGATTTTCTGGTCTGCCTGACTGGACAGCCATGAAGCCACCCTAACCCTTTGGGATCTCATACACTTTGGCAAATCTTTTGTCAGTAAGAGTTGGAGGACTTTCTGACCAACAGGATAAGTTGTCATCCTCTGATTCCGAAGTTTCTTCCTCTGATGCTTGAACTGGATCGTTCTTGGTTCTGGGTCATTGTACTGCCCTAGTATTAGTGGACTCTTCTTCCTCCTCTTCAGCCAAAACTCCACAGGGCAACAGAAGGTCTCTATGTAAAGTGCAGGTTGGACCATTTATACCCTCGGGTTGAACCACATACACAGGTAAGTCGTTCACTTGTTTGATCACTCTGTACACAATAGATTCCCACTGATTGACCAGTTTATGTTTACTCCGTAGCCACGGGTTTCAAGCCAGGACTCTGTCTCCCTCCTCCAGAGTAGACTCTCGGACAGATTTATCAAATCATTTCTTATTCCTGACAGCAACCTTCTCAGCATTCTTTACGCCGAGTTGTTAACTGTCTTTGAGATGAGACTTCAGGTTTCTCACATACTGTAAGTGAGATGTAGACTGAATTCCTCGAACTGGCAGTCCAAATGCAATGTCAATGGATAGCCTGGGTCATCTCCCAAACATCAGTTCATATGGGGAGAACCTGGTGACTTCATTTTTTATGCAGTTATATGTGTGAGTGAGTGGTTTGACAAAGTCATGCCATCTGCCCTTCTCTTTATCTTTCAGTGTTCCCAACATACTTAAGAGGGTCTGGTTGTATCTCTCAACAGGATTACCTCTTGGGTGATAAGGACTGGTCCTCACCTTTCAAGTTCCTGTAGTTCTACAGAGCTCTTTGATTATGTGCGACTCAAAATCTCTGCCTTGGTCACTATGGAGATTTTCAGGGAAACCATAATGTACAAGAACTGCTCCCACAAACATTTTGCAACTGTATAGGCCTTTTAATCTTTGGTTGGTATAGCTACCGCATACTTAGTAAAATGGTCAGTAATTACAATTATGTCTTTGGTGTTTCTGCTGTCAGCTTCTAAAGACAGGAAGTCCATGCATACCAATTCCATCGGTCTTGTGGTCTGTATATTGACCAGAGGTGCAGCTTTCTCCATCTGGTGCTTCCATCTGATGCACCGACCACAGGACTTGGCTTTCCTCTCGATATCAGAAGCCATTTTTGACCAGTAAAATCTGGACCTGACTAAATCAAGATTATGCTCAATTCCAAGATGTCCTATGTCATCATGGAGACTTCTGAGTGCAGTCGATCTTAACTCTTTAGGTAGCACAAACTGACAAACAGGTTGGGAGTCACATTGCCAGTTTCTGTACAAGACACCACTTTTTAGTTCCAAACAACTCCATTCTTTAGCCATTAGTCTGAGGTCAGGAGAGGCAACCATAAGATGAGGTGTGACTTGTTCACCAGATTCCATCAGGGAGATGACTCGACTTATGATGGAATCAGCCTTCTGGTGTCTCCTAAGCTCATTCTCAGAAAACATGGGGATTGTTACTTGTCCATCCAGACAATCATTTTCTTCAAAGACATCTGGCACAGCTTCAGGATGGAGTGCGAGAGAGTCAACCAACATCATGGGCTGGGTATCTTGGTAAGTATGATAGAGGAAATGTTTGTGACAGGCAGTGGAAACCACATCAGCAGGTATGTCTGCGTGGTTGGGTAAAGATGACAGGTGATGAGATGTGAATTGCTTAATTCTCTGACTTTCTTCCAGTGATACAGGGTCACCTATCACTTCACCTTGAGGACGTCGAGAAAGTCCATAAGCATCTTGATTTTTCTTTCCCGCTCTGTACTTTATATTGAAGGAGAATGTTGAAAGAGCAGCTAACCAATGGTAGCTTGCTCCATCCAATTTTGCTGAGGTAAGAATGCAAGTTAAGGGGTTGTTGTCGGTTATGACAGTGAAAGTGTTTCCATAAAAGTGATCATTATATTTTTCAACAATAGCCCACTTTAAGGCTAAAAATTCAAATTTGTGTGCAGAATATCGTGATTTGCTATGTGACAGTCCTCGACTAGCATAGGCAATGATGCAGCTTTGACCATCTTGCTCTTGATAGAGAGCCGCTCCCAGTCCAGTGGTGCTGGCATCTGTGTGGAGCACAAAGGGCAACTTTTGATCAGCAAACCCAAGGACTGGAGATGTCAGTTTCTCAATGAGGCTTTCAAATGCCCACTGACAAGAAGGGGTCCAGCGGTTTGCAAAAGGTTCTTTGGGATGGAAATATTTTCCCCCGCTGCTTGTCTTGTGCTTACGCCCTTTATGTATAGGTGGGTATCTGGCGGTGAGGGCATTCAGCGGTTTCACAAGCTTAGAATACTCCTTGACAAAATGGCGATAATACCAAGAAAAACCTAAAAAAGACTGAAGCTCTTTAAGATTTTTAGGCACTGGCCAGGTGGTTAGGGCTCTTATCTTCTCAGGATCAATGTGAACTCCATTCCTTGAGACGATATGTCTCAGATAGCGCATGGAGGTCTGGAAGAATTTACACTTCTCTGGGGATAATTTGAGCCCGTTCTCCCTAAGTCGGTTCAATACATTGATCAGTCTAGTTTCATGCTCCTCTAAAGAAGTAGACAATACAATCAGGTCATCTATAAACACTAACACCTATTTCAAGTTAATGTCTCCCATACACTTCTCCATTAGTCTTTGAAAGGTGCTGGGGACATTATTTAATCCCTGGGGCATACGATTAAATTCACAAAACCTTAACGGACTAACAAATGCAGTTTTGACTTTATCTGACTCATCCATCTCAATTTGGTAATATCCGGATTTTAGATCCATGACTGAAAACCATTTAGATCTGGAGAGTGCAGAAATGTTTCCTACACATTTGGTAGTGCGTAGGCATCTCTGATAGTTTGGTTGTTTAATTTCTGGTAATCCACACACAGTGTGACATCTCCACTCTTTTTCCTGACGACAACGATAGGGGATGAGAATGGAGATTAAGACTCCTGTATGACACCAGCTTCAAGGAGGGTTTGAAGGTGTTTTTGAAATGCTTCGTAGTCCTGGGGGTGTCTGGGCCTAGATCACTGTTTGCATGGCGTATCATCTTTGAGCTTGATACAATGTTTCACTCTAGTTACATGACCAAAATCCAAGTCATGATGGGCAAATACATAAGGGAACTGATTTAGTTTCTGCTTGATTCTGTCCTTCCAGGACTCTGGTAGTGGAGAATCACTAAAGTCTAACACCAAGTCAGAGCTTTCAGCTGAACCCAACTGCTGGGAGGGTAACTGACAACACTTAACCATTTTAGGCTGATTAAGGTCTGAAGAAGGATTATGAATGATCTCATGGGGAACAGTCAGCTCAGCAGTGACAGAGTTTGTGGGCAGAGTGATGTCATGATCAGTTTCATTCCTGCCCCAAACATGTAATTTGTAAGGGTGCTGTAATGGCAAAGTGACAAGGCAAGTATCCACAAAGATTCCACCTGGCAAGGATGAAGTAACTGGTTGTTCAATCAGAGCACACCTCTCAGTGGTGATGCTGTTTGTGCTCACATAACTTTCAAGAGGAACCTTACATCCAACAGGAATAACTTCTGGTTTCTTCCCTTTCATCATTAGCATACCAATGTGTCCAGTGGCATGTTGCTTCTGCTGAAGTGCCAGCATTCTGAGAACTTGCATATAACCATGCAAAGCTGAAGTTACATTGGAAGTCTTTGATCCACAGTGCTCATAATATAACACGTCAAGTGTATTGGTGCCAATCAGGACAGGTATGTCCTCGCTAGAGTGAATATCTGGGACAGCTAAAGCCAAAGTAAGTATTTCAGGCTTAGATTCTATGAACTCTTTGGGAAAAGCTATATTAAGTTTTACATACTCTAAGTATGGGACAGACTGTTCATTAGCTCCCTCAACCTCAAGGAGATCGCTCATGGAGTTAATGGGCTGGTGCGACCAAGATACTGTGGTCACCTGAGAGCCTGTATCGAATAAACTGTTGCTGTTCATCCCAGAAACAGTGACATTAGCAGTGCACTTATGACCAATAAGTCCTAGACTGCTCTGACGCTCTGAACCTGCATAGCTAATTTTTGCTTTAGTCTCTGCTGTTGGTGTGGGACAAGGGGTTTTATTAGTTTCTGTTTGTCCCACAACAGAAACTAATTTTGGTTTAAATGGGCATAATCTGAAACACCCAGACTTTGTCCCAGGCCTGCTGCTTCTCCCTCAGTTCTTTCTGTTTCACATCAACAAGTGTTGAATTTGACTGGCCACTGCATGCAGATGAAATGTGGCCATCTTCTCCACAGTTGAAACAATACCATGGATAGTGTTTCTGTGGGCTGATTGTCTATGTGAATCTCATCTGCACTGCAATCGCACACATGGTGGGTTTTAGACTGGGCTTTGGTCCTTGAAATGCCCAAGTGCTGTGACATTCGGCTAGATTTGGCAGCTAGTCTATCCTCTTCAGTCCTCAGTAGGAGCAACAGATCAGAGAAGGGAGGCAGAGCATTCCTCTTATACTTTCTGTAAAGCACTTTGTGACTGTTTTGTCTATGATAAGCGCTATATAAATAAATTTTACTTACTTTTACTTACTCTAACTGGAGATTAGTGATCAGGAGGTTATTCAAGCATCCTCTACAGAATTGCTTCAACAACTGGCGGTCAAAGTCACTTGCTACAATGCCTCCTCTTCGCACAACAAGGTTAAGGGCTGTCTGTAGTCAGCTCAAGTAAGATCCTTCTCACCAGCATCCTGATGGGTGCTAAGAAATTTTGCAAATAGCTCATCGCCATCTTCAACAGTGTCATAAGCAGAATTCAGGAGGTGAAGATAGACCTTAACATCAGAATGAGGTCCGAAGTGTTTGACGATATTCGCAGCTGGAGGTAACAAGCTCTCCACAACTTCTCTAGCTACCTGCCTTGCACCTACACTTGGGTCTGAAAGAAGGAACTCTGTGTGATTGTGCCAAGTTTCATAGTCAACTTCATGACTGGGGGTAGGCAGTCTGCCAGAGAAAATTTTCAGTTTACTGTTATGAGAATGCATGGTCTCATTTCCTCTAACAATGTGTTCAACTACCACCTCTTGCACTTCAGGAGTAGTAAGCTGATTCAAAGGAAACATATAAGTAGGTCACCTGCCTTGAGGAGGAACTTTGGCATCAAGCAGAATCAGAGGACGAGTGCCATCAAGAACTTCAGCCATTGCAACTGATGGTGGGGCTGTGCTAGTATGATCAGGAGATGCTTGATGTTCATCAGAAGTCGCTGCTGGACTCTGCATTGCAATGCCTGAGCTCTCAATTGAGTTAGAAGGAATAGAAGTTGTTGCTTCATCTTCAAGAGAACCCTCCTGGCTGGCTTGCCAAGTTTTGTGTAGCACCTTCACCCAGTTTATACTTATATGTAACGAGTGGTCTGCTAACGTGGACTAGGTTCAGTTGGTGGGAGTGAATTGACAAATTAACTACTGTAAATATATGAACAATTATACAACTTTATTAACAAAATTCAGAGTTACAAAATGCCTCTGTTCAGCGAGTATCAAAAATTAACACAAATAAAAGAGAGCTCTTTCAAAGTAACAAATAAAATAGAAACATGTCTCCACCCGGGTAGTTACTGTGTGAAAGTGTGACCAATGTTTGTGTGACCAATGTTTGTGTGACCAAGAGAGTGAGGTTCCTGCTTATCTGTATCATGTGGTGTAGACTATGTTGATCTTTAAAATCCAAGGGTCCCAGGTTCTTCAAACTGGTGTACAGAGTTCACTCAGGATCCAGTGGGACTGACTTGCCATCGAAACTCATCCACAGAAAAAACCCAATCGGAGTTCTTGAGAAACAACCCAATAAATAAATAAATGCTTCAAGCTTCGGAACAGCCAACAGTGATACAGTCTTGAAAAAATAAACCTATTTTCAATCAATATGCTTTGAAATAACCAAATGTTTCCACTTTACGTTTCTTTACCAAATTTCCAAACCAAATTTCTCTCTTGAAGAGACAATAAAGGCTCATCTTATCTTATCTTATCTTACAAATCAGTATGCTTCAGCTGCACTTCTCACGTGTCTTGAGTATATCGGAGAAAAAAAAGTCCCCCCTTACAGGAAGTTGCATCAAAATAAAAGACTTCTGGAAAATGTTTATTTTTAACTAGACTACAAGATAATGAAATACAAATAAAATATATGCAATTAAATTTATTTCCTTCTGGTTCCTTCTTAGTTTTTTTTTTTTTCACTTAAAATACTTTGACACAAATTATATTGGAATTGCCTTTAGTAGCCAATTTTAAGGTGGGTTACAGATGCTAGAAACAAGATGTAGCAAGATACAAAGCAGACTAAACTGACAGTTTTAATAAAGTTCCTGGCTAAGGGCTGTCGAACTACAGTCCTCATATTATACACAATGATGGAAAGTGCCAATTTGCTTCCTACTCACAGTTAGCATGATAAAAAAAAATGCATGCCAGGTACCATGTATAAATGGAACAACTGTGTTCGAGGCAAGGTTGCAACTTGTGATTCCTGGCCAACAACAGGTAAAAAACACCAAAAAAGCCCTCCCAACCTGAAGTTTCAACTTGCCAACATGAGGTAGTCTTCTCAACAACCAGTCCCTGCCCTGTTTATGGAGTGACATCAAATCAATATGACTCCTCACAGTGTGAACAGGGTTAATTCCCCCTTCTCTATTTTTAAATGAGTTTATACCAGTATTGACTTTATATCACAAAATATAGTACCACTTACTTTTCCAGCCTTTTGTTGCCCCCATATCAACTTTTTTGAAACATGTTGCTGCCATCAAATTCAAAATTAGCATATATTTTTCATGAAATAGTAAAATGTCTCAGTTTAGACATTTGATATGTTGACTATGCTCCATTGTGTGGTATGGCAGTGGGGGCCTTGCCTAGCATCAGTTTGTGAATGGAGGGTGGAGCCAGGGAAGGTGAGTGGCAAAGTCAATGCACCTGTGGTTAACTGTGTTGTTGCAGTTACAGAGGATAGAAAAGGAGGGAGAGAGCAGACAGAGGGGAGCTCTCCTGACCAGAACATGTGTGTGTTGTGTGTGTGACTGTGCATGAGTAGCGACTGAGTAAAGCTGAAAAGCAAAGAAAGAAGTAAAATAAAGTGTGTGTGAACATCAGCTCCCACCTGCCGTGCTTCTGTACTCCACCCACATCAGGGACATATTACAGTGGTGCCAAAACCCAGGAGTACTGAAGGGAACCCCCACATGGAGTCTTCCCCATTCAAGGAGCTCATCCATGCCCTCACTGCCACCCAGCAGAACCAGCATCAAGCACTGACCCCCCTCCGGAAGGAGCAAGAGTAATGCTTTGAAGCCTTGCTGCTGGCCCAGCAGGAAGATCGGCAGGCGTTCCAGGATTTCATTGTGTTGGCAGGAGCTTCGACTGCCACCACAGCAGACCCTCTTCATGCCACTTTCATGAAGATGGGCCCGTATGATGATCCAGAAGCTTTCCTCGCTGTCTTTTATCAAGCAGCTGAAATGTGGGGGTGGCCGCTCGAGCAGCACACTGTGTACCTCCTCCCACTCCTGACTGGCGAGGTGCAACATAGCAGCTCCCTGCTGACAGCTGGCTAAAGTATGCAAACCTAAAGAAAGCCATCCTGCAGCATGTCGGCCGCTCCCCGGAACAACATCACCAGCGCTTCCGGATGCTGATGTTAGAGGAAGTTGGCTGGTCGTTCACATTCAGCCAGCAACTCCAGAATGCCTGCCAGTGGTAGCTGAGGGCGGAAGACCGTGAAGCCAATGGGATCATTGATCTGGTGGCACTGAAACAATTCATCTCTCGACTTCCAGGAATGGTAGAATGGGTCCAGTGTCATCGCCCAGCGTCGCTAGAACAAGCCATCGAGGTGGCAGAGGACCATCTGGAGGCAGTTTCAATGGGAGGCAGATGAGGCGCCTCTGCTCATTTCCTTTCTCTCTCTTTTTTTTCCCCTTCTGTCTCTCTTTCCTTTCCCCACCCTGTTCCCCCATCATGGAGGCAGCCCAGCCAGCCCATCACACCCATGGTGTCCTCCCATTTCCCTTTTCCATGTCTGTGTCTTCTCCCCCTCAGGTGAGTGATGCCCATAACGCCAGTGCAGAGGGAAAGCCTGGGCCAGTGTGCTGGCGCAGCGGGGAACTGGAGCATCTCCAGAGCCAGGGCTCTGTGATGGAGGTGGGAGCTGTGATCTAGATCCCTGATGCACCAGAGACCGCCCCTGATTGGGCCAGAATGTATTGCATACTGGTAAGTGTTCAAGGGGATATATATCACACGCTGGTGGATTCCGGTTGTAATCAGATCTCAATTCACCAAAGCCTGGTGCAAGGTGAGGCATTGGGGAGAGTACAAGCAGTGAAGGTGTTGTGTGTGCATAGGGATGTTCACAACTATCCTCTAGTGTCTGTCTATATTCTATTCTGGGGCTAAAATCATAGAATTAAAGCAGTGGTTAATCTTCATCTCACCCACTCGCTGATTTTAGGAACTGATTGGCCGGGATTTCAAACCTAAATGGAATACATAGTAGGGAGTGAGTCCCACAGTAAAACATCACGGGGGGATCCCGGTGTGGCATTGATAGGAGAAGCTGTCACAGAGCCGTCCACGTCATCACTGTATCAGGGCAATACAAGGAGTGAGGAGCAGCTTGCCCCTCCTCCCACTCTCAGGGATTCCCTTGAGGATTTCCCTTTAGAGCAGTCACAAGATTAGACTGTGTGACATGCCTTTGACCAAGTGAGAGTAATCGATGGTCAAACTCTCCAGCCAAATGCGGCACCCATCTTCCCGTACTTCGTGATTATTAAAGATAGACTGTATTGAGTGATGCAAGACACTCAAACCAATGAACAAATAACTTGGTTGTTAATCCCTAAGAGCTAGAGGGAACTCGTGTTCCATGCAGCTCACTTTAAAGATCCCATGGCATGGGATTTTTTTTGGCAATATTTGGGCTTGTGGAGGTTTCAGGATGTCATATCCGCAGGCTTTCTCAAAATGAAGCTGAAATACGC
>JAPEKM010000020.1:10159133-10170125 GCA_027575975.1 Cathorops multiradiatus
AGGCCGTTTTCTCTCGGGACAGAGGAGTCAAGGGGATCTGCCAATATCCCTTCATTAAATCCAGTGTCGAATAAAAACGAGCAGTGCCTAATTGATCAAGCAGCTTGTCAATGCGAAGCATTGGGTACGCATTGAATTTAGACACTGTGTTGACTTTCCTATAGTCCACACAGAACCTGACCGACCCATCGGTCTTGGGCACCAGGACCACTGGGCTGCTCCAGCCACTGGGACTCCTCAATTATGCCCATTTTGAGCATGGCCTCGAGTTCATCCTGGACCACCTTTTTTTTGTGTTTGGGCAGGAGGTAAAGGCGGGTACGCACTTCCACCCCTGGGGGCATCTCAATGTGGTGTTCTATGAGGTGGATGCAGCCAGGCAGGGGCGAAAACACGTCAGAAAATTCTTTCTGCTCTGGCCTACCTCCATGAGTTGGGCCGGGGAGAGGTGGTCTCCACAGGGGACTGGAGTGGTGAGCAATGTCAATTTTTTTTAACCTCTGGCCCCAGCTCCACCTTCTTTGGGATTACTAACACCAACGCCATGGGAACCTCCTCATTCCAATGTTTTAATAGATTGAGGTGGTAAATTTGCAATGCCCCATCCCTGTCCATTTGCCTCACATCACAGTCGATGTCCACAACTTGCCGTGTGGCCTCAAAGGGCCCTTGCCACTTGGCGATCAATTTGGAGCTCAATGTGGGCAGCAATATAAGTACTTTGTCTCCTGGTGTGAACTGTCTATGGCACATGCCCCTGTTATACAGTCGGACTTGACGTTCTTGCGCCTGCTGCAAATTCTCCTGGGTTAAGTGCGTGAGTGTGTGGAGTTTGGCACACAGGTTGAGAATGTATTGAATCTCATTCTTACTAGGTGAAGGTCCCTCCTCCCAATTTTCACATAGCATGTCCAAAATGCCATGCAGCTTATGCCCATATAATAATTAAAATGTTGAGAAACCTGTGGAGGCTCACAGGACCTCTTGTACTGCAAATATCAGGGGCTCAAGCCACTTATCCCAATTACATGCATCTTTGCTTATGAACTTCCGAATTATATTTTTGAGAGTTCGATTAAACCATTCCACTAAGCCATCAGTTTGTGGGTGATAGATGCTGGTGTGGATAGGCTTAATCCCCACTAACCCATACAGCTCACACAGTGTGCGTGACATAAATGTAGTGCCTTAGTCTGTCAGGATTTCTTTCAGAATCCTGACCCGGGAGATAAAGCGGAAGAGCACTTCCCCAATACTGCATGCTGAGATATTGCTGAGAGGCACTGCTTCTGGGTATTGTGTTGCATAGTCCACCAAAAGTAAATACAGTGATATTCCCATGCTGATCTAATGGCCCGATGAGATCCATCCCAATTCTTTCAAAAGGGGTCTCAATTAAAGGGAGAGGGTACAAAGGTGCTTTTGGAGTGGCCACAGGATTTACTAATTGGCTTTCGAGGCACACTGCACACCACCGAAAGACATCCCTGTCAATCCCTGGCCAATAGAACAGGGCCATTATTTGGGCTAGTGTTTATCCTGCCCTAAGTGTCCGACCATGGGATTAAAGTGAGCTGCCTGGAATATGAGTTCCCGGCAGCTCTTTGGAATTAATAACTGT
The DNA here is from genome assembly GCA_027575975.1 of Cathorops multiradiatus. Lineage (NCBI taxonomy): Eukaryota > Metazoa > Chordata > Actinopteri > Siluriformes > Ariidae > Cathorops > Cathorops multiradiatus. The sequence continues at coordinate 10,160,755 of JAPEKM010000020.1, forward strand.
GTGATCTTTTCACCAGTTTGAGTGTCCTGCATCACTCAGTATAACCTATCCTTAATAATAGCAAAGTAGGGGAAAGCCGACATTGCATTTGGCTGGAGAATTTGACCATCAATTACTCTCACTTGGTCAAATGCATGCCGCAGACTCCCATCTCATGACTGCTCTAACAGGAAATTTCCAAGGGAATCCCTGAGAGAGGGAGGAGGGGTGGGGTGCTCCTCACTCCACATATTGCCCCGACGCTGTGCTGACATAGACGTCTATGTGACAGCTTCTCCTGCCAATGATAGTCCTGGGCCTTCCCCAGATGGATTACTGCAGGACCCACTCCTTACTATGTGCATCATTAATTCCTTAAAACCCGGCCAGTCAGTCCCCAAAATCAGCAAGTGGGTGTGACGAGTGCTAACTGCTGCCTTTAGACTATGCCTTTCCCCCTGAAATAGAATGTGGACAGACACTAAAAGGTAGTTGTGAACATCCTCGTGCACACACAACACCTTCAACATTCGTGCTCTCCCCAGTGCCTCACCTTGCACCAGGCTTTGGTGCATTGAGGTCTGGTTACAGCCGGAATCCATCAAAGCCTGGTACGTACCCCCTGGACACTTACCAGTATACAATATGCTCTGGCCTGATCAAGGGCAGTTTCTGGTGTGTCAGGGACCCAGACCACCATGCCCACCTCCATCATGGAGCACTGATTTTGGAGATGTCCCAGCTCCCCGCAGCACCAGCACACCGGACCAGGCTCTCTCTCTGCACCGGTGTTATGGACATCACTCACCTGGGGGGGAGAAGACACAGACAAGGAAGGGGAAAATGGGAGAACAACACAGGTGTGCCAGGTCAGCTGGGGGGGGAGCCGGCCCCCACCTTCACGGTGGGGGAATGGGATGAGGACGGGAAGCAGAGGGAGAGGGAGAGAGAGAGGAAAGAGGAGAAGAGGAAACATGCCTTCCTGCCATTGGAACTGCCGCCATGTGGTCCTCTGCCAGCTCGATAGCTTGGTCCAGTGACACTGGGCGATGACAGTGGACCCACTCCACTGTTCCTTCTGGAAGTCGCGCGAGGAATTGCTCCAGTGTCACCAGGTCGATAACTCCCTCAGTGTCACAGTTGCCTGCCCTCAGTCACCACCAGCAGGTGTCCTGGAGTTGTTGCACGAACGGTCGGCCGACCTCCTCCAAGCGTAGCGAGTGGAAGCGCTGCCACTGTTGCTCTGGGGAGCGGCTGACACACTGGAGGATGGCTCTATGGTGGTCCGCATACATGAGCTGCCTGTTGGCAGGGAGCTGCAGTGTGGCAAGCTGCGCCTCACCCGTCAGCAGGGGGAGGAGGCGCGCTGCGTGCTGGTCGACCTGCCAACCCCACACCTCTGCTGCTTGCTCAGAGAAGGCTTCAGGATCGTCGTGCGGACCCATCTCTGTTAGGGTGAAGTGGGGATGGTCTGCTCCAGTGGCGGTTGTGGATCACACCGACCTGCCAACCCCACACCTCTGCTGCTTGCTCAGAGAGCGCAAGGAAGGCTTCTGGATCGTCGTGTGGACCCATCTTTGTTAGGGTGAGGTGAGGATGGTCTGCTCCAGTGGCGGTCGTGGATCACGCCGACACGAGCAGGTGCTGGAACACCTGGCAGGCTTCCTGTTGGGCCAGCACCAAGGCTTCGAACCATTGTTCTTGCTGCTTTTGGAGGGTGACCAGTGCTTGGTCCTGGTTCTGCTGGGCTATGGTGAGGGCATGGATCAGGTCCTTGAACAGAGAGGACTCCATGGGGCTGTTCCCTTCTGCACTCCTGAGTTTCAGCACCACTGTAGTGAGACCCTGATGTGGGTGGAGCACAGAAGCATGGCAGGCGGTTGTTTGCTTCTTAATTATTTTCTTTATTTTGGCTTTTCCGCACAAAACACTTGAACACACACACACACACACACACACACACACACACACACACACACACACACACACACAGGCTATTATCAAGCCCTCTGTGCCGATCTCTCCTTCTCACTCTTCTTTTATAGGGTGCAGTCACTGGAAGAGACACACAAACACATGTTAATTGACAACAGGTGTAGTGATATAGCCACTCACCTTCCCTGACTCAGCCCTCCATTCACAGACTGATGCTTGGCCACGCCCCCGCTGCTACAACTATGATTAGGAATGAAATGAAAATAATGCTCAATGAAATAAAAATATATTTCTAAATGTTGTATCACTCTTCCCTCCCCCCCTTCTCAACAGGTTACTCATTCAACAACAGGTAGGTTCTTTTCTTTCTTTTTTTTCTCCCAACAGGTTTCAGAACTAATTTAACAGTTAGGTTTCTCTTCCCTTTTTTCCAACAGGTTACCCTCTCCCCCTAAAATGTATGCACATCCCACTGCATGCTTAAAGGGTTGTTGGGTAACTATTTTCTCTGTTACTTCAAATGGAATGTTTGTTAACCAATCTCTACTAGCACTATCATTGAGAGAATTGGTGAGGGCAGTACTTAAACCTTTAAATGAGGAAGTAACAACAGAAACTAGGGTATTACCCAACTCAGGGTAATAGAACCTACATGCTGGCTCACATTGTCTGAGTGACCTCCTAACATGAGTGTCCCTCTGTCTTTTCGAGAGTTGGTATCTCTCCTTCTGTATGGTATTTAGCTTTTAGTTCCATAGGACTTTCTTACACAGGTTCTGAACGAGTGTCAGGTAGGTCTCCAGGTAAGTTATGAGCTTCCATTTCAGGTAAATCTTGATTTTCCTTTTCAGGTAAGTTTTGAGTCTCTGTTCCAGGTAAGTTTCCTGTTTCCCTTTCAGGTGAGATTTCTGTTTCCTCTTCAGGTAAGTTTCCTCTTTCCTCAGGTGTTAGGGTCCTGGAATATTCAATTTCTCCTTCCTCCTCAGCCATATTGACATGATAGAGGTGAGGTTTTGCAGGGTATTGACCATGGTTGCTTGGGGCTGGTGCAAGACTGTGTCTTGGCATATCATACGCCTTGACAAACCTCCTGTCTTGAACATTTGGTAAGGTAGCAGTTGCATACCAGCTTCCATATGTGTCATTATCTGTAGCAAAGGGCTCTTCATCTTGCTGAATGGCATTTTGCTGCCTTGTTTGAGGTCTCTTTGGACTGCTCTTCATGTTTTGTTCCTCTCTCTCAGTTTCAGGAAGAAATACACAAGGAAGTGAAAGGTTTCTGTGTAGTATCCATGGTGGTCCTTCCTCCTTTTCTGGTTTCACAGAGTAGACAGGTAAGTCTCCCATCTGCTTGGTAACCACAAAGACTGTGGACTCCCAACAATCTGCCAGCTTATGTTTGTTGTAGAAAAGAAGGTTACGGACAAGGACTTGATCCCCAACAGCCAATGTAGACTCTCTGACAACTCTATCCAATTGCCTTTTTTGTCTGAAACCTTGCGAGAGTTGCCAGTGGCAACCTGATAGCTTTCTTCCAGGTGAGATCTCAGGTTCCTTACATACTGAGAGTGTGAACTGGGCTCTTTTTCTTTGACTGGCAACCCAAAGGCTAAGTCTAAGGGTAGCCTTGGTTGTCTCCCAAACATTAACTCAAATGGGGAGAACCCGGTAACATCATTCCTCATGCAATTGTAAGTATGAGTGAGACGTCTGACATGGTCTCACCAGTGAGCCTTCTCTTTGTCTCTTAGGGTGCCTAACATGCTGAGGAGTATTCGGTTATATTTCTCAACAGGGTTTCCCCTGGGATGGCAAGGACTTGTTCTCACCTTATGAATACCTGCTAATGCACATAACTCTTTGATGGTGTGAGACTCAAAGTCTCTACCCTGATCACTGTGCAGGCTTTCAGGGAACCCATAATGGACCAAGAAATATTCCCATAAGGGTTTTGCGATGGTACTAGCTCTTTGGTCTTTGGTGGGGATGGGTACGGTATATTTAGTGAAATGGTCGGTAATGACAAGAATGTCCTTAGTGTTGTGGCTGTCTGGCTCTAATGAAAGAAAATCCATACAGACCAACTCCATTGGTCCAGTGGTTTGGATATTAACTAGTGGGGCAGCCTTGTCCAGTTGGGTCTTTTTCTGAACACATTGCTCACATGTTTTCACTTTCTTCTCTACATCTGCGGCCATCTTCAGCCAGTAGAATCATGATCAGGTGAGTTCAAGAGTGCACTCAATCCCTAAATGCCCCATATCATCATGGAGATTCCTGAGTGTAATGGGCCTTAGGACATCTGGGAGTGCTAGCTGAAACAGTGTTTGTCCTTCACACTCCCATGCCCGGTACAAAATGTCTGACTTCAACTGAAGCCTTTTCCATTTTCTCAGGATCACCCGTTCTTCAGGAGAGTCTGCTGTGTGGTCTGCAGTTAAGTTGTTGGATTCCACTAGCTTGATAACTTTGTCAAGGACAGGATCTTCTCTTTGAAATTTTCTAAGGGCCAGCCTCACTATATTTAGGTACTGTTAAGGCCCCATCTTGTGACTCACCTTCTTCAAAGACAGCATGGATTGCACCTGTTTGAATGGCAAGGGAATCAACATAGCCATAGAAAGGTGAGAGCTCTTTAACATGTCTCTCTGTATGTCTTTGACAGGTAGCTGTGACAATGTCTGGGGTCAGCAGTTCAAACTTGTTTATAGATGTTAATAGCTAGGAGGTGAACTGGTCAATCCTTTGGCTCGCTTCCTGTGATCATTTTCCAGGGCACCATGGTGTCTCCTTGACAGACCATCTGCATCTGCATTCTGCTTACCAGCTCAGTACTTGATATTGAAAGTGAATGTTGAGAGTGCAGCTAACCAATGGTAGCTCACGGCATCCAGCTTGGCTGTGGTAAGTAGGTATGTCAAAGGATTGTTATCTGTGATAAGAGTCAAAGAACTTCCATACAGATAGTCATGAAACTTCTCTGTGATGGCCCATTTAAGGGCCAAGAATTAAAATTTGTGTGCTGGGTACCTTGCCTCACTGCAAGAGAGTCCTCTACTCGCATAAGTGATCACATGCAGGTTCCCATCCTGTTCTTGATGTATAGCAGCTCCTAATCCATGTGAAGCATATAAGGAAGCTTAGGATCTGCATAACCAAGGACTGGGGATGATGTTAGCTTGTGTATGATCATTTCAAAGGCTTGTTGACACTCAGTATCCCAGTGTTCACTAAAGGGCTCTTTTGGGCTGAGGTATTTTCCATCACTGAGGCTACTCTTAACTCCTTTATGCCGTGGTGGATATCCAGCTGTAAGGTTGGTCAAGGGCTTGACTAACCTTGAATAATCCTTCACAAACCTCTGATAGTAACCAGAGAACCCTAGGAAGGATTGGAGCTCCTTTAAGTTATGTGGTCTCGGCCAGGTTTTCAAGGCTTGAACCTTTTAAGGGTCAGTCTTCACTCCATCACTGGACACAGTGTGCCCCAAGTAACGCAATGAAGTCTGAAAAAACTTACATTTATCTAGTGAAAGTTTCAAGCCATATTCCTTGAGACGGTTGAGCACATGGATGAGATTAGTCTCATGTTCTTCAAGAGTGTCTGAAAACATTATTAGGTTGTCAAGAAAAAACAGGACCTCCTTTAGATGGATGTCACTCATGCACTTCTCCATGAGCCGTTGGAATGTGCTTGGTGCATTGGTGACTCCCTGGGGCATTCGGTTGAATTCCCAGAATCCAAAAGGGCACACAAAAGCTGTTTTATGCTTGTCACTTTAATTCATCTCAATTTGATAGTATCCAGACTTTAGGTCCATCACGGAAAACCACTTGTATCCAGCGCGAGCAGAAAATCACTCTTCCAGGTTTGGCAATGCATAAGTCTTTTATTTTTTGCAGGTTTAACTTTCTATAACCTGTCCACACACAGGTGTACATCACCATTCTATTTTCTCACCACTATGATCGGTGATGAAAATGGGGACTCAGATTCTTGGATTAAGCCTGTGTCAAGAAGGGCTTGAAGGTGCTTTTTGACTGCTTCATAATCTCAAGGATGAATTGGACGGGGTCTCTGTTTGATTGGTGTCTCATCCTTTAGCTTGATGTGGTGCTGAATTTTGGTTGCATGACCAAAGTCAAGATCATGTTGGGCAAAGACATGAGAGAAGCTACTGAGCTTCATTGTAATTCTTTCTTTCCACTCTTTAGGAAGAGAAGGGCCAAAATCAAAGCTTTTCCCAGGTCACTTTGCCTCTGCTCGGTGAATAGAGCACTCAACAACATGGTTCTGGTACTCCTTATCAACTACATGGTGATTCTCAATGACAACATCTGCAACAGTCAGGTCTGCAATAATGCAATTGGTAGGTAGAATGATGTCATGTTTGGTTTAATTTCTAAGGAGGACAGGATATGGATGGTTGCTCTAACAGCCCATATTTCTCTGTGTTGACTGAGCTTACACACATACAGCCTTCAAGCAGCACTTTTTGTTTTGATGGAAGGACTTCTTGTTCTCTCCCTTTGAGCTTCAGAAAACTGAGTTTTCCACTTGTTGCTTGTTTTCTCCTCAGTTGTAGTGTACAAAGGATAAGGCTGTAGCCATAGCAAGATGGGTTATGGGAAAATGAAGACTCATCACAATACTGATCGAAAAAATGGTCTAAAGTGTTGGTGCCAATTAACAATGCGACATCACTATTTGACCGGAGATCAGGAATGATTAATGCCAAGGTTGAAATTTCAGGCTCGGACTCAAGAAGGGCTTTCGGGAACTTGGTCAACCTCCACATATCCCAGGTAAGGAACAGGTTGGCCATTTGCTCCTTCTACTTCAATGATATCGCTGATGGGTCTGATAGGATGCCCAGACAGATGGGTCTGATAAAAGGATTTGGCCACCGTGGTGACCTGTGACCTGGTGTCAAGTAAACAACTGCAGCCCACCCCACCCACATTTACACTGGCTGTACATTTGCTACCTACAAGCTGTTTCAGCAATTTTCTTTCTCGTGTGACTCAGTGGAAGTGAATTGCAGGGTTTGGTTCACCTGTAGATGGGGGACATGGTGGTTGCTTGGCTTCCATTTGCCCCTCAATGGAAGCCTGTTCTAGTATAACTGGAGAGTGGTAGGTGAGCCATTCTGGGCTTCCCAAGCACACCGCTTCTCCCTGAGCTCCGCTTTCTTGGCCTGCACAAGGGTGGGATTGGGCATGTTGTTGCACATAGATGCAATGTGGCCATCCTCACCACATTTAAAGCAATACCATGGCTTTGGTTTCACCACGACTGTCATTTGCTGAAGCTGTCCCTCCGGCTGGGTATTTTTAGTCTTTTGTTTCTATTTTGTACTTTCTGTTGCTTTCTTTTTTTCCAGGCTTCTCCAAACTGCATGCACTGAGTTTTGCCATCTGAACCTGAAGTTCAGCAATTTGCTTCTGGATGTCTTTGATCATGGCTAAGAAAGCTTGTTCTGCTTCCCGTGGCATGAAAATATCCTCTGTGTAGGACATGTGTGCAGCCTGCATATTTGACATGGCTTTTGGCTTGGTAAAACCAAGGTGCTGTTTCATTCTGCTAGCTTTGTTAGCTTGTTTGTCTTCCTCAGTTCGCAGTAAGAGAAGAAGCTCTGCAAATGATGGTGGCTTACTCTTGAGTTGTTCAAGCTGAAGACTGGTGATGAGAAGACTATTCCAACGCCCATGACAAAATTGCTTGAGAAGTTGTTTGTCAGCATCATAAGCAGAAATTCCACCTTTAGTGACCACATAACTTAATGCTGTGTGAAGTCTCTGCAGGTAGTCTGATGCTTTCTTCCCAGCAATTTGATTGTTGTTCAAGAATTGTGAACAAAGCTAATCCCCATCTTCGACAGTGGGATAAGCAAAATCAAGTAAGGTCAAGTACTCTTTTGGTGAGGCTTGATGCCCTAATGACTTGATTATGTTTGCAGCTGGAGGTGAAAGACTTTCAACAATTTTTCTTACCACTTGGGAGTCAGGAACTGATGGATCATTCAAGGAGAACTCCACACTGTTGTGCCACATATTGTAGTCAACCTCTAAGGTTGGCTGAGGAAGTTGCCCAGAAAACTGTTTCCATTTACAAGGAGAATGAAGGTGAGATGAAATTTCACTGCTCTTGACAATGTGTTCAACCACAACACATTGCACTTCTGGTGTGCTGAGTTGATTTGAAGGTAAGTGGAAAGGGCTGGTTCTTTCTCCTCTTGGAGAGAGAAGATCTCTTACCTCAATATCAGTCTGGGATCTGTAGGGAGGTCTGACTCACCACAGTGGGGGCACTGACAAGGTTAGCGGCAGTAGCTTGGATATCACCTTGTGTAAAGGGTGGCTCAGTTTCCACGGGGTTTTCACTGGTCTCAACTGGGGCCTCAATTCTAATGAATTCACTGATCCTAGCCAGCTCCTTATGGAGGATATCTCCAAACTCCCTGATGCTCAACTTAGCTAAGTCTTGAAACCCAGAAAGGTAAGCATTTTTTGCTCTGGTATCCACATTACTACTGTAAATGCTAGCAAGACTCTGAACATGGTGGATGACCTCAGGTTTGGTAACACATGGTCTTCAGTAAGGTAAGACACTGGTTTCAAGTGCTTTTACAGCACAGCCATATTCAAACTCTGCAATTGTCTGAGTGACAGGATCAGTGGTAGGTACTTTGATTATTCTAGAGATAGACCCATATTGCTTATATAGACCAAATATCTCATTGTCAACCTCAGTATAGATTAAGCCACTGACCAAGACAGCATTTGGGATCTTGATACCCTCTGTCACAATTATATCCATTTTTAACCTAGGTAAAATTGAATTGTCAATGAACTTGAAAATGAGATGAATCAATACAACCAAAATACCTCAAATAATACATTTTCTTCCAAATACACTCAATTACTCAAAAGGTGTCAATTTAATCTGATTATAAATGGAATTGTATGAATTGAATCTTTCCCTCCTGGCTGGCTCACCAAGTTTTACTGTGTAACCCACCTGGCATTTAATTGACCACTGGACCAGAATTCTCTAGATTCACAGGGAGAAGTGATGATGGCGGATAGGATTTGACACCAATTGAGTAAGAGGAAACACGCAGAGGTAAGATTGAACAAGTTCACTGTATTAACACCAGCGTTGGGCAGGTTGCTTTCAAAAAGTAATTAGTTATAGTTACTAGTTACTTTTCCCAAAAAGTAACCAAGTTAATAACAGAGTTACTTTGTCATAGAAGTAACTAATTACCAGGGAAAGTAATTATTCCGTTACATTTTGTGTTACCCCCCAAATAAATCTAATTCAATTAGTGTAATCATAATAAAGGTGAATGTTAAATGTGTTTAATGACTGAAATGGACAGAACCAATTAGTAACGTTATCTACACTATATTAATATTTTTGTGGGACAATGTGAGATAAGACTATGTGGCAGC
>JAPEKM010000020.1:10375576-10386151 GCA_027575975.1 Cathorops multiradiatus
GACCCTCTCATTCACTGGGGTAAACTCCAACACATGGCGGCTGAGCTGGGGAGCTATAAGCAAGCCCACACCAGCCCACCGCCGCTCACCATGGGTGACTCCAGAGAAGTGGAGAATCCAGCCCCTCTCGAGGAACTGGGTTCCAGAGCCCAAGCTGTGTGTGGAGGTGAGCCCGACTATCTCTAGCCAGTACCTCTCAACCTCTCGCACAAGCTCAGGTTCTTTCTTCCCCAGTGAAGTGACATTCCGTGTCCCAACAGCTGGCCGCTGTGTTTGGGGATCAGGTCGTCGAGGCCCCTGCCTTCGACTGCCGCCCAATCCACACTGTACTGACCCCCTACGGCTACCTCTGTGGGTGGTGAACCCACAGGAGGTCGGGCCCACGTCACCGCTTCGGGCTGAGTCCGGCCAGTCCCCATGGGCAAAGGCCTGGCCACCAAGCTCTTGCATACGAGCCCTAATCCCAGGCCTGGCTCCAGGGTGGGACCCCGGCTGCGCCATACTGGGTGACATCACGGTCCTCGATTTATCATTAACCCCCTATGGATTTGGTGAACTGCTCTTGGTCTGGCCCATCACCTAGGACCTGTCTGCCTTGAGAGACCCTAACAGGGGTGTAATGCCCCCAACAAAATAGCTCCTAGGATCATTCAAGCACACAAACCAGTCCAACACAATAAGGTGGCAGTTCTAGGAGGGGGAATTTTCTTACAAAGAAAAAAAATAAAGAATGCATTTTCTGTACAATTGTTTAACTGAAGTAATTGACTATATTTCTTACAGGAAGTTGGATGAAGAGCAGCATGGCAGAGCTTCCTGATGAACAAGACATGCTAACAGAACAAGAGATTGATGGCTCACTTACTCCTAACCCTCTCCCAGCATCTCTGTGGAGGAGAATGTGGAGAGCAAGCATTACAGCTGCAGCGTATATTCTTCTATATACTGTCTCTCAAGTTATAGTGAGTCTACATACACTTTACGCAAAGCCACTATGCAACATTTTTCTTTTTTGACATTTCTAATCAAAAGACCAGCGCGAGTAGCATTTTGAGATAATCTGTTAATGACACAAGTGACTTGAAAGAGGGATAAAAAAAATCCATCTATGATTTAAATAAATAAATTTAATATCACAAATCAGCTTTTTTTCTATGCTCACAGGTACTCTATAAACTTTTCATAAATGTAGAAAAAGTGCTGTATGCAGTGTTGCTCAGGAATGCTAGATGTTTATTTCATCCTTTCGGAAATAACTAAAGGTGTCTCCCATTTGCTTATAAAAGGTTTTCCAAAAGAATACTTGGATTCACTAGAAGACAAAATATCCCAAAATATGTCATAATATCCCAAGAAACTGGTATGTTAATGGTGGCATGCAACTGGTATTCAGCATGCTGATGCAATTTTTCGAGCTAATGTAATTATGAATTCCAAGCTAATATGTTTGGTGGTGCTTTGTCAGTGTTGAAATATTGGCAACTGTATTGCAACTGCCATTTTCACAATTTTTAAATAAGTAATTATGTAACAGAGTTCAATTACAGTTAAATTTGAACTATAATACTGACCTGTTTCCAAATTCTCAAAAAAATTACAGAGATTGGTTAGCCAAAATATATTTGGGGCCCAATATTTTGGACAAATGTATTGACCATTTATAACCAGCAAACAGAAAACAAAACCCCGGGCCAAGCCATTAAAAAAAAAAAGTCATGGTGTGGGGTTGCATCAGTGACCTTGGCAAACCTTACCATCACTTCTGTAATGGCAGCACTAATTCCAGAAAAGTACACAGAGTTTGGAGCAACATATGCTCAGTGTAAAACTACATTCTGCACACATAACAAAGCTGTGGAAAAAGAGGATGCCTGTCCCTTCTGTCCCCAACAGAGAATGTGTGATGAATTTTGAAACACAAAATATGATAACAACCTCAGACTTGCACAACTTAAGACCTATTTGCAGGAAGAATAGGACAAAATAGCACCTGAAACAATTCATTTTTTGTTGTCTCAGTTGCTAAACATCTTTTAAGTGTTGTGAAAAGGAATAGCAAAATTATAAAGTGGCGAATGCTTTATTGTCCAAACATTTTTGAAATGTGCTGCAAGAATCAAAAACGTGTTTATTTTGAAAAAAATAAAATAAAATCCATGAGGTAAAACATCAAACAATATGTTGTATTGTTTGAAGTGCAAGACAAGTCAAATATTATTTACAAATCATTGTTTTCAGTTTTAATTTCAGTTTCAAAATACTGTCTGATAAATTTTGATCAGTCTGTACTGAAGGAGGTTGAAATGACAGTGTGATCTAGGAATATCAATCTCTGCTGCCCAAGAGATTCTGCCTCATGGATCTATCCGGGAGTGACACAGTCACTGACGCAGACACAGCTGTTCATATATGTTACTCGGTTTATTGTAGGATAAACATTAGTATATATTCACATTCAAGAGTGTCTTGTAGCTATATGACTGGATGATGTGATTGATGAAGCTAAGTTATTTATGTAGGACAGGGTAACATAAGTAGGAGATGTAACATACTGTTACATCACCTACGGTATTTATGTTATACCAAATCAGTTGGATTACCTTATGAAAGAAGAGAAATATTACTGGTCAAAATAACCTTCATTAAACAGAGTGCAGATATACAAACAAAAATAAATCTCAAGGATTTAACTAGCCAAAGCAAGTAGCAATCACTACAGCCTGTAGCAGTTTCAAGCATCAAGAAGCAATCAAAGCAGTCTGTACCAGTTTCAAGCATGCCAAACATATCTCTACCAATGCCCTCTTAGATTCTGAAAGGATCTGATGCATGCTTGCTCATTTCTGACTTTTCTCAGAAATAATTTTGAGGTCTCAAAATGATATAGTATACAAAGTATGTAGGTCATATAAGTCACAATAATGAACAAAGACAGTCTCCTATAACTAAAGATACACAAATGTTCAAAGAATGTTTGACCATTTTGCCTGTAGTCAGCTGGGATAGGCTCCAGTTTGCCTGCACCCCTGTAGAACAGGATAAAGTGGCTAGAAATAATGAGATGAGATGTTTGACCATATTGAATAAATCATTCAAACTGTGAAACTGAAGGTTGGAAAAAGTAAGTGAGCCCTAAGCTAATGACTTTTTAAAAAGCTCATCACAGTCAGAATTTAGCACACCTGGGTTCCATTTAATGAAACGAGTTCAGAGGTGTGCCTTATGTAGCCCTCCCATATGTGACCAGGCTCATTGTTTTACTCTAAGTAAGATAGTCACTAAGGTTAGGCACATTAACTTAAAATAAGAAAATAAAACTTATCACCTTATGAACCCTTCAACATGTAAATAGCACTCACTCTTGTCTACATGCCTTAATTACCATTTGAATAGATATACTCAGACACAGTTTTATATTTATGATAATGAGAACAAGAATTACATTTATTAACAAATAATGTGTATCAATATAAGTTAATTTATTATTATTATTATTATTATTATTATTATTATTATTATTATTATTATCCCAGTGATAACCCTAAAGATGACCACTCAAAGTTTCACCTCAAACTCTTAACAGTCCCCCTATTCAAAAAAGAAAAATCCCAGCGACCCAGGAGTTGTACTGGCCAGTAACGTTGGTGCACATTCAATACGTTGGCGCGCATTAGTTTGAGCTCAACAAGGTAAACAACTTGCCCAGTCAAAGCGACAGTACTGTAGCCATGGAAAAGACCTCACTCACGAGCACCCAGGCAAACAGGAACGCAACACTGCAGGCATCCGATGTCCACTTGTATTTCTCCCCTTGGCAGCAATCCTCCGAGCCTCGAACGGATGACCACCCGCCAGTCACGCCTCCGTCAGATAGTGTCCAAGGCAAAACTAGCTAACTCACTGGTGCAGGCGAAACTAGCCGGCAGAGTTTCAAACACCGAACCTCCGCCCCAACAGTTCGGCTTCCGAACGATATAGCATCTGCAAAACAGTCTCTCTGCTGAAGAGGAAACAGTTATTTTACATGTCAACTGCTCTGTAGCGGTAATAAAGTTTATTTTTACTCCAGCCCTTTTGCGTGTTGCTTTCCAACCGGGCTCCCCTGTGTTTTTTTTCTTTTTTCCCCCACTTCCTCCCTCTTCTCCCAATCCCCTCAAAAAAACAAATGGTGCCAGCGCCCCCTGTCTGTTGGGCATGAACTTAAAACACAGAACATTAATTTCTCTTTCATGAAAAGTGACACCTATCCCAATAATAATGTTGATTATGTAAACACAATGTCATTACACAAATGTTCATCAGTGTGAATATTACAATTTACATAGGCACTACACTCTCCCTCCACTAAAGAAGGTTATGTCCCCATAACACATCAAAATAAAATGAACAGAATGAGCAAGGTGCATAAGGAAACAAATATGACAATCACCCCCTTAATCCCATCATGACACACAGATTTGTCTACACTGAGGCTTTCCTACCCACATGTATAGTGTTGAACAATATCTAACTGGTAAGGCTGATCTGATTTGGGGCTCCCCTAACTCATCATATGTTAGGCGTTTGGGGGCTGTTCTAGTTCGTTCAGACCTTCGACAACCCTGAGGGCTTTCCTCATTTGAGGGCATTACATTTGAGGGACTTTCGTGAGGAGACAGTTCCCAAAGCACTTCTGGGGGTTCATGGGCACTGGTAGTTTCTCCAAATAGGCTCTCTAAGCCATAATCCTCAGCCGGCTCTGAATAGCCTTCCACCTGCTCTGGGGTCGGTGGATGTGGTGCCTCAGTGGCTTCAGCACTCTCCGTTTCACGAGGCTCAGTTTCATCTGGGTTCTGACGGAGTTCGAGTGTGTCAGTTTGAGTGTGTTCAGTTTCTTCCCCAGGACTCTTTTGAAGAGGCACACCAACCCATGATTCCCACTCTTCATCCTCACTATCGGGGCTTTCATAACCTTTACCATGCTCCACTTCCCTGGGCCTGTCCCTGGCCACAGTAGGACCCACCTGTTGTCCATCTGTAGGTTTTCTTGGCCTCAGAGTTCTTTTTGGCTTTCCCTCTGCAACCTCTGTAGCTGGTAACAATCGCAGTCTATGACCCACTGGGAGGATGTGATTACGGTGAAGAGTCTTGTGCGGTCCATTTCCCCCCTCTGGCCTTAACCGGAACACAGGCAAGTTTGGCATCTGGCTTTCGACAACGTATGGTACAGGACTCCATCTGTCAGCCAATTTGTGTTTTCCGTGGAGGCCAAAGTTCCTAATTAACACTCTGTCGCCTGGTCCAAGATGCGAGTAATGCACCTTCTGGTCATACCTTCTTTTGTTCCCATCATTCTTTTTTTCTGCAGTTATCTCAGCCAAGTCATAGGCTACTTTCAACTCTTTTCTCATATTGTTCACATATCTCTGATATGATTTGGTTGAAGAGCCATCAGAGGAGGTACCAAAACTCAAGTCAATTGGCAGCCTAGCTTCGCGCCCGAACATTAAGTAATAGGGTGTGTAGCCAGTTGCTTCATTTTGGCTGCAATTATAAACATGCACTAGATGTCCAATATGCCGGCTCCATTGATTCTTCTGCTTAGGGTCCAGAGTTCCTAACATGTCCAGCAATGTTCGATTAAAACGTTCTGGTTGAGGGTCCCCCTGGGGGTGGTAAGGAGTTGTTCTGGATTTTTCCACCCCCAACATGTCTAACAACTCGTGAATCAGCTGACTCTCGAAATCTCTGCCCTGGTCAGAGTGCATGCGTCGTGGTAGCCCATAGTGCACAAAATACTTTTCCCACAGTACTTTGGCGACAGTGGTGGCCCTTTGGTCTTTGGTTGGAAAAGCTTGAGCATATCTTGTGTAATGGTCTGTAATGACTAAAACATTGCAAGTATTGCTCGAGTCAGGCTCAATGGATAAGAAATCCATACAGACCAAGTCTAAGGGGCCAGTGCTACTCAAGTGAGACAATGGAGCAACTCTTTTGGGGAGTGTTTTTCTCTGAACACATCGGGCACATGTACGGCAATATTGCTCCACGTCTGTTTTCATACGAGGCCAATAAAACCGGTCCCTTACAAATGCATAAGTCTTTTCAAAGCCGAGATGTCCTGAGTCATCATGTAAAGACCCAAGTGCAGTCTGCTGAAATTTCTGTGGCAGTAACAACTGTTTGTGACGTGGCTTGTTGGGGGCCTGGGTATGTCTAAACATAACTCCATTTTCCACCTTCAACCGTTTCCACTCTTTCATCAGCAAAGGAATGTCCTTGTGGGTTTTCTTGACTTTTCCAGGATCTTGACTTTGAACGGCTTCCCATAATCCACCGAAGCATGGGTCTGTCTTCTGAGCAGCAGACAGGTCAGCAGAGTTCAAAGTGGGAAGCGGAGCAGTGTTCAATGTGGCTAGGTTACAGTAAGCCCGTGGAACTGCCTTCACAGTACCACCCAAACAGCCAACAACTCGATGATTTGAGGAACAGGTTGGCTGGTTTACTTCTGATAGGTGACACATAGCCCTAACACCTGAGGGGGAGATGTGTACCCAATCCTCTTGCATCGGTATTGGGTGGCGACGCCGAGAAAGTGCGTCTGCATCAGTGTTTTGTGTTCCAGGGCGGTACTTTAAACTAAAGTCATAAACTGATAGGGCCGCTAGCCAGCGGTGTCCTGTGGCATCAAGCTTGGCGGTTGTCAAAATATATGTTAACGGATTGTTGTCCGTTTGCACCTCAAATTTGACACCATAGAGGTAGTCATGAAGTTTATCGACCACTACCCATTTTAATGCTAGAAATTCCAGCTTATGCACTGGATAGTTTTTTTCTGAAGGTGTGAGGCTTCTACTCACAAAAGCGACTGGACGCAGTCCCTGGCCCTGGTCTTGATAGAGAACCCCGCCTAGGCCCTCACAGCTAGCATCAATATGTAAAGTGTAGGGGAGTTGTGGGTCTGCAAAAGCTAAAACTGGAGCTTTGGTCAGTCTGGCTTTCAGCTCATTGAAGGCGATCTCACAGTCTTCATTCCACCTGTCACCAAATGGCTCTGAGGCACTATAGTACACCTTTTCATCAGTTTTCATTTTAGACTTCTGCCCCCCTATCTTATTTGACACACAGCCCTGAAGCAGTTGGTTTAATGGGAAAGCTACCTGGGAGAAATCTTTTACAAATCTCCGGTAATATCCACAAAAGCCCAAAAATGAGCGCAACTCAGTCACATTACAGGGTCGGGGCCAAGAGCTTACTGCATCTACTTTAGATGGATCAGTAGAAACACCATCAGGTGTAACAATGTGTCCGACGTAGTTGACTGAAGTCTGGCAGAACTTGCACTTATCCAAGAACAATTTCAACCCCTGATCCTTCAAACGATCAAGTACCTTGAGGAGCCTCTCCTCATGTTCTTCCAGAGTCTTTCCGAATATGATGAGATCATCAAGATAAACTAAGACCTCTAACAAATTCATATCCCCCACTGTCTTTTCCATAATGCGCTGAAAGGTTGCAGGAGCGCCCGATATTCCCTGTGGCATCCTCTGAAACTGAAAGAACCCAACAGGGCATATGAATGCTGTCTTTTCCTTGTCATCATCAGAAAGAGGGATTTGGTAATACCCACTCCTTAAGTCAAGTACACTAAACCATTTGCTCCCACTAAGGCAGGCCAGAGCATCCTCGATTCGTGGTACTGTGTACTGGTCGGGAATTGTTCGCCGGTTTAGAGTCCTATAGTCCACACACATTCTTATCTGCCCATTTTTCTTTCTCACAACCACTATCGGGGAAGCATAGGGACTCCGTGAGTCAGAAATTATACCTGCATTCTTCAATTTAGCTAGGTGCTGTCTCACGTCCTCGATATCAGCTGGCGCAAGCCGACGGGATCTTTCCCGGAAGGGTTTATCATCAGTCAACCTGATTCGGTGTTGGGTACCCTTGGCACAACCCACATCAAATTCATGTTGTGAGAAAACATCACTTCGCTCCAACATCATCTTTACCAGTCTATTCTTCCACTCTGTAGGGACTGGGGAGTCTCCAAAATCAAATGACTCTGGTGTTAGCTGACTCTCAAAGTCACTCTTATCAGGAAAAACTGAAGGTGATATCATTTCCACTGGGAAAATATGGGCGATGGGTGTACCTCTCCTTAAGGTGACTGCATGGGCAGAGACATTTTGGACTGTTACAGGGAGTCGTTGAGACTGTAAATCATCGACAGGGTGCATTTCAGGTCTGACGAGTAGTTCTTCAGGGAAACGTGTCTCTTCTGGATAATCCACAAGGATCAGACTGCTAGAGGTTTGCAGTGGATACCTAGGGACTCCTGCTAGCCGTGTAGACTCCCCAGGAGATAAGGTCACTGGCTTATTGCCTGTTAACCAGACAACCCCCCGCTCCATGTCAGCTGGCTGGTTTGCGGTCACAATAGCTTTCTCATAAGCAGCTTTCATCATCGGGTGAACATGCAAGGTTGTAAGAAAGTTTTCCCCTACTTTGTTTTTACATGCCTCAATAAGTTTCTTCACCACAGAGGTGTTTGTTCCCACTAATATTGACACTTCATCTTTCATGATGGGGTCAGGGCACACCAACACAAGCGCATCTATGGTCTCAGTCACCCCTGTAACAGATCCTGGAAACTCAAGCTGCACAGACAAACAACCATCATATGGGTAACTGTTACTACTTAACCCCCAAATCTCCAAGTTCTCAATAGGAGTTAATGGCAAGTGCCTGAGGTATTTTTCATAGAAGGATCTGTACAGAAGAGTTACTTGCGACCCACTGTCCAGCAAAGCTTTAGCGTAGATACCCTCTATTTGAACAGGAAGTATAGAGGTAGGCCCTACTAACCCAGGTGGAACAGCAGCTTTGCTTGGCCCCAGTGTTCTGCACTTTGTGGAACGTGTTTGTTGCGGAGCTACAGGCCGTCCCCCCCCTGCGCCCCGGGATTGGTTTCCCTTTGGCCGTGTCAGTTTAATGAGACGCTGGTTGACTTTGCGCAGATTTTCTTCATTGCGACATTCGCGTTTGAAATGGCCCTCTTCGCCACATTTATAGCAGAAAAGGCTTGCTGAACCAACTACTCTAGCCGGCACCGCTCTGTTAGCTGGAGGAACGGCTGCAGCTAAGCTGCGTGTTCTGGAAGGCTCTGATTGTGCTGGGCAGACAGTCTCTGCTAACAGCCGTGTCACCTCACTTTTTAAGCATGTAATTTCCTTTTTTAGCTGCTCAATGTCAGTTTCACATGATGGCACATTTACAGGGGGCACAGAAGACAAAGAGACTGTTGCTTTTGCTGTACTGCGGTTGTAGACCATATTCTCTTCTTCTCGTACCTCTTTAAGAAGCTCCGCAAAGGAAATTGGGTCTCGGAGCTTGTGGGTCATGCGAAGACGGAGTGCTATCATGTCATTTGGAAGTGCACCTCGAATGATCTGCTGTATGCGAAGTCGATTCATGTCGGAGTGCTCAATGCCCTTTTTGCGAAGCACCACATGCAGCAATTTGTCTAGTTTCAGTATATATGCAGAGAGTTTTTCCCCCTCCTGCTGAAATGTACTTTGAAACCTGACCAACAAATCTGATGCACTTTCAGTGTTGCCAAATGCCGTTTCAAGAGCACTGAGGTAATCAGAGCAGGTAGCTGAGGGTTTGTCAATCTTGGCAAATCTCACAATATCAGAGGCAGGTCCCCGTAAGCATTCCACCAGCTTCTGTTTCTTCAAAGAATCAGTGCATTGCCATTCTTCCAGGATATGAGAGGTTTGTTCAGCCCATGTGTCATACTCATCTTCACCACTAGGTGTAGGAATTACCCCTGAAAAAGTGCGTAGCTTCCTTATACCTTGGGCTTCAGCAGCTGGGGTAATGTGGCATTTTTGCACTAATGCATTAATAGCTCCAACTAAGTCTGCACTAAGGGTGGGTGAAGGTGAGGCTACATTTTGAACATCAGCTAAAGATTTCCCTTCCTGCTGAAGGAAAGATAGCAGCTTGGCATTAAAGTCATCACCTTGACTGGGTGAAGGAGAGTGGGGTGTTTCACTGACTACTTGTACAGGCCATGGGCCTATTTCATCCAGAATTCCCACCTGAGGTGGAAGAGCAATTTTGGACAGCTGAACAGAGCATTCCACTAACACAAACTCTTTGTTCCCAGTGTCATCATGACGTCGGTCACGTAGTTTTGTTTTACCAATGCCCTTCACTGTGTCTAAAACTCTGTAAATATCAGCCTCAGATGTGTCAAGGGGTACCTCACTTAGGACAATTGAATGCTGCACTGAGATTACTTTATCATCACACCACGCTATAATTTTGTCTGCATCCATACTGGTATCTCAATGGTATGAATCTTGTATCAAACACCACAAAAAAAATAAAGAAACAAAAAAAAGTATTGCCGTTCTGGTTATAGAAAGTAACTAAATAATTCACACTGAACAGCAAAACAAATAATTTCAAGGTTCACAATAAAAGTATCCCGGACGAGCCCCCACAAATGTAGCCCTCCCATATGTGACCAGGCTCATTGTTTTACTCTAAGTAAGATAGTCACTAAGGTTAGGCACATTAACT
>JAPEKM010000020.1:10719080-10730335 GCA_027575975.1 Cathorops multiradiatus
TTAACCTAACCTGCATGTCTTTGGACTGTGGGGGAAACCGGAGCACCCAGAGGAAACCCATGCAGACATGGGGAGAAGATGCAAACTCCATACAGAAAGGCCCTTGCCGGCCACGGAGCTTGAACCTGGACCTTCTTGCTGTGAGGTGACAGCACTAACCACTACACCACCTTTGACCCCTGACCAGAGCATGTCTGTGTGTTGTATCCAACATGCTTTACTTTCATGCCGACATGCTTTAAATTTGCAAACACACTATTTTTTGCTCTGACACTCACTGAAAAATCACATCAGATTTCTACTTTGCAATGGTTGGGCATATTTTGAAGGGAAATCAGTGCTTTGGGCAAGTTTGCCCATGATGCACTCAAGCAGATCAGAAAAAAACATGGGAAATCCCCAATCACCACAAAAGCCCACAATCACTTTGCTGCTGCACCAGTACCAGTGCTTCAGTGTGTGGGTGAGCACCCTTGCACTGACGTCACATTTACCTTAGCAACCGTTGCTACCCTATGCCTGGGGGACAAGCGAACTTTGTTTACATACTGTTCACATACTAAAGCCAAGCGAAGATGCCTGGTGTCTGTTGCCTGAAGAAAACTACAGCTAAAAAATACCTCTACTACTGGATTACTTAATCTTAGTCAGAAAGAAGCAAAGGATAGATATACATGGAAATTAGAGTTTATTAGTGGTTATGATCCATACAAAATTACACAGAAACACTGGCGTGATGGTGCAGTGTTATTATTAGTATTAGCATTAGCTACATGTTGGAATATACTTTCTTTTTTCTGAAGAGTCCCAACATGGAAGAACAGTTTAAAAAAAAAAACTACAAAAGCAAGAAAACCTTTGTGTAAAGAATTTTTACTAACATCAGCTTTTGTGAACAGAATTTTGCGAAAGCCAAAGCATTTACTTTCAAAGGACTCCTATCTGAACTGTAGGCAAGATGGTATTCCTGGCACACCATGTCTCAGCAACTCCATGGACATCTAGTTACACAGCACTCTATTATTTATATAGTGATATTATTGTTAAAACAATATCTGAAGTGTTATTTTTTTTGTAAAATAACAAAATATCTTGCTTAAGACTTTCAAACAATATTGTAAGATTTTATGTTATCTAACAGTGGATAGTACAATAATTACAAATGTTAACAGAGTCAGCACATTCCAGTTGTAGCTGTAGCCATATAGTAACTATAATCACCCTTGTAATAATAATTTCAATAAACAGTTAATGTTCAGTTCCCTCTTCATTTATTCTCTCTTCAAAAGGCACAACTGAATCACACAGGTTGATGTGTGTAATGGACAAGAACATATTTATCCAAAGTATGAAGCATTAAGTAGGCCTAAGTATAAAGGGCATTTGTGCAGTAAATGTAGTCTGCAGGGGGTATTATTAGGTTTTTCTAACTGCAACAGAACTTGGTTTGCAACTAAACTTTTGGTTTGTGGTGTCCTGTCAGTAGTTCAGGTAATAAAACAACATTATTATGTAATACATGATGTATAAATAAAGTCAGGTGATGACTTTATTTATTGCTCATGTGAACCCCATGCTGCAAACCACAGCATCACAGACCTCCAACCTTTTCAACCATGTTAACAGTAAAAAGTGGCACTGTCAGTACCACCATAAATGCTCCTAAAAGTCACCAGATCCCACCAAATGGACTCCATTTTTTTCAAAACTTTCCAGGGCAGGCATTGCAGTGTTTCTAGGAAACAAGCATACAACAAATCTACCTTTCTTTGTCTCCTACTGAAATCTAGTATTTCACAGGCTGTTACCTCAATATCCCTGTGCTTAGAGTTCAGATACCACTTGGTTTTCAAACAGAATTGTGAGTAAATGATTAATTTGATGCCTAGTTTGGTTAAGGTTAAAAACACGTCACATCTGCACATGAGTGCACTCTGGACTCTGTTTCCTAGAAACTAATACATTCCCTGAACATCAGCAACATAGACATCGGACTTATTGGTACTGGGATCATAACTCTAAGTAAACCGTTGCAAATCCAGATCAGTGGACTACACCATGAAGAACTCCAGTTACTTGTGACAGCCACTCCCAAGCATGCCATTGTTGTTGGATATTCTTGAATGCGACACCATAACTCCCAAATTTCCTGGCCAGACAGAAATATCACTAACATGTCTCACTACTGCTTCAAGCACTGCCAGCACCTCCCTCAGAACACAATTGTGTCCACAAACCAAAAAGAACCAAGACAATCATAGCCAAATGCACAACCCCAAAGAATATCACAAATTCATGGAAGTCTTTGGCAAAACCAAAGTGAACAGCTTCACCTCCTCATTGCTTATTGAATTGTGTGATTCATCTCCTCCATGGAACCATTCCACCACATATCAGAATATATCCCTTGTCACTCACTGAGAAGCAACCAGTGGCCCTCAATATCACCAGCTTCAAATAAGTCCTTTTTGTTGAGAAAAAATGGGGAGGACTCTGTCCTTGTATCAATTACAAAGGGTTAAACCAGATCATATAGAAGTATCTCTAGCCACTGCCATTAGTCCCATTGGTGCTTCAAGACCTCTATGACACCAAGCTTTTTACTAAGCTTGACCTGTGCAGTGCATATAATCTAGTGCATATAAAGCTTGGTGATGAGTGGAAGGCTGCCTTTAGTGCCACCTCTGCCCATTGTGAACACTTGGTCTACCTACAGCCTTAAAGACAGCAGAAATCAAATAAATTTTAACCAAATGTTTCAGTGCTTTAGCATTCTTGAAGACATATTTAGTGAATAGGGAGTGCAGTTTCCACAGTTTGGAAAGGCTTTATGGAAAAACTGGGAGACTCAGTCAGTTGCATCTCTGGGTAATCACCCCTAGGTGAATGGGCAGTTAGAGCATACCAATTGGCTGCTTTCTGAGGGCATTCTGAGCAGAGAACCAAGGTGAGTTGGCTTGTTTTCTTCCTTGAGTAGTGTATGCTCATAACTCCCCATCATGCTGCTACTCATCTCATTCCCTTCCAGTCCATATTTGGGTTCCAACCTCCCCTATTCCCATGCAATCCCCACAAAAGCCCCACAATGGATGACTGGTTCAAGAGGAGTGAGTAAGTATGTTTGAGCATGCACCAGTGCCTGGAACAAGTGGCAAGACAAAATGAACACAGAGGGGAGACCACCAGTTACCAACCAGGAGACTGAGTGTGACTTGCCACCAGGGATATCAGGGGCTTGCCCAGATGCAAGAAGCTCAGCGGCTGGTACATTGATTAAAATCCTGCACTAAGTAAACAAAGTCATTTACAAACTGGATTTGCCAAGACACAGCACACTAGCTCCCTCCTTCCATGTGTACCACCTCAAACTCATCATCTCTGGTCCTCTGAAATCCACAACAACCCCTGGACTCTTGGACATAGATGGACAGGCTGTCTTCACTGTCAGATCCATATTCATTTCCCAGAGGCAAAAAGGCAGGTTGGAGTACCTAATTGACTGGGAGAGATAAGGCCTGGAGGAACAGTGCTGGGTTCTGATCTGGGACATATTTGAACCCCTACTCCTTCAAGACTTTCATGCCATAAACCCAGAAAAACCAGGTCCCCATCCCAAAGACTACCCAAGAAAAGGATCCACTCAGTTCTTCAGAGGGTGAGGGTGAAGCTCTGTCACATGAGCACTGGAGTCTGCTTCAGACTCTGTTTCCCCAGAATCCACCACAGCATACAAACATGGTTACCACAGACTATGAATCCAAACAGGTTTCATGTGGGATTTCACTGAACCTCAACACACACACCCCTGTCACACTGAATGCTGAAGCATCTAAGGATGTTACACACACACACACACACACACACACACACACACACACACACACACACACTGTGAAGTAATATGTTCAGTGTCTCATGCCTGTTATAGTTTTTGATATAGTTTTTGATATTCTGATATAGTGTTATAGGTTTTGATCTAGTTCTTTTTCCTGTTTTTTGTATTTTGACTTTGCTTGTAAGTTGCTGTTTGCTGATCACCTGAACCCTTGCTAGATTTTGATCTTGATCTTGCCTCATGTATCTGCCTTATTTGTCTGCCTTTTTATTTTTTTTTATTAAAGACCTGAAACTGAGCTTGCATAAGTGTCTGCCCTCCATTTATAACACATATTGACATGACTGATCTTATTACTATCAAAAACACTTACTGTGCAAAAAGTTTCATAAAATATATATGAATTATATAATCTATATAATTAGCATGTGGTATGTCAGTATGTGTCAATTGGAATTGGAAAATAGGTCAGGTGGGGTTTACCCTCAACTATTGCACAATACATTTACATTTAAAACATGCACTACTGAATTAAGCTGGCCTGTTAGGGTGGCATGGTATTCATCCACTCCTCTCATTTCTAGCAGCATAGTCTCACCTAGTTAATTTGTGACAATCCAGAGTCAAGGCCAGGGAGGAGATGAACAGGCTAAATCAACAGTCTGCTAGCTGCAAAGAAGCATCACTCAGGTTCCACTACAGTAGAGCACTGTTATAATACTATAATAATTTGCTATAACACAAAAAACACTGTAACATGGTCCATGCCTCCCAAAATTTTAGGCCAAGTAATTTCTGCTGGAAATTTTTGTGTTGGCGGTGCATTGCATGATCGAATTTTGTCATTTGTAATGTCACCAAGAACCAGTAGCAACTGGAACAGATTGGTGAAGAAGTCAGTGAGGATGAGGATGACATCGTGGGTCCACCACCTGCCACTTCCGAGGTTATCAAGCCAATTGACAATGCGTTAAAATGGTTTGAATGCAACGATACTTCTGCAGCGAATGTCACACATCTATGAAACATGCTTCATTTCATCTGACTACAGGGCCACACAAGATTTCAAGAAACAAAATTTACAGATTTTTTCAGCAAAACAAAGGATAAAAATGTGCTGTGTTATGTGCTATACCTGAATTGTGCTGGTTGCATTGATCATCACTGTTCTATTCTTTGAACACTTCTTGTTTACATGTTATTATATGCAATTAATAATTACACAATTGTCCATATTCTTCTCACTGCTGTTGTAATTTTATAATGACTTGTAATTAACTGGGCGGCGCTACAATGCTGTATAGAATTATGCTTACAATTGTTCAGAGCAGGCCAAAAGTTGTATTTTTAATACCTTGTAATGAAAACATAGTATGTTGCTATAGAAAAAAAAACAAGTTTTATAAAGAATACATTTATTTTATATATGCATATACATGTAAATAAAATGTATTGAAATAACTTACATCAGCTTCCATTGTTTCTTTGATAATGATCATTTTTATCAGTAGTGGTGGAATATTAAAATATTTGAGACACCGGCAGCAAAATATTTTATTACATATTATTTGTGGCATTCAGAGTCAACAAATAAAAAAAAAGTCATTAGCATAGTAAAAATGATTGTATTTCTTGCAATTTCTTGGTCAGATATCTTCAGGGGACTGGTTTATCCGAAAAATAAAGCTCATAGCATGTTTTGTACTTGTCACAGCCAAAAGGCAAGAGGAGTAGACTAGACCCAAAAGCAGACTCACATGCACTTGGAGAGAAGAGGGCAGTTCTTTAATCCTAATCGTGGAGGACTGGACGGGAGGAGCAGCCGACAGTAGAAATATAGGAATGGGTAATTAGGGAAAAAATGAAGATTAGTGATCAGTGGACAGACAAGATAAAAAAAAGACAAATGTGACAGAGTCCAGAAATTCAGCACCACAGCAGGAAAAGAGCTCTCTGTACAAAAACAAAGTTCAAAAGTTCAAAGTGAAACTGCATCAGAAGAAACAGGCTCACAGTCCCAAAACAAGGAGTAATCCACAGAAAGGGCAAAGTTACTCCACAGCACACAGCAAAGTAACAAAATAACAGAATATAAAAACAGTGAAAAAAGGCAAAAAACCATATCCCGAGGTGA
Organism: Cathorops multiradiatus; assembly: GCA_027575975.1. Classification (NCBI taxonomy): domain Eukaryota; kingdom Metazoa; phylum Chordata; class Actinopteri; order Siluriformes; family Ariidae; genus Cathorops; species Cathorops multiradiatus. The sequence continues at coordinate 10,725,050 of JAPEKM010000020.1, forward strand.
AGAAAATCCCATGCCAAATGAATATCAGAGTGATATATAGAGCCATGGATGAGCTGATGAGAGACAGGTGTGCTGGCTGCAGCATGGGGGAGGCTCAGGGGAAAACCAGGGAATGGAGTAAAATATCAGTTTGGGACCTAGATGTTCCTGGCTGGCTCGTGACAGTAACTACCCTCCTACAGATGCCTCCAGGCATCCCAGACGGGGCCTCTGGGTTCTGGCAGTGAAAGTCCCTGATGAGTGAGACGTCCAAGATGAAGCATGCTGGGACACAACACCTCTCCTCTGGGCCATATCCCTTCCAATCCACCAGGTACTGCAATGCCTGACCTCACTGCCAGGCCTTTAGCAACTTCTTGATGGTGTAGGCCTCGCCTCCATCGATGAACCGGGGTGGGGGGGGGGGGGCGTGGAGGGAGGGGAGACCAGGGGTCTTAGTTGAGAGACATGGAAGGAAGGGTGAACATAATCCATAGACCTAGGTAAAGTCAGCTTGACAGTAGTGGGGTTGATAACTTTGGAAATGGGAAAAGGACCAACAAACTTGGGTGCCAGCTTATGGGAGGGAAGGGGTATGAAGGGGAAGGTGGGTGGTGGATAACATAACCCTCTGTCTGAGATGGTAGACTGGGGCTAGTGTGTGGTGTTGGTCCACCTTCCTCTTATATAATTGGCTGGAGAGTAGTAGCTGACACCTGGCATGTGCCCATACCCTGCAACAATGTCAGATGAAGGCCTGGGCTGAAGGGACAGATGCTTCCTCATCTTGCTTGGGAAGAGAAGTGACTGGTACCTGAGATAACACTGGAACATGGTCAATCCATTAGAGGATGATGGGAGGCTATTGTGTGCATACTCAATCCAAGGCAGGGCCTGGTTCCAGAAAGATGCATCGTCAGTGGTCAAGTATCATAGGGTGACCTCTAGGTTCTGGTTGGTGCACTCAGTGTGACCATTAGTCTTAGGGTGGTAACCTGAGGAAAGGCTAGGGGTAGCTCCATTTAGTTTACAGAACTCTTTCCAAAAGTTAGCAGAAAACTGTGGACCTCTGTTGGACACGATGTCCAGTGGCAGACCATAGATACTGAAAACATAGTTAATAAGGAGCTCAGCAGTCTTTTTAGCAGATAGCAGCTTGGGGAGAGGGACAAGGTGAGCCACTTTAGAGAAACAATCAACAGTAGTTAGGCTACAGGTGTTACCCTTGGAACTGGGAAGAACAGTGATGAAATCCACAGCAATGTGGGACCAGGGACAATGAGGTACAGGTAGCAGCCTTAATAAAAGTCTTGCCACAGGCTAGTTATCAGTCTTGCTTCTGGATTACACGTCTCAGGCTGCCACAAAAGTCTGGATGTCCTGCTGCATAATTGGCCACCAGAAGTTGCCTGGGCCTAGATCACTAGCCAGGACCTCCTGGACAGTCTTCTCATTATCAAACTGAGTGGTGGCCACAAGGCAGTGGGCAGGAATGATCGTCTCTGTGGCATATTGCTGAGAGTCAGGTGAAAACTGTCTGGAGAGGGCATCTGGCTTGGCATTCTTGGAGCCCAGTCTGAAGGAAATAAAGAGATAATAAAGAGGACTTGGGCCACCCCAGAGTGACAGGCAAGAAGAGAACTGTGCCCCCACTGAAGTGCCTGGAAACATACACCAGTGGGCACAACCAGAACATTAGGTGGTCTGTTACCTGGGCCTGGATCGCTAGCCAGGACCTCCTGGACAGCCTTCTCATTATCAAACTGAGCAGTGGCCACAAGGCAGTGGGCAGGAATGATCGGCTCTGTGGCGTCTTGCTGAGAGTCAGGTGAAAACTGTCTGGAGAGGGCATCTGGCTTAGCATTCTTGGAGCCCAATCTGAAGGAAAACACAAAGTTAAAGCATGAAGAGAATAAGGACCACCTTAGTGGGACCTAATAAGGACCACCTAAGTTGCTTGGCAGACTTGATGTACTCAAGATTCTTATGGTCAATCCATATGATAAAAGGGGTCTTAGTCCCATCTAACCAATGTCTCCACTCCTCCAGGGCCAACTTGATGGCCAAGAGTTCTTGATCACCTATGCTATAGTTGTGCTCAGCTGGAGTCAAGCAATATGAGAAGAATGCACAGGGGTGCATCTTGTCATCCTTAGATGATCTCTGGGACAGGACGGCCCCTACTCCCATGTCAGAGGCATCCACCTCAAGAATGAACTGAGCTGTAGGGTCTGGGATGATAAGAACAAGATCAGTGGAAAAATTGGTTTTGAGGGATGTGAAAGCATTCTCAGTGTGGTTGTTCCAGAAAAAGAGGCACTTGGATGATGGGCAACAATGGAGCTATAATTCCTGATAAACCTTTGATAAAAATTAGCAAACCCCAAGAAGCGTTGCATCTCCCTGTGAGAGGAGGGATTTTGCCAGCCTGAGACTGCCTTGACCTTGTCTCGGTTCACTTGGACCTTACCTGGGGAGATGATGAAACCCAAAAATGAGATTGTGTGCTTATGGAACTCACATTTCTCAGCTTTAGCGAAAAGGTGATTTTCTAGTAACCACTGCAGAAACTGTCTGATGTGGGACTGGTGAGTTTTGAGCATGGGAGAAAATATCAAGATGTCACTGAAATATGTAAAGATGTACTGGTTGATAAAGTCTCACAAGACATCATTGACCAGTGTTTGGAAGACCGCTGGTGCATTATTAAGGCCAACAAGTAAGACCAAGTATTCATAGTGCCCGGTGGCCATATTGAAGTCCATCTTCCACTTGTCCCCCTCCTTAATATGTACCAGGAGAAAAATTGGAGAAAAATTGTGCCCCCTGCGGCAGTTCAAAGGCTGTGGACATGAGAGGAAGCAGGTAGTTCTTAATGGTGATCACATTTAAGCCTCAGTAATCAATGCACAGCCTGACAGACTTGTCCTTCTTGACCAAAAAACCCCCAAAACAAATTCCACCAGAGATGATGAGGGGCGAATTATACCAACCGCAAGAGACTCTGATATATACTTGTCCATGGCCTCTCTCTGTGGGGAGAAAGGGAATAAATGTGACCCCTAGGGGGAGTGGTCCCAGGAAGCAGATCAATAACACAATCGTAAGGTCAATGAGGAGGGAGAGAGGTGGCCCAGGCCTTACTGAACACCTGACTAAGGTCCCAGTATTCCACAGGGACATTGGAGAGGTTGATGGACTTATCAGGACTGGAGACTTGGGAGGTCTGGGGAAACTTGGCAGAGGACAGGCAGGTGGCCAAGCAGTGGGTGCTCCAAGAGAGGACTGTACCATTGCTCTAATTCAGGTGGGGATTATGCAGGCGCAACCAAGGTAGACCAAGAACAATAGACTCATGAAGCTTATTCATGGCAAAGAAAGAAATAGATTCCACGTGGTTCCCTGAGATTTTATGAGTGATTGGCTCTGTGATGTAGGAGACAAGACTGAGTTCAGTACCCTTGAGTGCCCTGGTATTTCAAGGGTGGTCTAACAGGTTGACCCCCAGCTCTTCTGCAAAGGAGGTTCTGATTAAGCTTTTGTCTGCCCCCAGAGTCATTCAGCACCTTTACTGGGTAACATCTTTTCTGAAAAATTATCTTAGTGAGAAGCACCGGCCTCTTGGCAGAGGAAGACTGCATCAGTACACTCACCTGTATCCTTGCTGCTACTGGTGGGCAGGCCCTTTTAACAGGCAATGAGAGATGAAATATCTGGGTTTGCCACAGTAGAATCAGGACCTGGTCTCACGGCTGTGGGTTCTGCCTAGCTACATGGGCTCTGGTTCAGGGGAAGCAGTGGCCTCAGATGAGGAAGCAACATTCTTAAGTTCAAACCTGAGGTTCTTTCTCAGGCTTTGTTGGCATAACCAGGTAGGCACCTGACCAGCTAGGTCCACGAGGCTATCCAAAGTCTCAGGGAGGTTATGAGGGATGATCTCATCCAATACAAAGCTGTTTAGTCCATGAAAAAAATGCATCATACAATAGACTCTTGAAGCTTATTCATGGCAAAGAAAGCCAAGGTATGTAACTGAATAGCATAGTCATAAATCAGCTGGCTGCTTTGCTTGAGCCTCATTAGTCACCTAGCTGCCTCCTTGCCCTTGGACAACTGGTCAAAAACCTTTTACATCTCTTCAGAGAATTCCTTGTAACTTGAACAGCAAGGGGCCCCAGCATTCTTGTTGTCCACTCCTGAACTCTTCCAGTCAGAAGTGTGATGACATAGATGATTTGAGAGCTCTTGGAAGTGGAAGCGGAGGCCTGGAGTTCCAGTGACAAGGAGCACTGGGAAAGGAATGAGCAGCAGGTCCCAGTCTCCCCCATTGTAGGGCTGTGGGGCAGGCAGACATGGCTCTGGGTTGTGGTGCTGGAATGACTGTTGGAGTAATGGGTGAGCTGACTGGCGCAGGTGCTGGTTGACTGGAGATGGCAATCTGAAGGCTTTCCATCTGAGAGGAGAGTTTCTGTAACATGTCTGTGATGGCCATCAAGCTCTGATGGACAGCTGTAATCTCCTGCTGGTGATAACCCAGAATAGAGCCTTGTTTGGTGAAAGCTGCTTTAACTGTTTCAAAGTCTGCTGGGTCCATTCCTCTGGCAGATTTGTTCAGTCACACCCAAAAGGAGTAGACTAGACCCAAAAGCAGACTCACATGCACTTGGAGATAAGAGGGCAGGTATTTAATCCTAATCATGGAGGACTGGATGGGAGGAGCAGCTGACAGGAGAAATACAGGAATGGGTAATTAGGGAAAAAACAAAAATTAGTGATCAGTGGACAGACAAGCGTGATAAAAAGGAAAAACATGACAGAGTCCAGAAATGCAGCACCACAGCAGGAAAAGAGCTCACATAAGCTTAGTCATTCTTCCTCTATCACTAGTAATAGCTTTATTTGTGATAAGTGCAGATTAGTTAGTTTACTGACAGAGAAGACTGCATCTTTAGAGATGCATATCCAGACACTAGAAAGGGTTAGTGAGATTGAGAGCAGTGTAGTTTCTGCAGGGGAAAGTCTGGATGCCCTCGATCAGGGGTGTCAAACATACGGCCTGCAGGCCAGATTTGGCCTGCTAGATGGTTTAATCCAGCCACAGACTTGTAGAGAAAAAAATTTCTAAGGATGTAAAAAAAAAAAAAAAGGACACCTTTAGCCCATTCCTGTGATGACTTGTGAATTTTTAAAGAAATAACAGAAATGCTCAATTCAGCCGCTTGGGGCAGCTAAAAAAAGCAGCACTGACATAACAAGAGATCAGGAAATAAACAGCACATTTTAGCAACGTGCCCAGATATGCTGTCT
>JAPEKM010000020.1:10813829-10824114 GCA_027575975.1 Cathorops multiradiatus
CGTTTAAATTCACACACCACCCCCCCCCCCCCCCAAAAAAAAAAAAAAAAGTTTTTCTGTAAGATGAAAAGGACTGAGACTAAAATGAAACAAACTTGTGTTCATGTTTATGAATTACGTTCACTTTTGCCCACCCAGAGCACCTAATCAGTTCAGGGTTCTCCATAAGTGAAAAACTTGAAGGGGGTCATGACATGAAATAAATGCAAAAAGAAAAAAGCTAGAAAATACTTTTCCCTGTAATAAAGAAAGGTTGGGGCTGGAAAATGCATTAATGAACCCACTACTGTTTACAGGGTGTTTTCCCTGTAGGACCACAGCACTGCAGAGTTTTCCATTCTACCTCATTTAACACATTTACCACATCTGAGTCAACACATTAACTAATTACCAAAGCCTTCGTAGGCTAAGCTTATGACACTAATCTATATAGATCTGTAGTTCTGCAAGACCTGAATGCTTTTAAAGGATCCTGATGTACACAATAGGCATCACAGAGATGTAGCTGTTGACACAGCTGGAGTTTATACAACGATTGGCCAGAGAAATATTATGTACAAACTCAATAGATGAAAAAGAAATAAAATTCCATGCATCATGAGTATCATGTATAACCTGATCAGATTTATTACACTATCTAGAAAACAAAGAAATGCTATTCTTTATTACACTAGAATACAAAGCAATAATATTCTTTATTACACTATTCTTTTTTTTTTTTATTTAAACAGACAACACCAGCATCAATTCACTAAAACAGAGATGATTATATTTAATGAGGTATTTAATGATTATTCACTGAGCCTTAGGCAGATAATTGTTTTAGTATAAATACAAAGGTGATTATTTAATTTTCTTAAATCGTATTAAAATAATTTATTTTAAACTTCAAAAGCAACATGCAAATGTAACAAAGGTATGGACTTATGTCACTTATCTATGCTGAGTTACATAAAATACTTTGTTTTGAAATAGATAAATCACAATTCCACCTTACCTTTGAATAGTTTTAGACCAAACTTCATAGCTTCTTTAGTTCTTTTAAGAACAGCATTTTCTTTCATAATTTATAATTCTTCCTCACTTACGGTGACAAAGTGATCGGCCACCATTTTGCCGAGTTGCTCAAGGTCATTATTGAAAAATAGTACGAATTTCTTGACCCATCAATGCGCATGATTTTCTATGATCACCTGTGTATTTATACTAATCACCTTTATTCTATAACCATAGAATAAAAATGTAATATTTGTATCCAGCCAAATGGCCTATTGCACCAGTTCACGTACACTCTTGGAAGAGAAACGTTTGGAAGGTTCCAACTTTGAATTGCAATGCAGTTGAAGAAGCAAATAAATTCTACACACAAATGTATCAGTTTTGGAGCATTTTTAGTAAATCAATAAGATGCAGCTAATTTTTCCTTTAAGATAGCTTTAAAAAAAAACAAGCAAAATCTTATTACATTATAATTACACAGGGGTTTCTCAATGAGACTGAAAACATTTTGGGGATGGCAGAGGTTTGGGCATGGACAATCAGGAGGCAGTCCTATCTAACTAGGGAAAAAGCATGTGAAGAATCAGAATAAGGAGATGACATTAATATATTTTATAATTAGATGGTAATTGAAAGAAGTACAAGCTCTCCAGAAGTAAGATGTAGGAATCTAAAAATACATGAAGTCGGAGTCCTTTTCTGGATTTTTAAGAAGGCACTGTGTGCAGTTCAGCTTCTTTAAGATTCATCTGCATGAATCTTCTTTACTATAGAAAAGTAAAACGCAGGCACTACAGCCAGCGCTGGCTCCTATGAACTGTAGACAGGTATAAAATTATGAGCTACACTCAAATTACAGCACTGTTTTAAGAATTATTTTCAAACTAAACTCAAATGTAGCATTAAAAGTAATGATACAAATAGTGGATGTGTGTATGTGCTGTAGTTTTTTCTTGCTATAAAACAAAATGGATTTTGGGGAAAACATTTGGTGTACAGATTTATTATATTAAAAATACTGTATTACATTATTTACACAAGCACCTCTAATTAGCAAGTTATCCATCCAGACATTCATTTAACTGTAATCACAAACGTGACAGATTCCGGCACAATATGTAAGGAATAGGGCAATCTGTTATGGGAAAAATAATCAACATCAGGATGGTGTGACGTGACACCCTCCCAAAGTTGATTGTTTTCCAATAATAGCATGTACAGCAATTTTATTCCTCTTATACCACAGCAGTTTGCAAAAAAAAGAATGTCTTATATTTATCTATTTTTTTAATTTGTGGAAAGGTCTGCAAAACAAGTTAGAGCCTCTTATTACTTTCCTTACAGCATCTATAAACAGTCATTTCCCCAAAGCTCAAACGCCTCTGTCCTGAAGACTTTCCCATGTCAGAAAAGGTAAAGTTACAGCTTTAACTGTGACCGTAACAAAGAGCTGACACTGAAGACTCCTTCCATAAATTTTAAATAAACTTCCCCTCATAGAAAACCATATCCACATGTGCATTTAAAAAAAAGAAATTGTTTATTATTCAACTTCAGTTATGTAGAGCAAACAATAATGTATTTTGTGTGCATTAATACAAGCCTGTGATTTGCTTTGCTACTGTTAGATTTGCTGTTACAGAAAATTAATCAAAACCTTCTGATGCCGAGTTACATAAAATACTTTGTTTTGAAATAGATAAATTTAGGATTCAAGCTTGCTGTGGTATAATAGAATATAAAAAGGTATATTTTGATTAATAATTCTTTTTGCTAGCATACAACTATTGTCAAACTGTCACGATCTGTCAATGTCAAACCTTAAACTTTCTCAGTTCAGCAAAACCTTCTATAAATAGGTTAAATGTCAAGCCAGTGACAATATTATGCCATTATGACTGCATAATCTGCTGTATGGCTTGTCTTCTCAGATTGGCAAAATTGAAGATCAAAAGTGTTTGAGCTGATGTTCTAAAAGAAATAGGAGTAGGAGATCATAAAACAAGTGGTTTCTGTTTTCCACTCAAATGGATCCAAAACCATTTTATACATCATTAACTAGATTACATGACCAGTGATTTGATTTATTGAAGAAATCTCACAAATGACTGGGGGTTTTTTTTTCAGAGATTTTTTTCCACTTTCCTCAATTTTTCCTGCTGCAAAACACCAAATACCACTGTTTCTATTTAGTTTGTGAAGGTTTGTTGTATGTATAATGAGAATATAATTTACATAAGAGTGTACTTTAAAAACAGCTTAGTGAGGTCACAAACTGTACGTGTACCTCTACATTGCTGGGAATATCTACATCAATAAATATATATTTTAAGATGGAACTGTACAGTGGCCACAAGAACGTGACCCTCTTTGCAAATTAAGTATTTTAATTAACTAATCAATCAATTAATTGTATCTAGTTTCAAAACAATTTGAACTTAAATATCTTAATGTATTTAACATACAGTATCTATTATAGAAAATAAATAGTATCACATGTTGGTGCATTGAGATAAAGCACTGATTAGAAGGAGAACATTGTCAAGCAGTGATGCCATCCAGAACAATTCAAGAGCAGAGAATTATGAACAAAACTGATCTGCTTTCTGAAAAGAATACAGTATTAAATTTACAGTATTTTATAATACAATAAGACAAGTAAACAAGTCAGATGTTATCGTGATAAATTATATAAACATCTATTTACTATTAAGAAGGGCATTACAAATAAACTGTTACTTAAGTACAACAATTATAAATCAAGAAATTTATGAATGGAATAAAGAAGGCAATAGCTACAGTGCAAAGGTTTCTCAGACAGAAACCTAATCAGATACATTTACAGTACCAAAAGTTATTAGAAGGAAACCTGTCCAGAAGAGAAGGAAAACAAACAATGATAAAAGCAAAGCCAAGAATAGCTACTAGAGGCTCAAAATGGTTTCAGTGCAGTGAAAGCTGAAAGCCAGTGGCCCCATATCCTAAAACTTAAGCTTTCAACACTCATGCACTTAGTTTTGGTAAACAAATAAGTTTGTAAATCTCTGAAATGTCTGTAAGATCCTGCAGAGCAACGAACGTGTTCTCCTTATTAACACTAGCATTATTCTTAACAAATCATCAATATTGAAATTCTGAGCTGTGATCAGTGCTGCAGAGATCTCACATTATATATTCACAGTTCCATACAGTCTCGCTCCAGACATCTTACATCTTTGAACAAACTCAGTGTTAATCTGAATGATTGCTCTGTAAAAGCCACACAGATTAGTGACTGCATTAACAAAGAAAAGCCCAGCCCTCTCCATACATTCTGACACAGATGCACTAATAAATGCTGATTGTGCAAGGGATGTAAGCTGGTAAACCTCCAGATCTCTTCCTAATGGGTGTATGTGTCTCTTAGTTCTAGAGTTGGTTAGGAGATGAGTATTCACCCCATATAGAGAAGCCTTCCACTATAGGCTTGTCCATTCTGATTGACTTTATTGATTTGGCACAAGTAGACGCCTCCAGACTCCAAAGGGGGAAGGTGTGTTAAAGGTCAGAGATCAGACCGCTGTCTCCTGGTCCTCACGTTGGATCATCTGATAGTGCTGCCGGTTCTCCAGATATGCTGCCAACTCTGTGTCCTTTGCTTTTTCTGCTCTGTGTTTCGGGGTATCACCCTGCAAATGCAAAAAACCACAAACTCTTACATGGAGAGAAAGGCACACTGAAGATCCATAGATTTAATAATGTAACATTTCATTCTTGGTTAATCAGGAAACTGCTCAAATTGAAGGTTTCTTTGAATCTCTCTTCACAACAGACTTCAAACTGAACAATGCTCTGATCCCAAATAATGAGCAGCCATTTATACGTGTGAGAAATTGTTTTGTGGATGATTTATAAAAAAATAATAATAAAAAATTTGGAAGATATAGTATGCACAAAGCAGGGCGAGGAGAAAATTAAGCATGTGCTATTATTATATTATTCTTTATATTCACCATGATCAATTTGTAAGAATAAACTAAATATAAAACCCAAGTATGACAGCACAGATTTAAAAGCATGTCATAAAACTATTTAAAACAATTCTGGTAAACTTTAACATTATTTAGACAAAGTGGTTTTATTTGGTTTTAGCTGGTGAAAACAAGCTTCTGCAAATTTAATAACGGTCCTCTGGTCCTCCTGTTTGGAGCACATGTAATTACCGCTCCTGAAATTAATCGATTTGCTTTGATGCCATCTTGTTTTTGCAGCTCTAGGTAGAACAGCTCAAAATTACACATTCATTAAGCAAAAAATGCAAAACAGATAAGATGTGCTACTTTGCTCACTTGAAAGAGGAAATCCTTAGTAGATTTTGTCAGTATATCAGCTTTTTTTTGGAGGTGTTGCATTAGTTGCAAGTGTTTTTATACACACAGACCTTTAGTAAATCAGGGGCTTTGTGCAATGAAATCAAGCAGACTGTCAAGAGCCTATTTTGACAAAACACACTTGGGTTTCTCTGAAGGGCTTCTTGATGAAAATGTGTTTGATGAAAATGTCCAATTATTTTCATCACACTCTCTGATACAATATCAACTTCTTTATTGCTTCCAGTTCCTCCTCTCCTCCACATAATATTTAATTGGTCCCTACTAATAGTGATGCATGCATGCAATGTCCCACCATATCTTCAAATATCATAATCCCATCTGCTATAGACAAACTTCATCAGAGATTCCAGATGTGTGATACCACATGTAGTAAAGAGTTTCTCGCACCACTCCGCATTTTAAGAGTTCAACACAAGAACTGTTGCTGAACAATTAGTTGTGTCTCCCATCATTTCAGGATCCCATGTACTGATTTAGGAATAGGAATCACTGAACTGGAGGAATGGTGATGAGTTGACGTGTTCATTGAATCAAGACTGTACTGCATCCAAACATTCCTTCTATCCATTAGTCAACATAATGTTTGTGCCAGACCCACTGAAATGGCTTCTATTACTGACATAGACAGAAATGCTGAAGGGAAGAGAGCTTGGAATTGTTTTCCTTTTCAAAGCACAGGCACTTTCATTGCTGCTTGTGACAGATGAAGCTCTTTTTGTGTAGACAATCAGAAACACGACAGCTTTTTATATTTTGAAATACATAAAAGCTCTCTCCTTCTGCTTATAACATTTACAAGTAATGGCTAAAATATCTCTGGAATAGCAAAGACTGGTGACACACAATGGGGAATGTTCACATGGTGATTTATTTAAAAAAATATTCAGAAGAGCTTCCATTTAGACAAGAATGAAAAATATTATAATTATGTCAGACAAAAAAGCTCTTCACAAGTTTGGGAAGAATAAAAACGCTGCTCTTTTATCTTTTTTTTCTTTTTCAATACCAGTACCAGAGAGCTTCTGCACCTCACAAAGGATGAACAGATACAACAGACAGATGAACACCAGCCAAACAGAGAGAGCACAGGGTACATATAATATCCACAAGCTGAAATGTATAGAGGAGTAAGGAAAAGAGAGAAAAAGTGGAAGAAATATAGCGAGAGGGACAGGCATTTCTGCCTGTCCCTCTCACTATATTTCTTCCACTTTTTAGTAAAAAGTATCACCAGTTAGATTAGATTAAACTTTATTGATCCCTTTGGGAGGGTTCCCTCGGGGAGAGTTAGTTAGTTAGTTAGTTAGTTAGTTAGTTAGTTAGTTAGTTAGTTAGTGAGCACACAGCAAATAAGATAGATGGAAAGAGAAGAAAGAGACGATGATTTGGTTTTAGAAATTTGATATGATAATGAATACTTTTGCATTTGAATTATTGGTCTTAGTGGTGTTTAAGGATATTTAAGGGTGCTGGCAAAGAAGCCAGTGTGGAAGACTGGACACTTTGCTAACAGGGAAAATGCAGGTTAGGAGCAGACAAAGAAATATCCCATCTGTCATGTGGAGGTTTGAGCACATGCTGATTCAGAGGTCTTGAAAGCTGATTCAGACAGCAAGGAAGAAAGCATGAAAAAGTGGCCTCCAGATAAAGCCTGTCAGCCCAACTAGAAACAGCATTGAAATTACCGGCTCTTCACAAAAGGAGTTTTTCCAGCGGCCTTTGCGCCAAACCAATGATGCACACTGGAATGGTTAAGGGGATGATTAGAAAAATCATGTCCATCCTGAACTCTATAATGGATCTGCTTAGCTTTTTTTCTTTGCCACATTACATATAATCTGTGGAAAGACTGGATTTTTTTTAAATAAGTGTACAGATCTCCCTGTCTCACATTATTACTAAAATGGTTTGTTACTCTCACATGGAGGTTAATCATAAAAATATAAATTTTTCTCACCTGTAAGTCTGTCTTCATAAGAGAAGCTCCTGCCTCCACTAAGTAGTGGCAGATTGTCCTCTGACACAACGAGGCCGCTTTGTGCAACACCGTCTCGCCACTGCAAGAACAGTGGAAACTAATCAGAAACATCACTGCAAAAGTGAACACCAAGGCATTTGCTGACAAATAATGACAATTACAACTCAGCAAAGCTCAATTTCAACTGGTAAACATTGTCTTGGCAAAAGCAGTGAACTGAAGTAGAAAGTCCAAAAAAAGAAAGAAAAAAAAAGGATTTGATTCTTACTTTTCTGTCTCAGTCACATCCAACATATCAGTGGGTGCTGTTAGAGAGGAAACAAGAGACAAAATAAAGTCGACTACTTTGTGTGTTCAGGATAAAAACCCAAGGAAAAACAAAACCGAGCCATCTGACTATTTAATAGGCAACAAAAAACATTTTTTGTTGAAAAATAAGAAATAATTGCAGTGTATGTACTTTTGTTTAAAGGGTATGTTCTACTTCATTATAGGAACAGTGCACATACAATTACACACTGCATAACCATCCAGACATTAAGCATGCACTAAGGTACAGTCAACTCCAGAATTATTGGCTTCATTAAAGTGAGCAAACATGATTATATAAAACAAAGACTACATGACTATTCAAATTTTGCAATGAACAATAGAACCATTCCTCTACCAAAAATAATTCTTACAAGATTAAAAAAAATAAAAATTTGCTTAAAAAGGGGTGTTTTTGACACCCCTAATACTGTTTAAAATAAATGTACACAAATTGTTATCCATGATCTCTTTGACTTTGGTTTGTTTGACCCTCATCGGACAAACAAACCAAAAGGGAACTATCTGGGTATGTCAGAGTGTTTGGTGAAAAATATGGACTATATACATAAGAGAATCCGATACATGCCATAAAATATATTTGGATCAACTATTACTGTAAATATACTTCTTTTTAATTTATGAGTGCCAATAATTTTGGGATTGACTAACATTTCCATTCTAAGATTTAGACACACAAGAATAAAACATGCCAACAAAGTCATGAATACTTTTCTCTATAGTACTGTGCAATATACAATGTTTAAAACTCATTGTAGAGTTATGGGGTGCAAAACACAAGAAAGGTATACATATGTATGTGACTCTGAGGGGAGTGATATGACAAAAAGATCATTACAAAAAGAAATACATTCCTATACTACACGATAAGTATAACGGTGTTACTGAGATGGTAGGTGTAATATCATTGGGATCATGTGAAAGCACATGATGTATGAATGAATAATGAACGTGAACCCAAATGCAGTCAGATATGAAAGGACTTTGTGTAAAAATGGCAAATTACATTCCTGTTCAGTACAGCATGTTGTGTGAAATGTACTGAACAGTGCAGTTAGTGTGTGTATGAGATTCTCTCACTGTTATCAATGATGTATCTGACGATTTCTTTACTGGCCACGCTCACTGCATAGTGGAGTAATGTGCGACCTGCTGAGTCCTGCACACACAAGTCCGCCCCCTGCTTATGGAGCACCTTTAGCTAGACAGACAGACACACACACACACACACACACACACACACACACACACACACACATATATTACTACCTGACACACACATATATTACTACCTGTGTCAAAGCTCTCACCATTATTACTGCAGTTAAATACTGCTGTGTCTCAGAATTGTAAGCACAAAATAATGTTTTTTTTATACACCCACACTCCACTACCCCATGCACACAAGGCGATTTCGGACCAGAACTTTTTCATAGTTCTTAGAACTGTGGGAGGAAATTCCCCCTTCTTTGTGTGGAACTGAGAACAATAGTTGTTAGAATGCCATTTCGAGGAACCTTTTAATGCCTACTTCATGGTAGGTACTCTCCCAGCACAAGAGGAACCATGAGTGTTCCTCTTACAGTACAGTACAGTTCCTCTTACAAATGTACAGTGACTGGTCCAGATGCAAGTACACAGTGATTGACTGGGCACGTGCTAATGCAGCATCAGCAACCGACATTTTTAAATATCTGTGTAAAACATTAGCCATGTAAACAAAAGCTCTTGACATTAGCATTACTGTAAAAATGAAAGAAAAAAAACCCAAAAACAAACCAATATTGACAAGTGGACCAACAGTGAAATCCAAGCTTTATTGGTAGGGAGTGTAGGGAGGAAATACAGCATGATTTTGATGCATCTAAGCAAATTATAAAAATTTTCGCTAGAATTTCCTGTTAACATCATGCTAGCAAGCCAGCTTACATCAGTTCAGTGTTCCTACTGGAAGTGAGAGTGCAAATGGAAAAAAAAATAAAAAATTGAAGAGCTGTAGTTCTCAGGGGACCTGCCCAGTGGAACTGTAAAACTGTTTGGGCCAAAAGCACCTATGGATGTGCTCTGACTGTTGTGCACTGTACAGGTCCATTATATTCTCCAAGGTACAAACATATCAAAGATACAACTGTTCCTCATGATCCACTTAGGTAAATACCCTACATGAGTTGTAAAGGGCACTTCATTCACTAGGTTCTCTCGTTAAAAGTATCCCTGTAAGTATCCCAAGTGTACCCTGAACAGTCTGTGTACCTTCAAAGCCACACAAGATACCTCTTCTTGAGTACATTGTACAGTCAAAATATGTGTACATTGTATATATTAAATGTTTCTGGCATCCTCCAGGAGCTCTGTCATATTTCTCTATAGCACTGTGCAATAAACTTTTTTTAAGATTGAGTCATGGCATGCAAGGCACGATAAAGGTATATAGACATTATTGTAGGATATGCTTTATTTTTTTTAAGGCAGCCACTTCAGTTTTTCACATCCTTTTGATCAGTCACCGATCAATCACCATGATCGATAATTATCAGTTTACAATGGATTTCAATGGGATTTCGCTAGAGTGGGCCTGCTCCAGCTAGAGTGTAGGGAGCACTGA
>JAPEKM010000020.1:11771544-11783242 GCA_027575975.1 Cathorops multiradiatus
GATGATTTACTAAAATGATATTTTTGGCGGCAGAATTCGCGGATCCACGGACTTTTCACTGTCCTGTAATAATAATAATAATAGAACAAAATATGTTCTTACCATCAAAGACTTTTATTCCATATTTTGTTGCTTTTTTGTATTTTGGGGGTTTTGTTTTCAAGTAGTTTTTATTTTGTTCTTGGTTGGTTCAGCAACAAGCTCTGCCATTTTGTTTTTCTCAACTCACGGTATAGTAGTAGAGTAGCCAATCAGAGCACGCGATTGCTCATATCCAGTGAATGTGGACAGAATACTACTCATTACGCACCTTTCTTATGTTGATGGATGTTGAACTGAAGGCAAAATTCCCATAAAACTCAAAGAACTCCTGCAGCAGCTTCTCTGTTGAGGACACATGGGAATTTTTATAATAATAATAATAATAACAACAACAACATTCTGCCATCATAATAAGAACAGAATCAATTTTATTACTGCACTTTATCATTTTAAATGGATCAAAAATTGGCTTTTCCTTCACATTTTATATTAAAAATGTACAGTCCTTCATACACTATATGGCCAAAAGTATATGGGCACCTGACCATCACACTCGTATGTAATTCTTCCCCAAACCATAGCCACAAAGTTGGAAGCACACACTGCCCCTGTACACAAAGTGAGACCCATAAAGACATGGTTTGCCAAGGTTGGACTGGAAGAACTAGAGTGGCCGGCATGGAGCTCTGACCTCAACCTTGAACTGGAACATCAACTTTGACATCAGTGTCTGTCCTCACCAATGCTCTTCTGGCTGAAAGAGCACAAATCCCCACAGCCACACTCCAAAATCTAGTGGAAAGCCTTCCCAGAAGAGTGGAGGTCATTAGATCAGTAAAGGGAGACTAATTGTGGAACAAGCACATAAGGGTGTGATGGCTGGGTGCCCACAAAATTTTGTTTTATTAGTAACCAATCCTTAACAGTTCAAGGACTCCATACCTAGTGTATCTGTGTTTTTCTGTAGCTTAATCTTGCTCAGGTCACTGACAATCGTGCAGTCATTCCCCTCAATAATGCAATGATCTGAAGGGTCTAGGAAATGCACACACAAAGCAAAGACACACAAAGCTGTGAATTTTGTGATGTATATACATTTAAGGTGCCTTTACAGAATTGTGTCTTTGTGCAGAATAAAAAAAATGCCTCCTGCACCTTACAGTGGCGGAGGCATAACAAATCAGATTTTTTTTCTCCCAGAATAAATTGTGTCTAGGAGGCAACGCATACCTGCCAGGTCTCTGAGCTGGTCCATAGTGGGCAGTAATGGATGCGTCCTGCGCTGGAGGAAGAACACCACGAGGACTGTAAGGGAGAAGTTGGTGATCCAGGCTCCAGGAATGCTGCTGGTGATGCCATGCACACGAGCCCAGCACCGAACTGCAAACACCAGATGTCGCACACGTGCATCCAATTTCCCATAGACAAACAGCAACTCAGAGCTCTTCATCGCCACCCTGAGGACGCAAAAGGACCGACAACTTTAATCCCCACAGAGCAGTACTACTTTACAGAAATATTCAGCTCACTCTCTGATCAGATATGCAGTGCTCGGAATCAAAATACTGCCAGATGTGGCATGTCTTGCTCATCTGTTTTTATTTTATTTTTCCCCCTCATCACAGACTTGATGAAGTCGTAGGGCATAATGAATTCATGAATAATGACTTCAGTAATCGAATACTGGTGCCTCAAACTGTTAACCCGGTATTCGAATACTCATGCACATTCCTAGTACACAGTAACATGATTTAGATCACATTGCTGTACTGCCCACCTCCAGGTTCTATGAAAACTTAGTAGCTGTATTTCAATCCACCTCTCACTAATATGCTTCTTTTAAAAGTTTTTATACAAATCAACATTAAAACTATAAGCTATAACAAATCAGTTGTTTTAACAATATCGGACATCTGCTAGCCAGCCAAGTACAGTGCTGTGAAAAAGTATTTGCCCCTTCATGATTTTGTATATTTGTCACACTTAAATTTGCCAAACTAATTTTAATATTAGATAGAGATAGCCCAAGTAAACACAAAATGCAGTTTTCAAATGATGATTTCATTTACTGATGGAAAAAAAAAAAAAGGTACCCAACCCAACCTGGCCCAATGTGAAAAAGTAATTACCCCCTTAATCAATCAAACAATTAACCAAATTTAATTGATAATTGGGTTCAATTTCACTAGCCACACCCAGGCATGATTACTGCCAGACCTGTTCAATCTAAATATCACATAAATAGAACCAGGCTGGCAATGCATAGTAGGCTAATAGATCTTAAAAAGATTCCACAAAGTAAAGAGTTACAGGAACAAATGTGCAATAAAATAATTGAAATCTATCAGTCTGGAAAGGGTTACAAAGCTATTGCCAAGGCTCTGGGACTCCAGCAAACCACAGTGAGAGCTGTTATCTACAAATGGAAAAATACTTGGAACAGTGGCAAACTTTCCCAGGAATGGCCAGCCTTCCAAAATTCAACCAAGAGAGCTTCGACGACTGATCCATGAGGTCACAAATGAACCCCAAAGAACATCTAAAGAACTCCAGGTCTCACGTATATCAGTTCATGATTCTACAATAAGGAAGGCACTAGGCAAAAATAGAATCCATGGGAGAGTTGCAAGGCGCAAACCACTGCTGACCAAAAAGAACACAAAGGCTCGTCTCACATTTGCCAACAAGCATCTTGATGACCCCTAAGATTTTTGGGATAACATTCTGTGCACTGATGAGTCAAAAATAGAACTTTTTGGAAGACATGGGTCCCGGTACATCTGGCATAAAGCTAACACAGCATTCCAAAATAAGAACATCATACCAACAGTCAAACACAGTGGTGGTGGTAGTGTGATGGTCTGGGGCTGCTTTTCTGCTTCAGGACCTGGATGACTTGCCATAATTGATGGAATCATGAACTCTACTCTCTACCAGAAAATGCTGAAGGACAATGTCTGCGCATCAGTTCATGACCTAAAGCTCAAGAACAGCTGGGTTATGCAGCAGGACAATGACCCGAAGCACACAAGCAAGTCCACCTCTGAATGGCTCAAAAGAAATAAAATTAAGGTTTTGGAGTGACCTAGTCAAAGTCCTGACTTGAATCCAATTGAGATGCTGTGGCAAGACCTTAAATGGGCAGTTTATGTTCAAAAACCCTCCAATGTGGCTGAATTGAAACAATGTAATATGAATTCCCCCGAATTTTTCTCTCCCTAATTTGGTCATGACTAATTCCCACCACCAGCCAACTATCCCCGATCATATCATAACATCCATCCATTATCCATAACTGCTTATCCTGTACAGGGTCGCAGGCAAGCTGAAGCCTATCCCAGCTGGCTATGGGCAAGAGGTGGGGTACACCCTGGACAAGTCGCCAGGTCATCGCAGGACTGACACATAGAGACAAACAACCATTCACACTCACGGTCAATTAAGAGCCACCAATTAGCCTAACCTGCATGTCTTTGGACTGTCAGGGAAACTGGAGCACCCGGAGAAAACCCACATAGACACGGGGAAAATATGCAAATTCTACACAGAAAGGTCCCCATCAGCCGTTGGGCTCGAACCCAGAACCTTCTCGCCGTGAGCCGAGAGTGCTAACCACTACACCACCGTGCCACCCTAGCACATTTTAACTTTATAATATCTCATCTCATTATCTCTAGCCGCTTTATCCTTCTACAGGGTCGCAGGCAAGCTGGAGCCTATCCCAGCTGACTACGGCCGAAAGGCGGCGTACACCCTGGACAAGTCGCCAGGTCATCACAGGGCTGACACACAGACAACCATTCGTACTCACTTCACACCTACGGTCAATTTAGAGTCACCATAAAAAGCTTAACTAAACAAATATGTTTTCAGCCTAGACTTACACACAGACTGTGTCTAAGCCCCGAACACTACTAAGCAGGCTGTTTTTAATTGTGGGGCTTTATAAGGGAAGGCTCTACCCCCTGATGTAGCCTTCACTATTTGAGGTACTAACAAATAGCCTGCATCTTTCCATCAAAATAGGCATGGCAAACCATAAAAGACCACAAGCTCGCTCACTTACTGTGGTGCAAGACCATTCAGTGCTGTATTAGGTCAATAACAGTATTTTATAATCAATGCAGTGTGGATAAGATAGGGGTGATGTGGTCATATCTGCTGGTTTTAATAAGGACTCTTGCTGCTGCATTCTGGACTAACAAGAGTTTGTTTATGCATCTACTGAAACATCCAGACAGTAAGGTATTACAATAATCCATCCTAACAAAAGCATGAAGTAGTTTTTCTGCATTGTGCAGAGACATATTTATTAGCAATATTTCTGAGATGAAAGAAGGCTATCCTAGTAATATTTTCTACATGATCTTCAAATGAAAGACTGTAGTCAATAATCACCCCAAGGTATTTAACTGTTGCACATGATAAAACAGAAAGGCCATTCAGAAATCTTACATGTGGTACTAGTAAAGGCACTTCTGCCTTGTCAGAGTTAAGTCGAAGGAAGCGAATAAGCATCCAATGTCTGTCCTTTACTCAATTTTATTAAGCTGGTATCTCTTATCTGGTTTACTGAAACATGCAACTGTGTGCCATCAGCATAATAGTGGAAGCTAATACCATGCTTACAAATATTATTAACATAGCAGAATAGGTAGCATAGCAGTGGGCCTAAAACAGAACCATGCAAAACACCAAACTTTACCTTAGTATGTGTAGAGAAGTCTCTGTTTACATCAACAAACTGAATTATTATAATCATCACAAATACATACACCACTAGGATAAGCTCTTTGAAAATAATCAAATTTTATTTGCAGATGAACACAACTTTTGAAAGAGATCTGATTTTGGAACTCTTTTCATTATCATAAGAACATCAGTCATCATCAGCATTTGATTTCTCGATGACCTTCCTTATCCAGTTGCGCAGACGGAACAAATGAGTATAGAATCCATATTTCCCATCCCGATCACAGCCCTCACCCCATGAAACGATACCAATCTGGTACCAGCGTTTATCATCAGGATTCTGTAAGGGGTATGAGATTTCAGTTGGATCTTGAATATAACTTATATAAATCCAGAAAGCACTCTGAAATCATGGGCTCTATGAATCCAATACTTTTGAAGAGGGAAAAAAAGAGAATAAGTCTTCTCTTACCTTCATTACAAAAGGTCCACCACTGTCTCCTTCGCAGGAGTCACCTCTTTCATTATCTTCAGGACTATAACCTAGAAAAATCACATCAAGAAAAGATTAAGCTCATTGCATTATCAATATTAATTTGTACAGTTTTCTTCTGCAAAAGTAGCAAGAAAGGATTTGAATTCATGTCATTCAAGAGCCCCTCACCAGCACAGAACATGTTGTCTGTAATGCGGATGCGGGTGGATTGGCGGCAGGTTTGTTGGTCTACGATGGGTAAGTGGACCTGCTGCAGCACTGCTGGAAGGTTTAAATGGCTAGATGTCCATGATTCTTTCAGGTTCCCCCAGCCTGTCACACGACCCTTGTGGCCAACTGCCATCAAACTACACAGAAAATTAAAGAAGGAGGCTCTCATTTCCTTTATATTATGCACAAGTATTCTATTTGTGAATTTTTGACTTCAGAATTCTGACTTCAATAAAGTGAATGGTGCTTGTTGAGCAGGTGAAAATCATCCGAGTATGAATTAACTAAGGGAGTCATGTTTATGGTGGAATGATACAATGTCAAAAGTGTCTCACATTTTTACGATATTCTTGGTAGGCAGGCAGATGGGGTGGATCAGATTGGTGAATTCAGGAGATTTCTTCAAGTGCAGCAGAGCGATGTCTCTGTTCAGATTCTCTTTCCAGTTATACTTAGGATGGATGATGATTTGATCAATAGCCACAATCTTCTCTTTGCCTTGCTCATACCTAATTTTAGAGAGACAATAAAACAAGGGAATTATTATAAATCACAGTAGCATAACTGAACATCAGCATCAACTCCTAACTTAAAGTACTTCCTCAATGTATGGCTCTTAACAGCTTTTTTTTTTTGCTGAAAAACATTTTAAGCCTTTCCATGTCCTGATTGATATTTCATTCTGTTTCATTTTATGAAATCATTATATATAGCCCAAGTCATCAAATTAAATGCCTGGGCTCAGAAACATAATATAAAAAATGCAATCAAAACAAACAAACAAAAAACCCAAACAAAAAAACCTAGAATTGTCACATAGACCAACAATCTCCTGATGTGTTAGTCTTGAAACAGTAAGTACAAATGCGCAAGGCTCTAATCCTGACCACAAAATAAATTAGCTGTTTATGTAATTGATGTAGTATTCTGGTGCCTTATGTTTACATCAGCAAGTTAATGTGTCATTAATACTATTTTAACCACATTATAATTACAGTGAGCTCACTTGGCCCGGTCATGTTTTCCAAGTCGCACAAGAATGTCCTCAGTGGTGTAGTTCTTGTCCCACGGTGGGTAAAAGATGCAGTGGGCAGCAGTGAGTATCCACTCGTTGCTGATCAAGCTGGCTCCACACAGTAGCTCTTGAGGATTACGCTTGTACAGCATCACTTGCCTGGCAATCACACAACACACACACACACAAATAATGCATCAAGTACCATACATCTCTGAAAACCAAAATCAGCATCAACCTTGCAAGAATGTGTGCTTTATATTGATATAATTTTGAGCAAGAGTTTTCAGTTACCATGGTGCACTTCCTTCTTCAGCATTTTGCCCATGTACAATTCTCTGTTGATAGGATCTGATTAGCTCAACTTCTGTTTTATCTTCTTTGTTTTGTTTCTCAAACAAGGGACGCTCGCCACATACTGACAGCAATGAGGATAAAAATAAATCACTACAGCATTCATAGGACAGACTTGTAAAATTTTAAAGAAGATTAACAAAATACATTTACAGCCTATTAAACTATTATATCCACCAAGCTAATGCAATGCAGGATGCATTTAGAAAGATTTTTTAAGAGGAGGGATATACACTGGGGCACCACCTAGCTCAAGGGTAGGCTGCAGGGGGCGAATGGGAGACGTCCCGGTCACTGCTCCACCACCAGGAGACGTTCCGGGTTCAAAGGGGTGAAATGTCAAGGAATGGTGGTACCTGGCTGTTGACCCTGCAGCAAGCCAACCCAAAGGCACCGGGGGAGTTGCGTCAGGCAGCAGTGCCTTAGCAGGCAAACATCTACCTGTGTGTGTACTGCTTCTGGTAACCCAGTGACTACTGCGAACAGGGCAATTGGAGGACAGCCAGGAGAGACTGGTTGGCGGCAGGAAAGACTGCACAGGAAGTGGGCGGCCGGTAACCCAACCCACTTGTCTCTGTTAAGAGACACCCAAAATCCATCACAAAGACATTAAATAGAAGACAACCCGCAGGCCCTCCGAGAGGCAGGGAGAAAGATGGGCCTAATTGGATGGATAACGTGATAATGACAGGAACGGAAAAGGATAATGAGAAGACTCTACGGGTATGTGGGTGCGGATGGGAAAAGGTGACCTCAGTAAGAAGCCTCCGAATCCACCAGGGGAGAACGAAGTGTGGCGGGAATACCACACAGCAACCCTGCACTGCTACAGCAGGTCAGACAAGAGGGACCAAAGGCCAGAAAGAAAACCACAGTGCCGCCGGTCCCATTGTTGCTGGGGAAAGTCAGGTAGAGGTGGAGGAAAACCCAGTGGAAGAGGAAGGCCAGTACTGCAGGCACCAGGAAGACCCACGTAACCCCCCTGAAAAGGCAAAGCCAAGAGGCACAGAGGAGAAGGCTCCAGCCAGGAGAAACAAGATCAAATGGCCGAAATCCAGCAAGTCAGCAGCATGGCAGAAATTGGACCTGGATCTCAGCCAGGTGCTACGGTCCCTGCAGGGTAAATGTGGAGTCCAGGCTCAACCTGTTCAGAGAAATTCTCTACGAGGAATGCAAGGACAGGTTTGGAGTAATTACCAGCAAGAAGTCCACCACACCAAGGCAGAAGGGGAGATGAAAGCGATAGATTGAACAGCTAATCCAGCAGCGGTGGCAACTCCGCAAGTGTTGGAGGAAGGCAGACCAGGCTGAGAGAGAGGGTCTAAAAGGCCTATGGAATGAAATCAGACAGAGGCTAGCCCACCTGCGGAGGGCAAAGCGCATCCAAAGGAGGCGAAAGAGGAAAGAGAAGAGCGAGCCAACTTCTTCAAGAACCCCTTCAGGTTTGGCAGGCAGCTGTTGGAGGAGCCAAAGTCGGGGACATTGGAGGTCTCTAGAGAGGAGTTAGAGGAGTACATCAGGAGGCAATATAGCAATCCAGTGAGGAATGAGCCCTTAGACCCACCAGGCTATCTGCCTCGTCCAGACCCACCAATGTGCAAGTTCAACGTCCTCCCCCCAAAGCCGAGTGAAGTCCAAGAGGTTGTGAAAAAGGCTAGATCTGCATCACCCCAGGTTCCAATGGGGTACCCTATAAACTGTTCAAGAAGTGCCAGACAGTGCTGAAACAGTTGTGGAGTCTTATGTGAGCTACATGGAAAAAGCTGACCATCCCTGAGGCATGGTGGAGAGCCCATGCAGTCTTCATCCCCAAGGAGAAGGACTCAAGAGTCATTGGCCAATTCCAGAGCATTGCTTTGCTTAACGTCGAAGGAAAGATCTTTT
The DNA here is from genome assembly GCA_027575975.1 of Cathorops multiradiatus. Taxonomy (NCBI): domain Eukaryota; kingdom Metazoa; phylum Chordata; class Actinopteri; order Siluriformes; family Ariidae; genus Cathorops; species Cathorops multiradiatus. The sequence goes on from JAPEKM010000020.1 coordinate 11,780,238, forward strand.
TTTCCATCTTAGCATGAAGAATGACCAACTACCTGCTCGAGAATGGATACGTTAACACCAGCTGCCAGAAGGCAGGCATCCCCGGCTACCCAGGGTGCATTGAGCACTCCTCGGTAATCTGGGAGCAGATCCAACAGGCTAAGCACAAAAGAGCTGACCTGCACGTTGTGTGGCTTGATGAAGCAAACGCACATGGCTCAGTGCCCCATCAGCTCATTGACTATGCCACTGAGTTTTTCCACATGCCAGACAGCATAAGGACCATCATTAAAAGCTACTTCAACGATCTGCAGGTGGCCTTCTCCTTACAGGATTTTACAACCGGGTGGCAGCAGCAAGCAGGCATCGTAATGGGGTGTTCAGTATCTCCCATCCTCTTTGTGGCTGCGTTTGAGGTAATTCTCATTGGGACAAGGCAGATGGTAGGAGGAATCAGACTGCCATCAGGCCAGAAACTTCCTCCCTTGAGAGCCTTTATGGATGACATCATCAGCCTTCTGCCAACAGCACCATGTACATCAAGGCTGCTGAAGAGAGTGGATGAGCTGATGTCCTGGGCCAGAATGAAACTCAACCCTTCCAAATCCCGAAGCCTCTCTCTCCGAAAGGGGGTAAGAAGCGGCCATACCATCTTTGCCATCGGTGGGGAGAAGATCCCCTTGCTTGCTGACTATTCCATCAAAAGCCTGGGGAGAAATTATACAGCAGAGCTCTTGAAGAAACAAGCAGGGAAAGCCGTGATGAAGCAGCTAACAGATGGCCTCACAAGAATTGATCAATGCCAGTTCCTAGGAAAACTCAAGGCCTGGTGTTACCAAACCACACTGTATAACAGGATAATGTGGCCACTAAAGCTATGCGAGATCCCAGTATCCACGGTAAGCAAGTTGGATGGGAAAGCTAACATGTTTATCTGGAAATGGCTGGCTCTGCTGTGATGCCTGTCGGAGACTGGTCTCTTTGGAAGAAACATCCTCCAGCTGCCCTTGCAGTTGATTACTTTGGGCTATATGCAGGAGAAAACTAGGTTGGTGCTGGAGATGAAGGAGTCCACCGACCGGGCTGTGAAGGCTACCAATGTCCATATCCATACTGGCCATAAGTCGGAAGCTCAGACTGAAGTTAGCAAGGCAACAAATAGGCTGCAGCACAAAGAAATCATTGCCCAAGTGCAGGTAGGAAGAGCTGGCCGTGGATATGGAGAAATCCCAAAGTTCTGGTCAAAGGCAACCAGGAAAGCGAGGAAGGAGCTGGTTGTGGCAGAGGTGACAAAACATGGAGAGCGAATGTCTCAGGATCAAGGCTGTTGCTCAGGGACACCAGGGGGAATGGACGACATGGGAGGGTGTGGTTGGAAAAACCATCAGTGTGGCCGACCTTTGGAAGATCCTGCAGGCAAGGCTTAGTTTTCTGATAAGAGCCACGTATGACTCTCTCCCCTGCCCACGGAATCTAGAACTGTGGTTGGGCAAGGAGGAATGTTGCCCTCTATGTAACACCAGGAGTGCAAGCATTCACCACATCTTGTCAGGCTGCAAGATAGCTCTCGCCCAAGGCTGTTACAGATGGTGGCATGACCAGGTCCTGGGAAAGCTGGCAGAGGTCCTAGAGGGGCAGAGGCAGGAAGCAAGCAGAGGGCACCCTCCACCAGCAGTCCAGTACATCAGGTTCATTCAAGAAGGGGAGGTAGGTGCAAATGCTGCTCTGTGAGCTCCTCAGAGGCTTCCATGGACATCACCTTTTGTGACCCAGGACTGTAATATGAGAGTCAACCTGGGTAGGAAGCTTCAGTTCCCTGCCAAGATCACTAGCACAAGCCTGCATCCAGACATTGTGCTGTGGTCCAGCAGCACTGACGATTTTCCTCATTGAGCTAACCATCCCATGGGAAGCAGATGTGGAGGCGACATGGGAGCTAAAGAGGCTTAAATACTCCGACCTTGCAGAAGAGTGCAGGGAGGTGGGATGGAGGACCACTATTTACCTGGTGGAGGTTGGCTGCCTTGGCTTTGTGGGGACATCAGCCATCCATCTCCTGAGGGATTTGGGTGTGTGTGGGGCGGGCCTCCTGAAGGCAATTAAAGACCTGGCAGAGGAGGCAGAGAGGAGTAGCTTCTGGCTGTGGCTAAAGAGGAGGGATATACGCTGGGGCACCATCTATCTCAAGGGTAGGCTGCAGGGGGCAACTGGGAGATGTCCCAGTCGCTGCTCTGCCACCAGGAGACGTTCCGGGTTCAAAGGGGCGAAACATCAAGGAATGGTGGCACCCGGCTGATGACCCTGCAGCAAGCCAACCCGTAGGCACCAGAGGAGGTGCATCAGGCAGCAATGCCTTAGCAGATGAACATCTACCTGTGTGTGTGTGTGTTCTAAAGTTCATATATCGGTGCACATTTGACTAAATCTACAACTGTGTGACTTTTTTACTGCTGTCATTATTATGGATAATGGGTTTTTGCAAGAAAATGATGGACTTTTGCTGATAACCCAATTCTGACAAAACAGACCATGGTTCTATCCATTGTTGATGGTCCTGTGTGCCTACTATCCACCAAAACAGGTTTATTAACCCAGATAAACAGGTCACTGTGGCACAGCAGATCACATACCTTGAAATTTAGGGGCCTGGCCTCTGGGAACGAACCCACTGTGGTAGCGGGGGCATGGCCAAGCAGCAGTCTGTGAACGTAGGGCAGGGTCGGGGAAGGTAAGTGGCTAAGTCATTCCACCTGCTGTCAATTAATGCATATCTGTGTGTTTGTTACAGGGATGGAGCATAAAAGGAGTGAGGGAGCAGAGAAAGGGGCTTGCTCCCAACCACAACACATGTGTGCGTGTTGAGTGAGTGAAAGCTGAAAAGCTGGAAAAGTCAAATAGTGTGTGTGTGTGTGTGTGTGTGTGGTGGGGGGGTGAACATCAACTCTCTCCCTCCTTTTATGCTCCATCCCTGTAACAAACACACACACATTAATTGACAGCAGGTGGAATGACTTAGCCACTTACCT
>JAPEKM010000020.1:12225181-12235993 GCA_027575975.1 Cathorops multiradiatus
CAGCTGGGATAGGCTCCAGCTTGCCTGCGACCCTGTAGAACAGGATAAAGCGGCTAGAGATAATGAGAATGAGATGATCAGATAATTGCACATATTGCCTGTCTCAGCCTTAAAGAAGGACAATCACTCCAGTGGTCTGAGTTGGGTCTTTTAGGGACAGACTTGCCCTGGATGTTGATGAAGACAAGCTGTATAGTGATGTGGTCATCCTGAATGAAGTTTTAGACACCATTCCAAAAGATAACACCAAATAGAAAGTGGGCCTTTTTTTCAGCAAGGCAACTGAGTCAACTGAACTGTTGAAAGTAGTTGTTTTTGTTTTTTCAATACCTGTGAGCAATGCCTTTGCAGAGCGAGTTTTCAGTCATATGGAAGATGTTTGGTCTGATAAGAGAAACAGACTGTCAGTTGCAATGGTGAAGGCTGAGCTTCAAGTCAGATTGAATTTCAAAATACCATGCCCTGAATTCAAGACATTCATTGAAGAACAGAGGTCACTGATAGCTGCAGCAAAGGGAAACACAAAATATAAATGGAAGACCAGGTAAGATAATGATTACATCCAGAAGGCCTATCTGACTGATGCATTAAGTATAAGTGGTTATGTGAGGCCAGAGTATTCTTAAGGCAACTCTAATGTCATCCCTCTACTCATGTGATTAGGCAAGAGGTAGAGCAGGCAAGCACAAGTAGAGCACATGCCATCTGAGCAATCAGGTAAGCTGTTTCCTCTCATGAGAATACTTGATTTTTTAAATATTCAGTGTGTATGGACAAAATGTGCATATGGATATTGTTATGCCCAGCTGTGCCTCCTACAGGCCTGGCCTAGTCAGTGCACTGGCCGTGATGGCCTGGCTCAGGCTAATTGGTTAATGGGACAGGGACACACCTGGTGAGGGATTTGGTTATAAAATGGATTTTCTCTCTCCCTAGGTCACTACTTGTTGAGGCACTTTCTCTGTTGGCACTTTGATTCTCTCTCCCACTGGCACCTTCTCTTCCTCTGTCTTTTTTTTGTTTTGTTTATTGAATTTAAACATAGAACAACAACGCAACACAACATTCCACCCAACCCCCTCTCCCTATGCGCCCACTACAGACAAAATTAAAAAAAACAAACGAAATAATAAAATATAAAAAAAATAAAACAAAATAATAAAAATAAACAAATAAATAAATACTGCACATATAAGAGAAAAGAGAATGGCTGGCTCCAAACTAGAAAGATACAATTACAGAATAAGTACGATTGCAAAGAGCATCAAGCGATTTATTTTTTTTTTAACCTGACCTGTAGGTGTCAGCTAAACACTAAGAAGTGGGCTTTTGGCACATAAAGGCACTAATTTCTCCCTTTTTAAGCAGGCATCCCAGGTCGTCCGGGAGATAGTCTAGGAAGGGGGACCAAATTTTCAAAAACTTTCCATCCTGACCTTTAACAATAGCCTGCAAGCGTTCGTGTGGGAGGGTATTAAAAATCTCCCTATACCATAAGGTAACAGTTGGTGGGGACTCTTTAATCCAGTTGTGCAAAATGCACTTGCGGGCAATGAAAAGGAGTTTTTCAAGAAGCGTATACCTAGAAACAGAGAGTTGGAATACTCTGGAGGGGAGCCCTACCAGGAAGACACAATGGTCTTTCTTGACCCTTGTGAGAATTGAAGTATCTCAGAAATTATTTTAGCAATACGAGTCCAAAATCGGGAGATAAATTTGCATTCCCAGAAACAGTGATAATAGGTTGCCATTTGAGAGTGACATTTAATACAAAGCGGAGAGAATGATTTATCCATTTTATGCAAAATAACTGGAGTGATATGAAGTCTATGAAGTATTTTATATTGAGTCTCCTTATATCTGTTACATGTAGATATAGATCTAACTAACTCTATGGCCACCTTCCAATCATCTTCTATATATTCACTACCCAAATCGTTTCCCCATTTGTGAGCAATATTGGGGAGCTCATACACATTAGAGGAGGTAAGAGTGGAATAAAAGGCGGAAACAAAATGTTCTGAATTCTTACGTATAAAAAGGAACCTTTCCGGGTCATTGAGAGGTAGACTAGTAAGAGGAGCATTTGTCAGTGAAGAAGCAAAATGTCTGATTTGTAAATAACCAAAAAATTGTGTCCTAGGGATGTCGTATAATTCTTGTAACTGTTGGAAAGACATTTCGTGAGTTATCTCTGAATAAGTCTGCTAGGACATGAATCCCCTTGTCTCGCCAAGCAGAGAACACAGAGGGCCCAATGCCAGCTGGGAAATCAGGGTTTTGAGTAATTGGAGATAATGAAGATTTCATATTCTTCCTTACTAAAAATTGTTATATCGCGCCAAACTCTGATACTACTGTAAATAATGGGATTGTGTTTGATCTCAGGTTTAACATTTGCGGCATCACAGGTTATTAGGCTCCAAGGACTATGTGGAGAGCAGGCCCAAGAATCAACACACGTCTCATTCTTAGTATATGTATGTAGCCAAACCCAGAGATGTTGGGCATGGCAGGCCCAATTGTAGAAAATAAGATTTGGCACAGGCAGACCACCCATGTTTGTAGGGATTTGCAACAGTTTAAACTTTTGTCTAGGCTTTTTGCCTTGCCAAATGAACCTTGAGAGAGCCCTTTCAAGGTCCTTGTTGACTTTCTTTGTGAGATATGTAGGAAGCATCTGAAGGGAATATAGCAGGCGGGGAAGCACATTCATTTTTACAAGGCTAATACGACCAAACATGGATAAAGGCAAGTTATGCCATCGTTCAAGATCTCTCTTGACCACTGTATAAACAGGGACAAAGTTAAGTCTCCACAGTTCCCTCAGATTTGGGCCAACCTTAACACCTAAGTATATGAAACCAGAAAATGACCATCTAAAAGGAAAATCACCCAAAACATCTGCATTAGTCAGAGTTCCAAGTGGCATGGCTTCAGACTTGTCATAATTAATCTTATATCCTGATATAGTACTGAACTTGTTTAATATGTTCATAATAGCAGGGATGGACAATTCAGGAGATGTTACAAACAAAAGGATGTCGTCAGCATATAAGGCAATTTTATGCTCCCTGGACTCCAGCTCTATTCCCTTCACATCAGCATGGCACCTTATAAGTTCTGCTAGAGGCTCTAAAGCCAAAGCAAAAAGTAGTGCGCTAAGTGGGCAGCCTTGGCGTACACCTCTAGCCACAGAAAAGTGTGCAGATCGTAGACCATTGGTTATGACAGCAGCTGTAGAAGAGTGGTATATTGTTCTGGTCCATTTAAGAAAATCCCCTTCCAAACCAAATATCTGCATTGTATCAAATATTTAACACATTTCCACTCTATCAAAGGCCTTCTCGGCATCAAGAGAGATAGTTAAAGCTTTCTTCTTCCTCTGAGTTGTGTACTGAACAATATTCAACAACCTTCTTACATTACTGAGGGAGTGACGTCCACGAATAAAACCGGTCTGATCAGAATTTATAAGCACTGGGAGCAGATTCTCCAGCCGTTTGGCCAGGAGTTTGGAAAGTATCTTATTGTCAACTGATATTAAACTAATAGGTCTGTAAGACCCACATTGGTCTGATGGCTTTCCTTTCTTCAAAATGACTGAGATATGGGCAAGGTTTAAAGTAGGGGGCAGGCAGCCTTTGTCAAAAGAATCCAAATACATATTTGTTAGGGGATCAGCCAAAAGTCTACCAAAAGTCTTATAAAAATCAGGACCAAATCCATCTGGGCCAGGGGCTTTGCCTCCCTCGAGGTTTTTAATAGTGTCAATAACTTCTTCTTTGCTAATTGGCCTATTCAATGTTTCCTTTTGATCATCAGATAAATGTGGTAGCTCTATACTGTCTAAAAATTTAGATCGGGCTTCTGAGGAGGACATACAGTCTGAACTATAAAGTTCCTCATAAAAAGACCTCATGACTTTATTTAAATCAGCCGATTTAAAATGCCTACACCCATGTTTGTCCATTAGAGAGGGAATCAAATTTGGTTCATTAATGCCACGAGCAAGGCGAGCAAGGAGCCGGCCAGGCTTATTGCCTGCTTCAAATAACCTGTGTTTCGCAAAGAATACTTGTGTTTCTGCTTTGTGGGTTAACAACTGATTTAGAGCTGACTGGACTGCCTCTAACTGTTTTAACAAAGAAGTGTTATAAGAACGCTTGAGCTGAGCCTGAAGGTCACTTACAATTTCTTCTAATTCCAATTGTTTTTTAATAGCATCCCTTTTTTGAGCTGAGGAGTAAGAGATAATTGACCCGCGTATATATGCCTTAGCAGCCTCCCACAGGGTGGCGGGACTGATTTCAGGTGTATTATTTTCAGCGAAAAAGTGACCAATTTCTGCAGTTATGTAATTAATGAAGTCCTGTTTTTGAAGTAAGACTGGGCTCAGTCGCCAGTGCCTGAAGGAAGGATCCCTATAAGGAGGTGAAATAGTTATGGCTATGGGACAGTGATCTGAAATAGACTGGATGCCTATTGTACAATTCACTATCCTGCTCAAAACGGACCTTGATGAGAAAAAATAATCTATTCTAGAAAAAGCTTGGTGAGGGATAGAGAAAAAAGTATAATCTTTGTCTAAGGGGTGTAATGTCCTCCATACATCATATAAGTCTGTGTCTTTAAGTAAATCAAGTAGATTGGTACTTTTCTTAGACAAAGTTGGACGAGGGGGTGAAGCATCAATGCTAGGGTTCAGCACACAATTGAGGTCGCCTCCTAAGACCAGGTATGAAGAGGAAAGTGAAGCCAGGTCTGAAAACAATTGTGGAAAAAAGGATGCTTCATAGACGGTAGGGGCATATACACAACCAAAACTAATATGCTCCCCATATAAGTATCCAGATAGCAAAACATAGCGGCCTTCTTTGTCATTTATTGTTTTCTCAAGGGTAAAAGGCAGGCTGCGATGTAAAAGGATAGCTGCCCCCCTGCTTTTGGAGTTGTATGAAGAATAGAACACTTGGCCCACCCAGCTCCTTCTTAATTTAACGTGTTCTAAATCAGAGAGATGAGTCTCCTGAAGAAACGCTACCTGACATTTCTCCTTCTTCAGGAATGAGAGAATTTTCTGTCGTTTAATCACATGGTTAATGCCCTTCACGTTAAGAGAAATAATTTTGATATTACTCATAATAGTCTAAATTAGGAAATGTACAAGAAGGCATATGGGTGGTAAAGTAATTGTTAGTTGAATACCGTGTCAGGTTTAGTCGTAAGTTAGGAGCACAGTAGTCTACGCAAAAGCCTATACAGAGAATAAAAGAATAAGAAAAAAAGAAAATTTGCCTGTAGAGGTCCATCCCCAAACGATGGCGCGCATCCCAATAATGAACAACCCTCACCCCACACATAAAGAAAAAAAAAAACTGCCATCGCATGGCAATCATACACTTGAGATAAGTGACGCAAAGTGGTGTCCTTCCATCATTTAGAGAGAAAAAGATAGCAGAAGAAAGACCTAAATCCATTCCCCCACTAACCCACATTCTCCACAAACCCCCCCAACTCCGCTGGCCAACTAAAAGTAAAGCAGTAAAACCGCATGCTTAAAATATAGTGCATATAATAAGTGATACAGGTGTCAAATAAACAGGCTACTGGGATAGTAATATGTAGTCCAATAATAGCCCATCAAAGTCAAATAGTGTACCTGAAGCCTGGCAAACAAAATAGAAAAAAAAAATAGGCTACATAAAATAAAAGAGAGACAAAAAAAAAAAGCTCTCCTTCAGAGAACATATGAGGAAAAACAAACAAACAAAAAAAACAACATCAATGCCAGATGCATTTCAGCAGAAAAAAAAAATGATGGGCTTTTAAACAGAGCTGTCAAGTCATCCTGTAGCCTAATTTACCAGTTAAGGTAAAAGTGCAGGTAGCTTAGATACTAATAATCATTTGGATGTTCATATTCAAACCTTGAGGAAGTCCTCCGCTTTCTTTGCCGAGTCAAAGGAATAGTCCTTTCCCTCGAGGGAGAACTTAAGTGTAGCCGGGAAACGCATTTGAAACTGTACTTTTCTCTTGATGAGTTCCTCGCACGCAGCGTTGAACTGACGCCTGGCATCTCTCACTCGGGGCGATAGGTCTTGGCGAATGTGAACCTCCTTCCCATCGCAGATGATTTCTTCCCTGTCCTTGACGGCTATCAGAATCCTCGCCTTGTCTTTATGTTTGTGTAATTTCAGAATGATAGGTCGGATGTAATTCGGCTGTGGTAGCACAGGCGCTCTGCCTCTGTGAGCCCTGTCAATCTTAATACGACCATTTTTTGTTTCCAGTCCCAAAACTTCTGGTAGCCAGGTTTCAAAGAATTCAACTACTTGGGTTCCCTCCGTCCCTTCCTTGAGACCGGTGATGCGTAAATTGTCCCTACGACTACGATTTTCAGCATCCAAAACGCGGTCATCCAGGAATTTAACAGTTTTCTCAAGTTCGGCAACTTTTCTCTCGAGAGAGCTTGTACGGTCATCACACTCCGAGATGCGCGTTTCAGCATCAGTAATCCTGTTGGCATTTTCGTCGATGCGGTTACTCAAACCATGTAGGGAGGACTGTAACTCGGAGAATTTCAACTCCATTAGCGCGCTAATCTTCTCTGTCACATTTTGAGCAATGGCGTTAGCAACGCTTTCCTCAAGCTCACCACCATCCTCACGATTAGCCGCCCGCATTTTCGTTTCAGCTCGTGTTCTTCCCTTCAAAGTTTCTCGTTGATTTGAGTTCCCTTCTGTACCAGGCATGTCACTAGCGTTAAATTAACAGTTGTTTGCGGTCTAAATGATTAAAATAGCAAGTTATTGGCCTTAAGGGTGGGAGGGCGACAGAAACGACCCACTCACACCAAGCGCATCACTTCCGTCTTTTTGTCCTCATGGTGTCTGAGGGAGTTTTTCCTTGCCACCATCACCACAGGCTTGATCATTGGGGATAGATTAGGAATAAAATTAGCTCATGTTTTAAGTCATTCAAATTCTGTAAAGCTGCTTTGTGACAATGTTTATTGTTAAAAGCAATATACAAATAAACTTGACTTGACCTCAATAACTGACTCCTTTGAATATGCAGTGTTACTGCTACTGTTACTACTACAATCATCTTTCATATATTCTGGTATAGGATTTAGATCTAGCAAGTCAATCTCGCAGCTAAAATGTTGGGCTCTCTGGTGTCTGTGTTGTCTTCATCTGAGTCTTCTCATAGTTTTTCTGGCTCTAGTTCTCTGGGGTATGTGTTATCTTCGTCTGGGTCCTCTTGTAGTGGTTCTGGTTCTCTGGGGGTCTCTCTTCTTCACTTGGGAGCACTCCAGATGGCTCTTCATCTCCAGAGTCCAAGGATTTCTTCTCATCAGCTTCCTCTGCTTTATCTTCAGATGTTCCTTCTGCTTCTGGTTGATCTCTTGGTAAGACCTGTCTAGACACTCAAAAACAATGATTAAAACAACACCATATAGTGCTTCTCTAAAGGTCTTGAAAGGCAGGCCTTTGTAAGGTCCCCTCAAATGTAAAACTGGCACAGATCTTACAGTAAGCACTTCATGTGGGGTTAGGTGTATGTTTCTGTTTGCTTACATATGATAATTCATAAGTGCTAATGGTAATGCATCTACCCAGGTAAATTTAGTACTAGCACAAATCTTATTCAGATTAGCCTTAACAGTTCCATTTACTCTCTCCACCATTACCTGTGACTGCGGATGACACACAACCTGACCTCTGCTTAATTCTCAATTCTTGTAACACTGACTTCACCATTTTTTGAATAAAAGCTGATCCATTGTCTGAACTTATTTCTATTGAAATACCAAATCGAGGAATTACATTTCTGTGTAAACCAGAATTGTTCTGTCATGTTGTAATGTACACTTTGTTTTCTTCTCTGTTATGCATGTACAGTATGGTCTATGTATTTTCTATTTGGTCAAATTAACAATAATAATAATAATAATAATAACCTGCAATAATCTTCCTGAAAGTATACATGATAAAATGTATTGAATACTGTACATTATGATTAAAACACAAAACACCTACAAAAATCAACCATTCACGCACTGACATATACACATGCATACACATGCGTGTATAAATAACATGTCTAGTTTCTGTTTTTTTTTTTCTTAACAGTTAGATGAATAATATGTCCAGTTTTGTATATGAGATATACCATTTGTATGAGAGATATGACCATACCGAGCTGATGTGCATGGTAATATGGTGGCCAAATGGCTTCACTCTGATTGGCTAATGAGCTATCCAGATATTTTACATAGAGATTAGTGTGTTAGATCTGAATTGAAGACAATTTTGTGGTGAAATAATTGGATTTGCAGCAAATTACAGGCAGTAGAGGCTATATAAAATCACGAACATTGAAAGGCACATTTTTATTTTTTCTGGGGTCGAGTAGTTGGAGAAAATTGGCAGTTGCTGGTGCTTCTGGATACTTCTGACCTTAGTAAGTTTTAGTTGACTCCACTACTTTGGCCATGTCTCACAACTGAAGAAAAACAGACTACCTAGATACTTACTTGATTGGGTGCCTGTCCATGGCTGTCAGGGTTTTGCTTGCCCTCAGACAAATCTGATGCAAGTTCTACAATCAGATGTGGTACTACTTTTGGGAGAGGGATGCAGCTTGGAGCTGGATAGGCATTACGCAGAGGATAAGGAAGAATGGAGACAGCTCTTTTCTACTGTTAAACACCTGACTGTAGTGACCTGACCTGTAGTGAGCAGGTAGACCTGCCCTAAAGTGGACAAGAAAGAAATCTTTGTTTTTGTGAAGTGGGATTAAACCAGAAAACCTAGTGCAAAGCTGTGTGTGAGTAAACGGGCTGAAGGTCAAACCAAAGAACATTCCCTGCAGCACCATCATGTCACCTTTTAGATAATAGTATCTTACTAAATATATTCAACATAGTATTATAAGGTTTTATTTGGGTTAAAAATAAATGGAAGATAGAGCCTAATAATACAAAGGTCACAATATATAAAGGTACTTTGAAAAACACTTTGTGAAACTGCCATAATAATAATAATAATAATAATAATAATAATGCACAATAAATAATATAATTACACATACATATTGTGTTATGTGGCTAGATTCTCATGACATGACTCTCAACAATCCAACACACTAAACAGGTTAAAACATTAATGTTCTTCTTAGAAACAGAGTGATTCTCCCTAACAATGAGAATGATCATGCGTAGGCTGAACTCTGAAGCATGAACTCTTGAGATCTTTTGTCTCCATTTCAAAGTAGCTTTTATGCAACTCACAATGCCATGTATATTGACTCAGACATTATAAAGGGCCAATAAGTCAATAAGAAAGTAGTTGTAGCAGTACTTCTGACCTGTAAAAACCTGATGATAAGGGTGAATATCTCTTAATAAACAAAAGTTTAAGGCTGTAGTCCTATAGTATAGTTAGAGTGGTGCTTGAAAGTTTGTGAACCCTTTAGAATTTTCTATATTTCTGTATAAATATGACCTAAAACATCATCAGATTTTCATACAAGTCCTTAAAGTAGATAAAGAGAACCCAGTTAAACAAATAAGACAAAAATAGTATACTTGATCTGCTATGCATGGAGGTATACTCCTGAACCTGCCCTACATGTCCTTCAAGGAGGAGGTGGAGTCTGAGGACTAGGGGGAAGCTTCACCCATATTGCTGACAGAAGTCACTGAGGTAGTCAAGAAACTCCTTGGTGGCAAGGCGCCAGGGGTGGATGATGAGATTCACCCAGAGATGCTGAAGGCTTTGGACATTGTTGGACTGTCTTGGCTGACATGCCTCTTCAATGTTGCGTGGAGGTGGTGGTGATTCCTCCTTTCAAAAAGGGGGTCCAGAGAGTGTGCTTCAATTATAGGGGTATCACACTGCTCAGCCTCCCTGGGAAAGTTTATTCCAGGGTGCTGGAAAGGAGGCGCTGACCGATTGTCATTGCTTGATGCCTGTAATTTGAGAAAGATCAGAAGCAGATTGAAATTTATTTTTCAAAAAGGCTGCAAGTTGGTTAAACATTTTATTAATGTGTTCAGAATCAGCACATGCAAAATAACTTTCCTATTTTCACTGGATTGACTAGGTATGTCATGTTATTCATTCAAGGTGTTAATCTCAGCTTGCAGCGTGCTGTCAGTGATCTCGGGTCCTAAGGCTCTTGTTAGAATGCAAAGAAACTCAGGCCCAGTGAGCTGAGCATAGTGAGTCTGGGACTTCAGCTGGTCACAAAAGGCTTGGACCTGCTTGGGGTCAGGTAACGCTTTAAAAATAGTGTCAATTTCTGACAGCTGAGGTGGAGAAATATGATATTCATTCTCACCTGTGATCACAAAAGGGAAAGATGGGACTAACGCACCAGTAGATAGCAGTGTTGATTTAGCTTCCACATACAAGCCATTTGGTCAAGGGGTAGGGTGCGGTGTGGGTGGCAAAGCTCTAATAGATGCATTGTAGTACGTCAAAGCTGTATATGCTGGTGACAAAGTGTGAGACATTTTTTTCATTATATTTTGACTAGAATGTTCACGGTCCCATTCAAGTTTCAAATCATGCCACTTTCTCACTGCATTTCTCATATAGTTATAATCCCATGGAGGATCTCCTATTCTATCATCTGTCATTACACTGGCACTTAACAAATTATCATCCTCAAAAGAACCACCTTTAGGGAAAAGTCTATATTGAGGTTGACCCTCCGTCCATCTCTCTATGGCCCCATCCACAAGAGTACGATTTTGATGGTTCCGCATAAAAACTTTATCATTTCGGCCTCGCGTCCAGA
>JAPEKM010000020.1:12388918-12401933 GCA_027575975.1 Cathorops multiradiatus
AGGAACAAATGCAAGAACATTGTCATTCCCTACATTTCTGGTCTATCTGAGAAACTCAGGAGGATCTTCTACAAACATAACATTCCGGTACATTTCAGACCCAGTAACACCCTGAAGCAGAAACTGGTCCATCTTAAGGACAGAATACCCAGACTCAAACAGGACAACATAGTGTATGTAATTCAGTGCAGTGAAGAATGCATAGACTCATATATTGGGGAAACAATACAACCACTTCACAGGTGTCATCTGCTTGGTGTCTCAGTGTGGTCTCATGGTTGAAGAGGCATTTTCGCACCACCTGTTTTCAGATGCTTCTGTCTGAGGCAAGCAGCTACCAGGTACTGGTGTTGATGGCAGCAGCCTTGAGGTCATGCTTGCAAATGCCCTTATAGTGCAGCTGGGACCATCCTGTTGGCCTTTTTCCAGATGTCAGCTCACCGACCAGGAGGTCTTTGGGGATTAGGTCATCTTCCATGTGAGAGACATGACCCAACCAGCGCAGGCGCCTCTGTTTGAGAAGGGTAACCATGGAGGTGGTGTGTGTCCTCTCCAGTACTGCATTGTTGGTGACTCTGTCCATCCAGGTGATGCCCAGGATGCATCTCAAACAGCACATATGGAAGGAGTTCAGCCTCTGTCCTTACTTTGAATGCAGGGTCCATGTCTTGCTGCTGTAGAGGAGGATACTCAGAACACAAGCTAAGTAAAACTGGATTTTGGCATACTCTGTGAGTCAGCCATTTGACCAGACTCTCTTTGTCAGTCAAGAAAAGGTTGTTGCCACTTTTGCAACATGTCTGTTGATCTTGTTCTCAAGTGAAAGACTGTCCAAGATTGTTTACCCCAAGTACACAAAATCATGGATAACTTGTAGTTTGTAGTCAACAATGCTAATGGATGGTGGCTGTTCAATGTCTTGACGCATCACCTGTGTCTTCTTCAGGCTGATTGTGAGACCAAATTCTCTGCAGGCATCAGTGAAGTGGGACATCAGAGGTTGTAGTTCCTGCTGGGAGTGAGTGTCAACAGCTGCATCATCAGCAAACAGAAAGTCTCCGAGACATCTAGTCTGCATTTTGGTCTTTCCTCTGAGCCTGGAGAGGTTGAAGAAGTTTCCATCAGATCTTATGTGGCGATAGATGCCTTCTGTGGCTGTTTCAAAAGCATGTTTGAGCAAGACTGCAAAGAAAATGCCAAACAGCATCAGCGCAAGCACGAAACCCTGCTTCACTCTGCTGCAGATGTCAAACACCTCAAATATGGAGCTGTTGTAGATGATGGTCCCCTCCGTGTCCCCATGGAAGGACATGACAATGCTGAGCAGGGTTTGAGGGTAGTCGATCTTGGCCAGGATGATGAACAAGCCTTTTCTGCTCACAAGGTCAAATGTCTTTGTCAGGTCAATGAAGGCTAGATACAGAGGTTTCTTCTGTTCTCTGCTTTTCTTGTAGTTGCCTGTTGAAGAAGACCATGTCAGTGGTGGACTGCTCAGCTCTGAACCCACGCTGAGATTCAGGGTAGACTCTGTCAGCAAGACCCTGCAGCTTCCTCAAAACAACTCTAGCAAAGAGCTTCTCCATGATCCTGACAAGCAAAATTTCATGATAGTTGTTACAATCGCTACTGTCTTCCTTGTTCTTGTATAAAGTGACTATATTTGAATGCCTTATGTTTTGAGGCACTGTGCCTTCTCACCAGCAGTGGAAGAGAAGATCATGTAGTTCTTTGGTGAGGGTGCCCTTGGCACACTTGAGGACCTCTGAAGGAACGCCAGCTTTTCTTGGTTATTTGCCAGATGGAAGTGCTTCCAGTGCTTCACAGAGTTCCTCAAGGGTGGGTTCAGTATCCAGTTCCTTCATAACAGGCAATGAATCAATGCCATTGAGGGCTGCTCCTGTAGCAACAGTCTGAGTAGTGTTTGACCCAGCATTCCATCTGTTGAGTCTGGTCCTTGATGACCTATCCTGTAGATGACTTGAGTGGGGCTGTTTCATTCTGCATTTGGCCAATGGCCTGCTCGATCCCATCATACTTCCCTCTGATGTTGCCAGTGTCTGCTATTGTCTTGATCCTGGAGCAAAGATGGAGCCAATATTCATTGGCACACCTCCTGGCAGCCGGCTAAATTTTACTGAGTTGTCTGGAGTGACTGCAAGTTTCTCACTGAGGGTGGACTTGTATGCTGCCAGTGCACATCTCTTCTCCTCAATCAGAGGTAGCAACTCCACATAGTGTGCTTTGAACCAATCAGTAGACTTGGTAGTCTTCTTCCCAAATGTCGACATTGCAGTGTGGTAAATGGTGTCACATAAGTGTTCCCATCTCTTGCTGATGTATGTGTCAGGGGGACCAGGTAATGCTTCCTCAAGGGTGTTAATAAATTCTTCCACTTTTACGGGGTCACAAGTCTTGGTGGGTTCAATGCATGGCCTACTCCCCTTCTTGGAGCAATGAAGTCTCCCCAGCTGTAGCTTCACCTTGCTGCACACGAGAGTGATCAGTGTCACAGTCAGTGTTGTGGTAGATGTGGGTCAGCTTGACATTTCATAGGCTGTCACATCTTGTCACTGGGGGTGGACTTGTATCTGGACATCTTGTCAGGACAAGGTTGAGCTGGTACCAATTTCTGGATCTTGGGTGCCTCCATGATACCTTGTGCTGGGTCTTGGTGTTGAAAAAGGTGTTGGTGATGCAGAGGCTGTGTTGGCAGCAAAGTTCAAAAGTCGCTGCCCATTCTCATTCATCTTTCCTATACCACACTGTCCCAGACAGGAAGGCCAGCTGGGGTGATCACTACTGACTCTGGTGTTGAAATCCCCAAGGATAAACAGTGGCTCATCGGAAGGGATGTTGTCGATGGCTTTGCTGAGTTTGTCATAGAACTTGTCCTTTGCTTCCTGGGTGGAGGCTAGAGTTGGCGAATAGACACTGACAAGGCTAACTAGACCCACTGATGTTTGAAGTTGGATCTTGAGCAATCTTTCTGTTCCCTCCATTGGTGGGATGACTGACCCAACAAGGCTGTTTCTGATGGCAAAGCCTACACCACGTCCTCTAGTCTCATCTGGTGCTTTTCCCTGCCAGAAGGTGAAGTCCTTCTCTCAGAGGCTCCCAGATGAAGATAGTTTTATTTCCTGCAGGGCGACGATATCCATTCACAGTTTGTGCAGCTCATTATTGATCACTGCAGTCTTGCAAGCATCACTGACTTATTTCACATCATCTGTCAGTCCAGGAGTCATGGTCCTCACATTGCAGGTGCTGAGCCTGAGGGATGGATGTTTTTTTTTTCTTCTCTTTTGTTCTGCCTGGTGTCGATTCACCTGTCAGGTTTTTCTCTAAGCCCCACACACCCAGTGGAACAAGTGGACCATGGTGAGGCAGCACCTAACTGACTGGGGACTGCCCAGCTTGAAGCAGGTGGTAGCTGCCCAATGGGAACCTAGAATCCCTCCCTCTGTTGAGAGCAACCCCTGGTGCCTCACCCTATGTCACTCAAGCACATAGGCTTATCACTAGTAAACTGCTGCTCCTCCATGTTGTGTCAATGCTGCAAAGCAATGCTGGAGTGTCCGCTCCAGGGCGCAAGCCTGGGCAGTGAAATATGGAGGACAAGCTTTTGCCCATGCAACAGGTCCCCCCTCTCCACTCCACCGATGTGATCCAGCAGAGGGGCAGTCACTGTCATTGCAGGACTTGCCAGGACAAGGTTGTGAACAACATTAAATTGCCTTAGGGACTCCAACTCCAGATTTTTTTCCTCAGGGTTTACTCCCAAAGCCTTTCCCATGAGGGGGTATGGCTGCAAGGCAGCTGAGATTTGAGATCAGAGTTTTCCTTCTCCGAGATGAGCTACCAGCCGAGGTTGATGAGCCCCATCTACCCAAAAGCAACTTGTTTTAAGGCACCAGTGACCTGTCTTCATCCCGTCTTCTGTCAGTAAAAGCAGGTTCTGCCAGGCTTAAAAGCTAAGCTACATGGGCAGGCCAGTAGTTGGACTTCAGTTGTCAGAGGCTATTTGAGAAGCTTGCCATATGGAAGCATTTTATAGATAAAGGAACTTGTCCCCACTAGCACCTCTGTCTGTGACAGCCTTGGAAACCTGTTACAAGAAAATGCAGCAATTTATTGACATGAAATACACTTCACAAAACAATTTGATGGCTCATATGCTATAATATTATTCTGTTCAGGTTGATTTTGTGCCCTTGCAAATATTTTGCTCATACACTCATCAGGAGCTATGCTTTTAGGTAGTGCCTAAACATCTGTGTTACCAGTTTTGACTGACGAGCTGAATCAGTAACTTTTTTTTTGGAGCCAATCCTTTTTTCTTATCAATTTAAGAATCAAACTATTAGATAATTCATCTTCAGTTTTCCTAATGCATTACATAAAAATAAATATTTGTGGAGAATAGGAAGATTTTAACTTTGGCTCTTTGAATATTTCTTCAACCAAAATCAAGGAGACACCAACATTTCTTGAAAGCATGGCTTTTTACATCAATCAGACATAACATTATGACCATTGACATGTGAAGTGAATAACAATGATTATCTCATTACAGTGACACCTGTCAAGGGGTGGGATACAGTATATTAGACAGCAAGAGAACAGTTAGTTCTTGAAATTGACATTTTGGAAGCAGAAAAAATGGGCAAGATCTGAAAGACTTTCACAAGGACCAAATTGTGATAGCTAGATGATTGGATCTGAGAATCTCCAAATTGGCACATCTTGTGGGATGTTCCTGGTATGCAGTGGTTAGTATCTACGAAAAGTGGTCCAAGGAAGGACAACCAGTGAACCAGCAACAGGCTCATGGGTATCAAAGGTCCATTGATTTGCATGGGGCATGTAGGCTAGCCCATGTAGTCCAATCCCACAGAAGGGCTTCTGTAGCACAAATTGCTGAAAAAGTTAATGCTGTCTAAAACAGAAAGGTATCAGCATTAACATGTTTGGCCAGGCTGTGGTATGACAAATGTCTTAGAAGCCAAGCAGCAGAGCTAAGAATTAATCTTCACTGAAATCTGGAGCAGAGGCCACCATGTCGGCCTCTGACACTGGATCTGGAGCAGAGGCCACCCTGTCAGCCTCTGGCAGTAGCTCTGGGGCAGAGCCTGCCCCATCTGACACTGTGTCAGCCACTATTGCTGGCTCTGCCACTGCGTCAGCCTCTGGTGGGAGCTCAAGAGTGAAGGGCTCCCTGTCTGCTCCTGCCTCAGCCCCTGGAAGGAGCTCAGGAGTGAAGGCTTTGCCATCTGCCACTGTGTCAGCCTCTGGAGGGAGCTCTGGGGAATAGGCCTCCCCCTCTGCCACTGTGTCAGCCTCAAGGGTATCAGCCCCCCCAAAACAAAAAAAAAATCTATAGGGGGATCCTATTTCCCTAGAGCCTAGAACAGGTGCACAAGCATAGTGCCAAATGACTTGGAGTCTCCAAGACAAGGATGTTCGACAGTGAGTAAATACTTGGCCCAGCAGTATGCCCACCCAGTGAGCTAGTATATCATGCACCCTACCTAGAAGTTTTCTGCAGGCTTGGGCTCCACCAGGTCCTCATAGAAAAGCCTGAATTGGAGCAAAACTCCTTCAGGCAGGTAATCTCAAAAGGGTACCAGTGTGTCCAATCTTAGCCAATGCAGAAAACATACCGATCCAAGCTGAGGAAAAGAAACCCTGGTGTGGCGTTGTGCCTACTCTTTTCCACTACACCCATGTTTAAGCAAAGTAATCTGTCAGTAATGGTGGGCAGTAGATGGATGTAATCACTGGAAGAGTTTATTATAAAAACAAGCAGGCATACAAGTCTATGGCAGGTGAGTGGCAAAGTCAATGAATATGTGCTTAATTAATGCTGTGTGTGTTGCAGTGACAGAGAATAGAAAAAGAGGGAGAAGGCAGAAAGAGGGAGCTCCTCCAACCACAAAACGTGTGCGTGTTGCATGTGTGACTGTGTGAGGGAGTGAAGCTGAAACACTAAAAATAAGCTAAATAAAGTGTGTGTGTGTGTGTGTGTGTGTGTGTGTGTGTAAAGATCAACTCCCACCTGCTGTGCTTCAGTATTCCACCCACATCAGGGACTTGTCACAGTAGTGCGGAAACCTGGGAATGCAGAAGGGAACCACCACATGGAGTCCTCCCCATTCAAAGAGCTCACTCATCCTCTCGCTACTGCCCAGCAGAAACAGCATCAAGTGCTGACCACCCTTCGGAAAAAGCAAAAGCAATGCTTTGAAGCCTTGATGCTGGCCCAGCAGGAAGATCACCAGGCATTGCAGCATCTGTTTGCATCCGCAGGGGCTTCGACCATCACCACAGCAGAGCCTTATCACGTCACCCTCTCAAAGACTGACTCGCAGTATAAGATAAGCTTTCTTCACTCTCTTCGAGCAAGCAGCCAAAATGCGGGGGTGGCCACTTGAGCAGCACGTGGCATGCCTTCTCCCGCTTCTGACTGGTGAGGCACAGCTTGCAGTGCTACAGCTTCCTGCTGACAGCTGGCTCAGGTATGCTGACCTGAAGAAGCCATCCTGCAGTGTGTCGGCCACTTCCCAGAACAACATCGCCAGCACTTCAAGACGCTGATGTTGGAGGAGGTTGACAAGCCGTTTGCATTTGGCCAGCAACTCCGAGACGCCTGCCGGCAGTGGCTGAGGGCAGAAGACCATGATGCGGATGGGCTCATTGATCTAGTGGCACTGGAACAGTTCACCTCTCAACTTCCAGAAGGAATGGCGGTGTGGGTCCAGTGTCATCACCCAGCATCGCTAGAATGAGTTATTGAGTTGGCGGAGGACCATCTGGAGGCGGTTCCAATGGCAGGCAGACAAGATGCCTCTCCTCATTCTCTTTCTTTCTCTCCTTTTCCCCCCTCCCTCTCTCTTGCCCACCCCATTTCCCCACTGCGGAGGCAGCAGCCGGCTCCTCCACAGCTGGCCTGTCACACCCGTGGTGTCCTCCTATATCCCTCTTCCATGTCTGTGTCTTCTCCCCTTTGGGTGAGTGATGCCCATAACACTGGTGCAGAGGGAAAGCCTGGGCAGGTGTGCTGGCATGGCCGGGAGCAGGAGCATCTCCCGAGTCAGGGCTCAGCAATGGAGGTGGAAGCTGTGATCTGCATCCCTGATGCATGAGAGACCACCCCTGATCAGGCCAGAACATATTGCATACCGGTAAGCGTTCAAGGGGATACATATCATGTGTTGGTGGATTCCGGTTGAAATCTAACCTCAGTTTGCCAAAGCCTGGTGCAAGGCGAGGCACTGGGGAGAGTACAAGTGGTGAAGGTGTTGTATGTGCATGGGGATGTTCACAATTATCTTCAAGTGTCTGTCCATATTCTATTCCAGGGCCTAAAGCATGGAATTAAGGCGGCAGTTAATCCTCGCTTCACGCACTTGCTGATTTTGGGGACTGACTGGCTAGGGTTTAAAACATTGATGAAATACATAGTAGGGAGTGGGTCCTGCTGTAAAACATCACAGGGGGATCCTAGTGTGGCATTAACTGAAGAAGCTGTTACAGAGCCATCCACATCACCGGGTCAGAACGATACAAGTAATGAGGAGCACCCCCCCCCCTTCCACTCTCAGGGATTCCCTTGAGGATTTCCCTTTAGAATAGTCATGTGATGAGACTCTGTGGCATGTGGTTGAC
Organism: Cathorops multiradiatus; assembly: GCA_027575975.1. Taxonomy (NCBI): domain Eukaryota; kingdom Metazoa; phylum Chordata; class Actinopteri; order Siluriformes; family Ariidae; genus Cathorops; species Cathorops multiradiatus. The sequence continues at coordinate 12,396,584 of JAPEKM010000020.1, forward strand.
CAAGTGAGAGTAATCAATGGTCAAACTCTCCAGCCAAATGCGGCACCCGTCTTCCCATATTTAACAATTATTAAAGATAGACTGTCTCGAGTGATGCAGGACACTCAAACCGGTGAACAAATAACCCAGTTTTTAATCCATAATAACCGTAGGGAACTCATATTCCATGTGGCTCACTTTAAGATAAGTCTTTATTGTCATTGTCACTTTTCTAAAGGTACAACGAAATTGAAGGTGGTGTTGACTCATTATGAGTTAAAGAAAGAAAGAAAGAAAGAAAGAAAGAAAGAAAGAAAGAAAAGGGGAGAACCAATAAAGTATAAAAATAAAGTATACAGAGTTGCACTGGTAAAATGGTATAAACAGAATATAAACAAATCTATTGTATGGTTCTATATGTACACAGATTGCACTTAAAATAGTATGAACAGAATTGTTTTAGTTCTGCATGTACACAGATTGCACTGATAAGAAGTAATATACACCTGTATGGGTTGTTGGGAATTAAATCCATCTGCACCAGTGTTTATCACCCACAAATGGATGGTTTGGTTGAGAGGACCAATCAAACACTTAAAAATCTAATTTGGAAATTTGCAAGTGAAGATGCATGTAATTGGGACAGATGGCTCAAGCCCCTGTTATTTGCAGTACAAGAGGTCCCACAAGCCTCCATGGGATTTTTCCCCCATTTGAATTATTATATGGGTGAAAGCCATGTGGCATCTTGGATGTGCTGCGGGAAAGTTGGGAGATGGGACCTTTGCCTAGTAAGAATGAAATTCAATACATTCTTGATCTGCACACAAAGCTCCACACCCTCACACACTTAACCCAAAAGAATTTGTGGCAGGCACAAGAATGTCAAGCCTGGCTGTAAAACACGGGCACGCACCTTAGAGAGTTCACCCCAGGAGACAAAGTACTCATATTATTGCCCACATCGAGTTCCAAATTATTTGCCAAGTGACAAAGGCCTTTCGAGGTCACACAACAAGTCTGGGATGTTGACTATGAGGGGAGATGAACGGATGGGGCGGGGCTCTACAAATATACCACTTAGATCTATTAAAGCATTGGAACGAGGGGGTCCCTGTGGGGTCGGCGTCGGTAGTTCCAGAGAAGGCAGAGCTGGGACCAGAGGTCCCAATCAAAACCACAACCTGAACCACTCCAGTCCCTTGTGGAGACCACCTCTCACCGGCCCAACTCATAGAGGAAGCCAAGTTGCAGGAGGAATTTCGGATGTGTTCTCACCCCTTCCCAGCTGAACCCACCCCATAGAACACCACATTGAAATGCCCCCAGAGGTGATTGTGTATAGCCACCCTTACCGCTTACTAGAAGACAAAAAAAGGTGGTTCAGGACAAACTCAAGGCCATGCTCGGCATGGGCATAATTGAGGAGTCACACAGTGGCTGGAACAGCCTGGTTGTCCTGGTACCCAAAGCCGACAGGTCAGTCCAATTCTGTGTGGACTATAGAAAAGTCGACATGGTGTCTAAATTTGATGTGCACACAATGCCTTGCATTGAAGGGTTGCTCGATTGGTTAGGTGCTGCTCGCTTTTATTTGACACTGGATTTGATGAAGGAATATTGGCAGATCCCCATGACTCCTCTATCCCAAGAGAAAACAGCTTTTTGCACACCATTTGGATTACACCAGTTTGTCATGCTTCCTTTTGGATTATTTGGGGTATTATTATACATATATTATTATATGTTCCAGCAGCTCATGGACAAGATCCTCTGCCCCCACGCCACCTATGCAGCAGCCTACTTAGACAATATAATTATATACAGCAGTGACTGGCTGCGGCACATAGGACACCTTAGGGCTGTCCTAGAGAGGCTGAGGCGGGTGGGTCTCACAGCCAACCTGAAAAAGTGTGCAATTGGCTGGAAGTATGGTATCTGAGTTTCCCCTTGGGTAATGGGCAGGTGCAACCCCAAATTGACAAGACAGCAGTGATTGTGGCCTGCCTAAGGCCTAAGACCAAAAAGGGAGTGAGACAGTTCCTGGGGCTGGCTGGCTACTATCATAGGTTCATAACTAATTATTCAGCTGTCACCAGCCCGCTCACTGATCTCACTAAAAAGGGAGCACCAGATCCAGTCCAGTGGATGGAGCAGTGCCAACAGGCTTTCACCAGGGTAAAGGCTGCACTGTGTGGGGGCCACTCTTACACTCCCCTGACTTCTTGCTTCCTTTTATTTTGCAGATGGACGCATCAGACAGAGGGCTGGGGGCCATTTTGTCCCAGAAGGTAGAGGGCAAGGAACCCCCCATTGCTGTACATCAGCTGTAAACTCTTGATGCACATGAGTAAGTACAGCACCATCAAGAAAGAATGCTTGGCCATCAAGTGGGTGGTTCTGACCCTCTGGTACTATCTGCTGGGGCATCCTTTCATCCTCTGTTCATACTACACGCCCCTCCAGTGGCTCCACCGCATGAAAGATGCCAATGCGCAGATCATCCTTTGGTATCTAGCCCTCCAGCCATTTAAATTTGAGGTGGTCCACAGGCTGCGGGTGCTGATGGTAGTGGCTGACTTCCTGTTCCATCAGGGGTCTACTGCAGGCCGGATGGCTCCCCAGCCTGAGTCAGGTGGTGGGGGTATGTGGCAGCTGGGGCATAGCCTAGCATCAGTTTGTGAATGGAGGGCAGAGCTGGGGAAAATGAGTGGCAAAGTCAATGCACTTGTGCTTAATTAATGTTGTGTGTCTGTGTTGCAGTGACAGAGGATAGAAAAGGAAGGAGAGAGCAGAAAGAGGGCGCTCTCCTGACCACAAAATGTGTGTGTTGCATGTGTGACTGCATGAGTAAAGCTGAAAAGTAAAATAAAGAATGTGTGTGAACATCAACTCCTGCCTATCATGCTTCTGTACTCCACCCACATCAGGGACTTGTTACAAAGTCCAAAGCATAAGGCAGAATCAAAAACAGAAGACAGGCAATGGTCATATGAGGTACAAACAGACTAGATGAGGCAGAGACAAAAGGCAGAATCCAAAATACAAATGTGAGTCAGAAAACCAGAGTAACAATGTAAACGAAAGGCTCCGTAAGGTCAGACAAAAGAGTACTGAGCACATTACTTCACAAAATCTGTATGCCTTCCAAGTTTTTATATGCATGCACCATGATTGCCCTCTGATCAGGAACAGGTGCCTTGTAATTAGTCCTCAAGGTGCATGCAACGTGCTCTGTGTGCGTGGACAAGAGTAACCTTTTGAGGTGCACCAAGCTCGAGTGTGCGCTGATGTGACAGCATGTTAAATGTTTATAGTTTAAAACATTTTAAATGGTAGACAACTGCAATTATGTGTAGTAATTACAAATCAAAATGTATGTTTTGAAAATCAAGTCTATTTTAACTTTATAATATCATTCATCAGCTTTTTCTGATTATCTATAATTTTAGTTGCACACTTGTGCAACTGAACTAACTACAATGTGAATAATAACATGAAGCCAGTTAAGACTAGTAATTTCTTTGTTGAGGAAAGAGCCAAATCATCTCCTGAATTTATAAAGGATATCGAGCTACCTATCATAAATCAAATGAACAAAATAAATTCAACCTAGACTCAGGTTGAGAAATAAGGAATTTATCTATAATTTAAGGCCAGATGGTTTCACAGGTGGTTGTAACCTTGGTTCACATGGGAAAACTGCACCTGCTTTCTTTCCAGTGTGCGTATTAAACATGATAAATTGGAGGATTAAAAACACAGGATATAAGTCCCACTTCTGTTTCAGGTAAGAGTCAGATCCATTATTCTTTAGCTTTGAGGTAAGACCCAACAAATTTTTCTTGCATATTATGGCACTTTGTCTAGCTACTATATTGCACTTGTATCTCTTACTGTATATTATTTATTCTTAATAAGGTTAGATTGTATACATTGGAACAATAAGGAAAACCTCAGAATATAAAGTCATGATTGAGCATACAAAATCTAATTGGTACTCTTCACCAGGACACCTGTTATAACTATAACTGAGGTAACTCCCAAATACTAAATGCAGCAGCAGTTTACATTTTTGTAAATAGAGCAGGGTCTTGTTAGATTTTTACATTATTTACATAATAATACACTTACCATCAACTTTATTAGGAACACCTGCGTGCTAGCACATTCATGCCATTATCCTATCAGCCAGTCATGTGTAATGTGTAATAGCATGCAGATTAAGGTCAAGTGCTTCAGTTAATGTTCACATCAAACATCATAATGGAAAAAAAAATATCTCAATGCCTTTAACTGTGGCATGGTTGTTGGTGCCACATGGGCTGGTTTGAGTATTTCAGAAACTACTAATCTCTTGAGATTGACACACACCACAGTCTCTAGAGATTCCAGAGGTATTAAAAACAAAACCAGGCTGCAGGCTGAAACAGCATGTTGATAATAGACATCAGAGAAGAGTGATCAGACTTGTCTGATCTGACAGAAACTCTATAGTAACATATATAAGCACTCTTTACATTCATGGTGAGCAGAAAAGCATCTACAAATGCAAGGCACATTGAACCTTGAGGTGGATGGGCTACAACAGCAGAAGACCACATCATGTTCCATGCCTGCCAGCCAATAACAGGAATCTGAGGTTATCACAGACAGACTCACACAAACTGGGCAGTTGAAAAATGGATTTCTAATCTTCGACTGCTGGGTTCAACAGGAGTGGAGTTCAGTGTAATCTGCTGCTATTGGAGACCACCCACCTCAGGGTTTGATGGTTTGCTCATGCTGAAATGATTTTCTGCTTACCACAGTTGTAAAGAGTGATTATTTACAACCCCACATCCAAAAAATGTTGGGATGCTGTGTATACTGTAAATAAAAACAGAATGCAATATTTTGCAAATCATGGAAACCCTATATTTCATTGAAAATAGTACAAAGATAACATATCAAATGTTGAAACAGTGAAATGTTATTGATTTTTGAAAAATACAGTTTGGGTGTTTGGGCACCACTGGTCAAAATTGCTGTTATTGTGAACAGTTTAGCAAGTTGAAGAAGAAATGATTTCCAAAAGGCATAGAGTTAAAGATGACTCATTCCCTTTATATTTTAAGCAAAAACAATTTATTTTCATCTTTTACATTCTCAAAATGACAAAAAAGGAAAAGGACCCGAAGCAAAAGTTTGGGCAGCCTGCATGGTTAGTGCCTAGTAACTCCCCCTTTGGCAAGCATCACAGCTTGTAAACACTTTTTGTAGCCAATTAATAATCGTTCAGTTCTTACTTGGGAGATTTTCACACATTTGTCCTTGCAAAAGGCTTCCAGTTCTACAAGTTTCTTGGGCTGTCTTGCATGCACTGCTCTTT
>JAPEKM010000020.1:12709018-12720267 GCA_027575975.1 Cathorops multiradiatus
GAGATGTGTTGCTGTCATGAAATTTCAAATGAGCCAATATTTGGCATGAAATTTCAAAATGTCTCACTTTCGACATTAGAACATATTGATATTGAAGGTTGTGATACTGATACAATACTGATATTGTATTCACATATCAATCGTGAATACAATATCAGTTTGAGATTTGTAAATTATTGCATTCCGTTTTAATTGACCATTTGTACTTTGTCCCAACTTTTTTGGAATAGGTGTGTGATATATAATACGTGTGTGTATTTTATAAATATATACGCACACACGCGCGCATGTGTATAGATGGATAGAAATACGCTACCTCAACAACCGTGAGGGTGTGGCTTCCATCCTCAGAGAGTTTCATCGTGTTGAAAATTGCTGTGGGTCAAGCACCAGATGAATTCACCCGTTGCAACCCTGAAAGTATACATGAGGCTTACGTGGGCTACCGGGAGTTACTGTAGTATTCCGTTGCAACCATCAAGCTCAAAATGTTCATGGGACAGTGTTCTGCACAAAAAGTGAAAAGTTTTGCCTAGGGGCTTGGCTTTTTTTAGTCTTGCTGTGCTGTACTGCAGTTGTGAAAACCATACAAAAGTCATTGCCTTAAGGCCATACATCGCTATACGTCACTGCCGCCATTGGTTTTGCTACAGTGGCTTCACTTGCATATGTACTCCACCCAAATTTATGTCATGGATCGCTTCCAAAATCTGCTGGAATAGCCACAATAGGCCCCAGCCATGGTTCTCACGGATCAACTGGCTATGTGTAACCTTAGCATTAGATTACAACCTTCACGATTCCAAAGCTTATTGCCAGAAACCTGTAAAATATTTCAGACTCTCCAAAGTGGAAGGTCTGAGGTTGACATTAACATTATGGTAACGCAGTCCGATTTAATGTATCTGTACTACATGTTCCCTGCACTGTGCATCTCATAGAAGGTCAACAGGAACTGAGTTAGGATTATACATTCATCAGTTTCGCCCTGCTCCCCCCCAAATCCATGCTACATTCTTCTCTTTTACATCTTTTGTATTTTCTTCATAGGCCCAGAGGGTGCAAATCTCTTCATTTATCACCTTCCCCAGGAGTTTGGTGACCAGGACTTGCTTCAGATGTTCATGCCTTTTGGCAATGTTATCTCTGCCAAGGTTTTCATAGACAAACAGACTAACCTCAGCAAATGTTTCGGTAAGCTTTTAATTATTACACTGTCTGCCAGTGGCAACTTTTTTTTTTTATTCAAATTATTTTGGGTCAGTTGAATTTTACATATTTGATGATGCTTTAGTCAGACTAGCCCCTGTCCAAATACTATTTACACAGTATCCAGTAGAGCTTAAGCATTTACAAGCTGTTGTACATCATAAGCACAACAATAACATCCTGAATATTTCCTGAACATTAAAGGTGCTGACTGTGAAGTCATCTGAAATTCTCCTTTTTATTTTTTTTGTGCATGGCTTTTTTTTATGTCTTGGAAGAACAGCATCATGCAGACAAGATGTGATCATTTTGATGTGCTGAGGGTCACTTTTTTCCATTTTGAGACCATTTTCCTACCTCTTGAGGTAAACGGTACGGCCCTACAGAAATAGCCGAATGCAAGGAGCTTTAACTAATTAGCATAACCATGGAACTGAGTCACACCAAGATGGCAACATGCAGAAAACATCGTGAGACTGCATCAACCTCAGAGTTTTGAGTTACAGGGATGTAATTTGTGGTTGACATTCATGAGTAGATCCATGAAACAAAAGATGAATATATCTTTTCTCTGTTACTGCTTTTATGTTATCGTTTCTTTCTTTATAAGACCAAAACCCTTTTATTTTTTTTTTAATTGAAACTGTTTTGTTGGGGCTAATGAGACATTCCATGATTCTTTCCAATATGTCATGAATATCTTATTGTTTACCTACACTTATTTGCCTTCCAGGTCTGGAAAGAAAAAAAAAATTGCTCCCATGTGGCACGTCAAAACATTTGCCCTCTTTATTGTGGAATTGCGATTTCGAATCCTAACGATGCCACAACCATTCGTGGCTGGGAGATGAGAGTAAAATTTGCTGTGCTCTGGCTGGGAGGGATGGCTTTCTGTTTCTTCCCTATTTATCAGTGTCACTAGCCAATCACGGGTGTCTAAGAGCTCATGTAAGCAGAAGAGGGCAGATGGTGCTTTTCCTTGTGTGTTACACTGCCCTGTGCCACATTGTGAGCAGCAGTTCATAAAGATACAAAGGTTGGCTTTATATGTCTTGGAGGAAGCACATGTTTGCCCCACCTTCCCTGGTTGGTCGTGGTCATGTGATTTGGGGAGCACTATCCTAGTGTGTGTGTTCTGGCAGGTGACCAAATTGGAGAGATGAGGGGGAAAATTCCAGACTTGTCAGGATTTCCAGGACATGGATACAACTTGAGGAAAAGGATTAGCATTCATTTTAGCTGATTCTTTATGCTTACCAATGATCTCTCATTATAAGTAAAGTAATATATTGATACGTTTTTTTTTTTTTTCTTTTTCCCCCCCTTCAGGCTTTGTGAGTTATGACAATCCCGTTTCATCCCAGGCGGCCATTCAGTCAATGAATGGTTTTCAGATCGGAATGAAACGACTGAAGGTTCAACTGAAACGATCCAAAAATGACAGCAAGCCATATTGAGTGCTTTTGCTCTAAAATGGACTTGGTTTGAAAATGTGTTTCTGGTAAGTTGAGTGTGACGCTGGAAAAGTTCAAACGCCTGCCCCACCCTTAACCCTCTCCTACTGTTCCTTCACTCCTGTTTACCTTTCCTACGTATCTTCTTTCTTAGAAACATCACAAAGAAAAGGAAAAGCAACATGCAAAATTGAGATTGTTCAGCTAAATTATTTCAAATTGTTAGGCTTCATGTATTGGATCTTTATTTCTTACCGTTTTGGTGCCATGTTAATCTTTTGCTGTGTACAAATCATTCATCAAAGGATGTTGCACAATGAAAGCCAGTCACTGACTGCTCTCAGTTTCACAGTCATTATCTCCATCCCAATCATGTTCCTGCAGATTTACCGGTTGTGTTTACACTATTGACTCAAATCGTATACTTGGATAGTCAAACTGATGCCTCCTTGTAAGCTGCCTTTTAAATAGAATTTGGAGGTCTGCTGCATACATGCAAATGATAATCGTTCTTTCACCATGATTTGGAGCATCTTGAATGTCAGATTGCTCTTCATCAGATGCCTTTTTGTTTTGTCTGTTTATTTCAGTAATTATTTATTTATTTATTTATTTGAATTACTGCTAATTTATCTAAAATAGTATGTAAAAGTTGGTTTTTGGCTGGCAATTTCTTTGTTAGTGGTTTTCATTAAATGTATTTTTTTTTTCACCTACCAAAAAAAAAAAAAAATCACTATCTTGTATTTGGTGTACTTTCAGTAATTTTTCCTGTATTTTTTTTTTTAGCACAGACAACTGTTGCTCAGCACAAGCTGGTTAGTTGATGGATATAGGGATGTCATGTTTACTCTCAGGATTGCCTCATTTTTGATCAGTCAAATTGGCTTAAATTTAACCTAACGCGTAATAGCTGATTAAGTACCGAATGAGCATCCCTAATTTACTATGGATTGGAAAGATTAACGCTATTTGTATGCATTTCACATACTCATTCCCTTATTTGTCACCTCAAGGACACAAGCCACTTTAATTTTGCCCAAGGCATTTTAATTAATTACTATCCACTGCTGAAGTCACTTCGTGCCACGGAAATGACATTCAAAGTGTTATGTAGGACTTTTGGAGAGACGACATTCAAGTTGCCTGATTTTTATTTTATTTATTTGTGATGAGGGTGGTTTAGAGAAATTTTTCACCTCAGTCCAAGTGGTTGTTGTATGCTTTCAGCAATAATTGCATCCTGAGTGTGATGTCTGTCTAAAATTACGGATAGTGCTTAAGAAAAAAAAGACTTACTACATTCAGTTTTTTTCTTCCACTCCAATATATTCTTGTGAAATAACCAAGTAATTACTTCTCATTTTTACCCCTTTTGTGTTCTTCCTTCCTACGTGTAGTTTTGCATGTCTGAGTTACTCTGTACACTTAAAATTGTATTCATGATCAATTATGATTAGTAAATATTTATCATAACAAGGAAAAATTAACCATTTCATTAATACTTGAGGCCTACAGGGTCTTGATGTTTTTATGGACATGGAAGAGAAACCATTGACCAGATTGTGTATATTACTTAACTATTATGCCTTTTTCTATTTTTATAGAGGTTTTATAATATTGCGTAAATTATTTCTCTGAATTAAAATGTTTAATAATCACTCAGAAAATTCAACAGTATTTTGTAGAATCCTGATGTAAAGTTTTGTGAATGCATTCACAAATTGTTAAAGCAACAGGCGTGTGGCCCTTTTTAGCTAAGTGTATTGTCTTTGTCCAACACTCAAAATGGTATCAAGAGTTCATGCATAGTTGTTGAGGTGCTGAAGTCTCTCTGATGCTCTTCCAGGGTTCAGTTAAAGTTGTTGTACAAGTAGAAACAGGTCTTTGTTTTTTTTGTTTCTTTAGAACCAATATTCAGTGTGAATGCTCTTGAAAGATATCGCCTGCATAATGAAAGGAACAACAGCTTTTATTTCTTGGTGTATCAAATAAAGATTGTTTCATGGAGTAGTGTAGATATTTTGTGCTGGCAGGTGTATGATTTTAAATTTAGTTTATCTAATTACTCAAATCATTGACTGAATATAGTATCATAATGTATAATACAAATAAGTGATATTCTGTAGTGTCCAGTTACAGCTGGTATTGCCAAGTTATGTGGTATGATGTCTGTCAGAATGTACAGGAAAATAGTTTCTTTTTACTCTGATAATGAGTATTAATTACTAAAATTATAATAAAAATACTTCGTATGAAAGGCTACAACTTCTGAGTGTTCATATAACTGTATTAATGTATTCATGAGCTACAGTAGCTTTAGTCTGAACCCTGGAACTTCAATGTTTCGATTCTGGTCCTGTTGATGCTCAATCCATGGTCTGTGCCTCCTGTAAAAATAGTTCACATAAACCATAACTGTATAAACTAGGTCAGCCCTTAGGGGTGTTCTAGTGTAAAGTCCATTTCTGAATCCAAAGATTATTTTACATGTGGACTCTGCCCATACCTTATTACTACAGTATACTTGTTGGATTAATCATTTTTGTTTTAATGCTGATTTTTAGTACAAAGGAGAGGTCCTTGTGTAGAATTTCTGACTTGGGCACCTTACAGAAAGCAGCTGCACGCTGACAGTATGGTTGCATAGTTTTACTGATGTGCCAAACAGTCCTATACAAGCTGCTTTTGGGTACATTTGTCTTAATTTGTGCAACTTGAATATACATACACGTGCTATGGCTGTTTTGTTTGTCATTAGTTCCGTCAATGTTTCATTTGAATCTGTAAATGTATCTAAATATTTATATCACTTTTGCCCATTATAGGACCTATATGCACAACTAGTAAGCTGCCTTCACATTGCCTATTGCATTACCCAATGATTCAGAGTCAAGCACAAACTGAACTCGTGTACATTCAAAGAGGTTTAGAAAATCTTTAAAGCACAAAGAGTTTTTTTGAGTCTGAAATTATAGCTATTTGAGTTGACACTTAAAAATGTGAAGTCCTGAGCTGAAACAATGTCAGCTTAGGGTTAAATGTTGCTCATGGCAATTGCTTTTTCATTTTCTTATTTTCAGAAGTATATTGAAAACCCTAACTACCTACTAAAATAAACCCTGTTTTGTTGTTATAGCTGTGGTAGACACTGTTTGTTTGTTGTCTCTTGATGGTGTTGGATGTAAATCTTCCCCTTAACTCCTTTTGGCATGTTGCTTGTCTCTCCTTTCCACTTTCCTTCCTCTTATCCCTTGTGTTGCATTCAATGTTCTATCCAAAGTAAGTAATGTGTACCTGTGACCCTCAACCTTCTCCATGCAAAGATAATCATTTACATGATTTTCTGTTTCTTCTCCTCTCCTTTTTTCTGTTGTGGCTTTAACCTAGTTTTGTTGTTCGTTATTTTTTATTTTTTTTGTTCTAGATATCTTCGTGCCCGTTTGTTCATCGTTTCCCTAGCATGTCGATGTGACGTCAAAAGTTCATCGTCCAGTCCGTTGTCCTCTTCGCTTCTCTGACGCTTGAAATTTTTCACCCTTGACCTTTTATGTTAACTTTTGACGCTTGGTGGTTATTTTGTTTGTTTTGTGTGGTGTTCATTTCTGTTTGTGCTGCCAATAGGGGGCACTAGAAAGACTGCTGTTATTAATTAAATTGTAAAAAGTTTCTTGAATATTGTTCGGAACAGAGTCTATTTTTCTAGAACTTGCAGACATAACCACTAGATTGTGCAAAGGCTTTTAATTTTCATCGTTTCATTACCCAGTTAAATTTTTTTTGTTTAGCAAATTTTATTTTTCGTTTTAGAGCAGTCTTTCTAGTGCACTCAGTTTTACTCATTTGTTTTCCTCTAAAAGCAGCCAATCCATTTATAGAATCACTGTGTGTGTGGGTGTGTGTTTCCTCTTTCTCTCACTTGTACACCTTTTTAGGGTTTTTTGCAGTCACATTTTGCTGAAACTGAGGATAACCTTGTAATATTGTGCTAGATTAGTTGGCATGAGTTTTGATGGCATAACTTTGGGAGTTCCTTAACAGTGTGACATTACAATAGACACTTGAATTGCTTTTCTTCCTTTTTCCCATTTAGTGTGTCAAGATATCATAGGCACATGTTTTTCTTTTCTTTTTTTGTGTGAAAATCAGGATTAGTCTGAAATTAAAAAAAAAAAGCATAAAATGAGCAAAATTGAGTTTCTTGTCAGTTAGTATACGAGTATGCATGTTTTTTGTAACTGCACTGACATCCTCAGCAAAATGTGATTTAGTTCTGTTAAAGACAAAATTATAAAATGAATAAAATGGTGCCAAAAGTTTTGCATGTTGCTGTTGGTCACATTTTATGTATTTTTCATGTCTGTCTACTATTCCAATGTGGTCCCATTTTAATAATTGATTTTAAAATCTAGTCATAACCACACATTGAAACCATGTTTGAAAGTGAACTTTCTAGATGGACTTTGTAATGACTTCTCATATCGACCCAGTCCTTGCAAATTTCAGTTTTTCTGTTTAGAAATGTTATGGCATGTTGAATGGTTGGCAGAAAGGATCCAAAGTTTCCCCAGTCTGACAAATCTGTTAAAATTTTGGTTCTTTGTCGTAGTCTAGCCCCAGCTCTCTCTTGTAGTACTGCCTTTACGGTGTCTACTATTTGGGGAATTAAAATAATTTTTCTGTAATAAGGCTTCCTCCCCCTCCCCCCAAATAACTATACTTAGGGTGGTCCCCCCTACCCCCCTTTCAAAATTGCCCTCTTTTTCAAATTTGGCACCCTGTTTTCACTAGCTTTTATTTCAACAGTAGATTGCTAGCAAAATGTCCTGTTGATGAATTGGGTTTAACGTTGCAATTCCTTTGGCATTTTATATCTAGATTTTAAGCTGCTGTTTGTTTAAATGTACTCTGAAAAACTTACCTGTGGGATGTTTGTCATTATTGGTACAGAGTGATTGTATTTAATAGTAAGAAATTGTACAGTTTTTGCCTTTTTCTACTTCCAAGTTCTGTTTCGCAATGTGAATTTGAAATCCTAATACGTGGAGCCATGTAGAACTTGCCACCATGACCAAACAAGTCTAAACAAAGTAAGTAATTCTATGAAGCAGCCTTCAGTTGAATTAAAAGCTGATTATTTTTTTTTCTTTTGTCATTTAAGTTATGGTTTTCACTGGAATTGTAGAGTGAGGAGTTCATTAGATGTCTAGAGGAGTTATTTCTGAATGTTTTCTGTTGAGGTTTATTTAAATTGTGATGGAAGTTAACATTTTCATGCTACTGTCTCCACAGAAGTATAGCAACGTGCATACAACAGTCATTTTGTAGTTTCTTTGGTCGGGTTGTTTGTCTGATTAAACTGAAAAGATTCACACCCTTTGTGTCTGATCTTTATTTATGCTTTTTTTCCCCCTCACTTTTAAATTAATTCTTATCCCCCCACCCCCTTTTTTTTTTTAAAACCACAACTTGTATAACTTAAGGACCCAAGCTATAACTGCTGAAGTGCAACATAAGCTCCCACTGTTATAGTAGATGTGTATAAATGTACTTTTGCAGTTTTTCATATCAACTGAGCAATTAAATGACATTCTATACCCCAAATACCACAGGGATGCCCAGAACATGAAAGCCTAGTGCAAATTTGAAAAAAATTTAATCACTTCAGTTATGACTTTGGATGTAATGCATATGTAGTTAGGGTGAAGACTCCATCCTGGGAACACCCTGAATAGAGCATCAGTCCATCACAAGACACCACCTACACAAACTCCTTCGCACCTATTGGTAAGTTTTTGGGAAGCAGCTCATGTGAATGACCTGGCGACTTGTCCAGGGTGTACCCCGCCTTTCGCCTGTAGTCAGCTGGGATGGGCTCCAGCTTGCCTGCGACCCTGTAGAAGGATGAAGCTGCTAGAGCTCATGTGAAACCCCACATCAGGAATTCTGGGGCTGTGAGGCAGCAACATTACGTGTTGTACCTATCTTGCCACCCTATCGTGATCTTGATAATGATTATCTAGTGACACTTCATCCAGTCAAATGTATACACTCTCGCTGAGAGGTAATCAATAAGCTTGTTTTGAGGGATACATCAAATGAATATTGCATGTTAGGCTAACTTTATTTAACCATATTGGCTCAATGACTGATCACATCCAGATGTAGTTTCCAGAATCAGTTCACTTTCACATCAGGTTCATTTTACAATATTGAACCATGTTATTACATTAAGGCTTTTACCTATCTATATTAGGTTAAGTGTACCTTTAACACTGCCATAAATGCAGTGTTAGAGCTTGCTGTTATGCTTGGACCTCGAGGCAATAAGAGGAGGCAGATGCTTGTATTTAGGTGTGATGTTAATATAGAGCGTGATCTGGTAAGGATCGTGTGTCACAATGCGATGCAGATTTGGGCTGTCCTTCTGCAGCTCCTCCAAACACTTCTCCGTAGACATACTGCTATCAGGTTTCTCTGGGTACAGACTGTCACCTGTGAATTCACAGACGAGACATTTGACCAATATAATTTTTATACAAACAGAAAATCTGAAATCTCAATACTTCTACAGACATTTAAAAGCAGGGCAGTGATCTATAAACCATTACATTATTTTAAGTAAATCGCATGGAAGCAAACTTTCAGACATAAGATTTAAGTGGCCATTTCTTGTACTTTACTACTGCTAGTTATTGACAAATACAGTTTGCAATTTCACTATTTAAAAAATGCATAGCCAAAATGCAAAAGGCAGTAATCGGCAATCTTATGCTTGAATACTGGTTGGTGTTATGTTTTATTTCATGACATTAAATGCATTTCTCTTCTGCAGTGTGATGTATTTCCAAGTGAAACAGCATATTTTGGTAGGTGGAACTGGCCATGGAATACAATCTACATGCTAACGTGGGACACAGATGGAGGAAAAGAATTTTTTTTATCTGGGCATGTAGCCAGGATCTGAGAAATACCAAGATCTGATGCATTTGGAAGATATTATCTACATGGGTGCAAGTATAACATTTTCAAAAACTTGAAAAGTCTGACAAGGTCAGATGTGCATGGCACAGCCATGCAGGGTACCCTTGTCATTTAGAAGAGGTTTATACATGGAAAAGGAGCGCTCAACGTCCACACTCGCCACTGGCAACCATATGGCATCCTTGGCCACCACAGCATTCGTTTCTTTTTCGCGGTCGCCATTCTGGTTGCGATGCGGGGAGCGAATCTGTAAACAAGCAGCTCA
This sequence comes from Cathorops multiradiatus, assembly GCA_027575975.1. Classification (NCBI taxonomy): domain Eukaryota; kingdom Metazoa; phylum Chordata; class Actinopteri; order Siluriformes; family Ariidae; genus Cathorops; species Cathorops multiradiatus. Next base: position 12,718,931 of record JAPEKM010000020.1, read on the forward strand.
TTTGCTGGCTAAGTGGGCCAGAAGCCAACCACAATCACCGACAAAGCTGCCTTGACCGGAAAGGCATGGTATTTCTGGCGTTAGCAGCGGTTACGCAGAAGCCTTCTGCGGCAGTTACACTTTGACACGCGAGCAAAGTTTCACCATAAAAATTCCGTAATTTCCATCCGTTTTCCGCGATCGCAGTTTGCTGTGGGAAAGATGGATTGACTTGATGTGATTGGCCAAATGAGTAGCGTGTGATTGGTCAAATGACTCTTGTGAAGATGGCAATCCCATTGTTTGCAAAATGGCGAATATCGCCGAAAAGCGACGAGTTTGCAGATATGTATTTAGTATTACGACGAAAGTAGGAATTTACCATAACAACCAGGATAAATCGTTTGGGTGCGAATCTTGTTGAGGCCCAGGGTCACCACGATCAGAGTCGGCCGAGTCGCTGTCCAATTCCGAGGCCGCATGGTCAAACCAGTGAGTCATGTTCACCGATTGCTTCGCAAAGGCCATAGGTTCATACATATATAGTTCCACCTCTCGATATTCAATGTGGAGAGTCCCTACTTCAAAATCGCTTTAAAAATTTGGCAAAACAGTATATTTTAACCGTTTTATTCAGTCTTAGGGTGCAAATTAGACACTAGGAAGATTGAATTCGCTTTTTGGGTCGTTCTTCTAGACAATAAAGTTGATATTTTACGCTTCACCTCTGACCGTTGCCTATGAGCTTTAAGGGCCTTGTTCGTAACAGGCCCAACAGTGGCAGCTTGACGGTGTTGGGGTTTAGACCCCCAACCATCTAGTCAGTAACCCAGACCTTAACCCGCTGAACCACCACTGCCCCAGCAGAACACAAGGACCTCCTTCACAGAGAATAAAACAGAAGAGGAGGAAGATTCAGAAGGAGACGACACTGCAGTCTGAAAAGACATGACTTCTCTGCAGGTGATTGTATTTTGTAATGCATCATCGGAGCAGCGTTTGCTCCCATCACGGCCAGATGTTAAACTCGAAGAGTACAAGACCTCTGAAAGTACAAGATCCATTAACGGAGCTCCATCAGCACTTGGCGCATAACGGTGGAAATACTTCTGGGATAGGAGGCACGGGGCTGGCACTATTAAAGCGCTGATACCAATAATCCACATCATTCAGTCCTTTTCAGCACGAAGACTTTCAAATAGCTTTAAAATGGAAATTTTAATTATATACTACTTATTAACCGAGAGTGAGGTCATTACAGGGAAATATCAGACCGAGGTCTTGACAAAAAAGACCGAGGTTTGATATTTCCCTGTAATGACCGAACGGACGAGGTTAATAAGTTATTTATTATATGG
>JAPEKM010000020.1:13785050-13797297 GCA_027575975.1 Cathorops multiradiatus
GATATGTCATCTATGTTCTATTCTGAATAAAATATGGAATTTTGAAACTTCCACATCATTCCATTCCGTTTTTATTTACAATTTGTACTTTGTCCCAAATTTTTTGGAATCGGGGTTGGAAAAACATGCTTGTGTCTCAAATAGTAAACCATACCCTTTACAGTAAATCATTTACATTGTGAATTATCCCATAGATAAATACATCTTACTCCATTTATCATACATATTGGCCCATCATGCATGTGAAGATGAGGACAGGTTGTTTAAAGGTCATAGGCAATGGTCGGAGGTGAAGGGTAGAATCTGTCTAGAAAAACGACCCAAAAAGCAAATTCAATCTTCTTAGTGTCTAATTTGCACCCTAAAATTTAATAAAATGGTTAAAATGTACTGTTTTACCCAATTTCTGAAGATTTGTTTACATCTCACTTATGCGCACTTTCACCGCCAGGGGGCAGTCATCATGATGTCATTCAAGGCAAACAGACTGGGAGCTGTTGTGTGTTTACTTGCGAACTGAGCACACGTGTACAGACTTGGGTTGTGAGAGGCTGCGTAAAATGTCTGAAAGCGATAGCGATTTTGAAGTAGGAACTCTCCAAATTGAATATCAAGAGATGAAACCATACATGTATGAACCTATGGCCGTTGCAAAGCAATCGGTGAATGTGGCTCACTGGTTTGACTGTGCAGCCTCAGAATCGGACACCGACTTGGCCGACTCTCTGATCGCAGTGATCCTGGACCTCAACAAGACTCGCGTCCAAACGATTTATCCTAGTAGTTATGATAAATTCTTACTTTTGTCATAATACTAACTAAGAGCCCTTTTGAAGAATAATTAAACCGCCCTCCCTAGTGGATATAGGGAACGATTACTTGACAGTGCGCCGGTAGGCCACATCAGCCTGCCATCCATGGCATTATACTATTTATAGCCGACTCTAAGCGAGGAAATATTCTTTTGTCTCATTTCCACAATGATTGTACAGGATCCCTCAGGATTCTTGACTTGTCAATTGCAATCAAAAGTAAAAATGTTTACCTCCAATCTTCTCCTTTTTGCTTGAGCATTGCTGGTCTGTTTCTTCTTTAACTGCTTGATTTTGTTTCACGCACACAATCCACTCTCTCCGCCTCGTCTCCTCTTTCAGAAAAAGCCAATCCACTCTCTCCGCCTCGTCTCCTCTTTCGGAAAAAACCAACCCACTCGCTCAGCCTCTTCTCCTTTTTCGGAAAAAGCCAACTCTCTTGCTCTGCCTCTTCTCCTTTTTCGGAAAAAGCCAACCCACTCGCTCCACCTCTTCTCCTTTTTCAGAAAAAGCCAATCCTCTCGCTCCGCCTCTTCTGCTCTTCCGGAAAAAGCCAATCCACTCTCTCTGCCTTGTCTCCTCTTTCGGAAAAAGCCAACCCTCTTGCTCTGCCTCTTCTCCTTTTTCGGAAAAAGCCAATCCTCTCGCTCCGCCTCTTCTGTTCTTCCGGAAAAAGCCAATCCACTCTCTCCGCCTCTTCTCCTTTTTCGGAAAAAGCCAACCCTCTTGCTCCGCCTCTTCTCCTTTTTCGGAATAAGCCAATCCACTCTCTCTGCCTCTTCTCCTCTTTTAGAAAAAGGTAAAAACTTCTTCCTGAACCGGTTCCGTTGTTACAGTTCACTGCACAACAATAAGGCATGGTTTTTCTTTGGAAATTCCTAAACGCACGTCTGCACTCAAGCTGAACGGCAACGTAAGTAAACGGAAGTGGACTCAACTCGAGCAGTTTGTTTGGCTTAAATGATGTCCCGCGCCGAGTGGTCACGAAAATAGCCGAACAGAAATTTGCCGCGATCCGCGCTAACGTATTTTAATTATTACTTATTAACAATACTTCTTGGGAGCAGAAGAAAATTACAGAGGGTTTTTTAACATATAAAGTTTCAAATGTGCATAAAATTAAAACCGTTGCCTATGAGCTTTAAGCAGACAGAGGAAGTCCATGTGCGCATGCACATGTTTATCATCATCTTCTTGCTGGCATCCACAGTGCTGCATTACTGCCATCTACAGGTTTACCTTTGACCGTGCACTGACAGTTACATCATTCTGTTACTAAATGAACAGCTGATCACACGAAGGTGCTCGCTGACCGCCGATATTTAGTAGTTTGGTCCTGCGTTTCCTTTCCTTCGCAACATAATGTCTTTTCTTCTCGCTTTCCATTACTGTCGTCGGTCTTTCACATTTCATTCGCGTCCTCCATTATCCTCTCCTGTTTCAAATTTGTATCCCACAATGCCTCGCGTGAACGGGGAAAGCCCACCACATGATGTATAACGTAATATCTTGTACTGTGTCATGGTGAAGCAGGAAAAAAATAGCAGATAATTTAGGGCCACGTGGCTCTAAATTCATTAATTGTTCTATTTTTTTAAAAAAACTAATAAAACTGGAAGTCTGTGGTTCGAATTCAATAGCTTTTGGTTCACTAAACAAAAATAATTGGGTGTCAGGGGAAATTATTTTTATGACCTACACTTGAAAAATTTGAAAGGCAGTCTACCTTTAAAACAGTTTTATTAGTTCACTAACTTGTTAGACAGTTGATCGTTTGTTATGTAAGGGCGATAGACGGATGTAAATGCAGGAAGAGTTTCACTGAAAGCACGCTAGTAAACAGATCCAAAATGCCGACAAAGGCAGAGTTGAAAAACAGACCATGGTTGAGTGAGGAACAGACAGGATATCAGAGGGAATACAATACTCTCAGCCCAAAAACACAGACAGGGTCAAAGCCAGAAAAGTGATACAAAATAGAAGACTTGGTCATGTCGGACACAGGGTACAGGGCGTATACTTCACAAAATCTGAGTCCTTATATGTATGCGCTGTGATTGCACTCTCATCAGGAACAGGTGCAGGGTAAGGAGTCCTAATGGCGCTGTGCACTCTGAGCTCCAATATGACCGTTGTAACCAGACAACTGTTTGACAGATCAAGTTTGATATTCGTTCGTAATTATATAGCAATGACGTAAAGTGAAAGTGCTGGTTCACTGCTGTCCATCAGGCACCCAGCAGTGTCACACCATAATACAGTAAATGTTGTGGTGTTGCTTCTGGTGCATGGCATGTGGTGTCAAAGAAAGGAATAAATATGTATTCGTAACTGTGATGCATATCTCATTATTGATCTCACTGTCACAAGAAAGAAAATGCAGTAATTTATTGATGTGAAATACACAGCACTACACAATTTGATGGTTCATGTGCTATATTATTATTATTCTGCTCAGGCTGATTTTGTGCCCTTGCAAATATTTTGCTCATACAATCATTAGACACTCTGCTTTTAGACAGTGCCTATATATCATCTGCTCAGGTCTAAAATTACTGATTGTAGTCCATCTATTGCTATGTACAAGTATTCAGGGTACAGGTACAGCAGTACTGCATACGGTTTTAGTTAAACACCAAAGGTGCAAGTAGAACTAAAGAAATGTCCTGTGTTATCGCACACACTTCTACACTATTTATTCTACAGTAAGTCTTTCAGTGACATACTTCCAGTGAGACTTTCATTTTGTGTTTTTTTAATTTATTTTTAAAAAAAATGTCTGCCCATAGTGGACATACAGGTTCACATTATGTGCAAAAGTATGAAGGCAGACCCTTATGTGACCGTTTGCAAACAACGCTCTCACGTGTTCACAGACACGCAGACATCAGGCCTTATTCAAGCTGACAGGCAGCCTTACTTGATTGGTTGTTTCTCGCCCGGGTCTTGTCCCAGATGGAAGATGAGTGGCTGCATGGTGTGCTCCTGCTGAGCATGACTGGTGACCCCAGGAACCTCCTGGCCAGGACAAAAGTTGATTCCCTGTAGGAAAGAACATGTATTACTATTCGTATACATGAACACAAGCATGGGAACGATTCCATCTGATCTAAGTAACGATAAATTAAAATCAACTGTTCGTGGGACAGTCAGAGGAGAACACACTAAAAAATTCCAACATACACAGCCGGGTCCATAAGTATTTGGACAGTAACACAATTTTCAAAGTTTTGCCTCTGTACACCGCCACAATTGATTTGAAATGAAGCAATCAAAGTGTGACTGAACTGTCAACGTTCAGCTATAATTCAAGGGGTTGAACAAAAATATTGCATTGATTTAGGAATTACTGCCATTATGTTGGGGTTTTTTTTGTTTGTTTTTACAGTCCATCCATTTTCACAGCTCATAAGTAACTGGACAACTGACTGATGAGCAGTTTCATGGCTAGGTGTGGCCTGGTTCTTCATCATTTCTTGACAAATTAAGGAGATAAAAGGTCTGGGGTTTATCCAAGTGTTGAATTTTCATTTGGCAGCTGTTTGGCAACTATCAATGTGGCAACTATCAAGGTATTGATGAAAGTGAAGGAGGCAATCACTAGGCTGAAACAGGATCAACTGTGAGCTCCTGCTCACTTACGTATCCCCCAGCTCTCGCTTATATCAGAACGCAAGCAATTGAAGGAATAGGACACTTATTATGAATGTTGACGTCAACAAATAATTAATCCTGAAATAAGTAAGTAAAAAGCAGTGTCTCTCCCCAGGGATTTCAAATAGCATTCTGGTAAACTGGTATTTTGAAATAGCATTTTGCTTCTTGAAATAGCATAAAAAATCCACCCTATATGTTTCGTAAATACATTCAGTCGGAAAACAGGAAGTCGATGTGCGACAGACCTGAAAACGGTATACATGGTATAGAACCCCAAGCTGAAGCTTGGTACCAAATATCAAGCAGTTGTGATTTGTAGTTGCTGAGAAAAGTGTTTCAAAAATTTTGCATATCCGTGCTAAATGTTTCGTAAATGCATTGTCAGTAAACCGGAAATTGATGTGCAACAGACCTGAAAACGGTATACACGGTATAGAACCCCAAGCTGAAGCTAAGTACCAAGGGGTTATGATTTGTGGTTGCTGAGAAAAAGGGTGTTTCGGATGGATGGAGATCCATACGGATAGAGGTGAACCAGTATCACCCCCCCAGAGCAGGACTATAAAAAAGTTTGTATCTGAGCAGCATATTACACAAGAGCCCACTTTTCAGATTAATAAAACGAAAACATAATGAAGGCTACTGGGTTTTTGGTGCAAAATTCAGAAGCAAGTGTGACAGCCAAAGTGTCCAGAAGAACTGTGGCTGGTTCTGCAAGATGCTCAGTAAAACCTACAGCTCATTTCTTTATAAAACTGCACTCGCTGGACCTCAGACTACTATTTTTTTTAAGCAAAGCAAAATTGTTCTCACACCAAATATTGACTTTGTTTCATTTATTATGGCTTACTGCTTACTGTTTATAGTATTTTTTTAATATTTAAATATTTCATTTCATTATTTTTAAGTCATTTTTTGGTCAATGGCATTTCTTTATATGTGCTTAAAACTTTTGCACAGGACTGTACGTCACAGAGGCAGAGAATGAGCAGTTTAGTCCAAGATACACTTACATCACTCCGAGACCCATCCTGGAAATGAGGATGTAGTTGAAGGCTAAGTTTAATACATTGGATACAACTGCTGTGTACATTTGAGGCAAAATGATCCCCTGAAATACAACAACATGATGGACTGATTATCATTCATTCACTCACACACACACACACACACACACACACACACACAGCTAAAGGAGGCTCTGTACCTGGTTCTGAAGATAAGTAACCTGTAGTTGGTGCAGGAACCAGGCCTGAGGAAATGAAAAAGAGTGCGAGAGGGATAAGAAATGATTCTGCTCACAAGCAATAATGCATTCCTAACAACCTGTAATCATCAATCGCCATTGCATTGGAAAGAAAACCATTTGAACATAGATATTCAGGCTACGCATGTGTTAGTCTGCTGTCTTCAGAAGCAGCTGCTATAAAACTGAACTTATCGCTTGGATGTGAGACGTCTGAACTTCAAGCTACAAAGTGGCAAAAAAAACTTGGACGCCTCCAAGAAAGCATGTTTTGTTCTTGACAAGCTAACCACCTAGCATTAATGATCATATGCTAATGATGTTTTACATTCTCCAATCATTAAACTGAATAATCAGCATTATTCTATCCACGTTCGCTGGATATGAGCAATCACGTGCTCTTATTGGCTACTCTACTACTAGGATATCAGCTCATATACCAAGAGTAGAAAAAAACAAAATGGTGAAGCGTGTTGCTGAACCAACTGAGGATGAAATAAAAACTCTACTTGAAAACAAAGCCCTAAAAAGTACAAAAAAGCAACAAAATATGGAATAAAAGTATTTGATGGTAAGAACATATATATTTTTATTTTTTAAGAATTATTATTATTATTATTATTATTATTATTATTATTATTATTATTATTATTATTATATTCGCATTTTTCACACATTGCTCCTGTCATTTCGCTGGTTTGTTTACATTCTAAGCGGAAATGTTTTTGTCTGACATTTGGTATAAAGTTTTTATTTATCGAATTTGCAAAAAATAAAAATGACTAGATAGAGACTGTGATTAAAGCCACAGTGATTTGCACCAGCTCTTATAAACCAGGATGTCTGGTCACTGTACCCTATAGATCCGGAACGGTAAAGATAGAAAATAATGGAAAACTTTGAGTTGAGTGAGCAACGGTTCTGTGGGTGAAAACAAACGCCTTGTTGATAAGAGAGGTCCGAGGAAAATGGACAGATTTGAGGTGGTTCGAGCTGTTTTACCAGGAAGGACATCGTTTCAGAAACGGCTGATCTCCTTCCTGGGGTTTTCACACACAACAGTGTGTAGAGTTTACACAGAATGGTTCTGATTGGTCGAATTCAAGAGTAGAGTTGATCTTTCTTTCTTTCTTTCTTTCTTCAGGTTTGTTTGTTACACTGCAACAACTTTCTATTTTATATTCCACTTTTCTTATTTTCTTTTCATTGGTTGTTTTAAAACACTATACTGTAATAATAATTATTTATTTATTTCAGCTGTATTTGTTATATTGCAACTACATTGTTTTTATATTCCACTTTTTTCTTCTTTTCTTTTCATTGTCGGTTTTACAACACTTGCATAATAAACTCTTTCTTTCTTGTCACTACTTTCCTCCTTTCTTTCTTCCTCTTTCTTTCTTTCTCTCTCTCTTTATTATTACTTTCCTCCTTCTTTCCTTGTCATTTCTTTCTTTCTTATATTGCAACAACTTTGTTTTTATATTCCACTTTTTTCTTTTTTCTTTTCATTGTTTGTTTTACAACACTTGCATAATAAACTATTCACTTTCTTTCTTTCTTGCCATTACTTTCTTCCTTCTTTCTTTGTTCTTTCTTTCTTGTCATTACTTTCTTTCTTTTAGCTTTATTTGTTACATTGCAACAACTTTGTTTTTATATTCCACTTTTTTCTTTTCTTTTTTCTTTCCATTGTTTGTTTTACAGCATTGCATAATAAACTGTTCACTTTCTTTCTTTCTTATATTGCAACAACTTTGTTTTTATATTCCTCTTTTTTCTTTTCATTATTTGTTTTACAACACTTGCATAATAAACTATTCACTTCTTTCTTTCTTTCTGTTTTCACACACAACAGTCTCTAGACTGTTACACAGAATGGTGCACAAAAAAAAAACACTGATTGGGTGTCAGTTCTGTGGGTGGAAACAAAAGCCTTGATAAGAGAGCTCAGGGGAAAATAGACAGATTTGAGGTGGTTCGAGGATTTTTTTTTTTTTTGCCAGGTAGGACATAGTAACTCATATAATTACTCTTTACAACCATGGTGAGCAGAAAAGCATCTCAGCATGCAACAGAAAACAGAAGAGCACATTGGGTTCCAGTCCTGCAGAACAGGAATCTTAGAATCAAGAACAAGCTCCTATTAAAATGGCCAGTGTGTGAATATCATAAAGACACATGAATCAGGATGTATGAGATGAAGTTATTTAGAAGTGGGCGGAGCTTCTCTTTAGATAATCCACTGGTGGCATAGTGGTGTATGGATGAAATAACAGTGGAATAGACATTTTCCTGTTTCGTTTGAATATTTAACATTACTTCAGCTTAACAGAAGACGTGTTACAAATGCAACCAAGCCAAAAATCTGAAAAATGATTGACCAAATTTGTTATTTCTACCCGTCTCATAAGTTCTTACTCCTTATCCAGCCACCAGGGTGTTGCAATCCCCCTTGGTGTTTGTCCTGTTTTGTCACATTACAAGCTGGAATTAAAATGGTGCACATTGTTTTTTTTTTTGTTGTGATACAAACAATAATTAAGATGAAAAAAACAGAAATCTGGATTGTGCATAAGTATTCACCCCCTTTTCATATGAAACCCTTAAATAAGAGCTGGTCCAACCAATTCACTTCATAAGTCACATAATTAGTTGATTAAAATCCACCTGTGTGCAATCAAAGTGCCATATGATCTGTCACATGATGTCTGTACAAATCAACCTGTACTGGAATGACCCTGACTCTGCAATGATACTAAGCAAGCAACATAAAAACTAAGGAGCTTCCAAACAGGTCAGAGACAAAGAAGTGAAGAAGTATAAGTCAGGGTTGGGTTATAAAAAATATCCTAAACTTTAAATATCCCAGGGAGCACTATTAAATCCATTATAGCAAAATGGAAATTATATGTCATCGCTACAAACCTGACAAGAGAAGGCCATCTACCAAAATTCATAGACTGGGCACGGAGGGCATTAATCAGAGATGCAACAAAGAAATCAAAGATAACACTGAGGGAGTAGCAGAGGTTCACAGCGAAGATGGGATTATTTGTCCACAGGACCACTTTAAGCCATACACTCCACAGAGTGGGGCTTTATGGAAGCATGGCCAGAAAAAAAAGTAATTGCTTCAGGAAACATGTTTGGAGTTTGCCCAACAGCATGTGGCAGACTCCTCAAATAGATGTGCGGCAGTGGGAGTGTGGCCAAGCATTAGTTTGTGAATGGAGGGCAGGGCTGGGGAAGGTGAGTTAAGTCATTACACCTAATGTCAATTAATGTGTGTGTTTGTTGCAGAGATGGTGGAGCATAAAAGGAGGGAGAGAGCAGAGAAGCGGTCTCTCCCGAACAGAACACGTGTGTGTGTGTGTGTGTGTGTGTGTGTGTGAGTGAGTGAGTGACTGAATGAATGAATGAATCATTTGACGCATACCCAATGCCTCGCACTGATGAGTTGCTTGATCGGTTAGGCACTGCTTGCTTTTATTCAACACTGGGTCTAATGAAGAGATAGTGGCAGATCCCCTTGACTCCTCTATCCTCAAAGAAAATGTCCTTTCTACACTGTTTGGATTACACCACTATTTCACAGTCCCTTTTGGGATATTTGGAGCGCCCACTATGATACAGCGACTCATACACAAGATCCTCCGCCCTCACACTGCCTACACAGCCACATACCTAGACAACATAATCATTTATAGTAATGATTGGCCACGGCATCTGGAACACCTTAGGGCCATCATAGAGTCGCAGAAGCGTGCAGGTCTCACAGCTAACCCAAAAAAGTGTGCAATAGGGCGGGTGGAAGTATACATGGCTCTTCTCTGCATCCAAGTGATTGCCATCCACTCCAAACACATTCCACTCTAACTCACTGCTACCATAAGTCATGATATTATCCTGGGCTACCCGTGGCTGCAGTGTCACGACCCTCTCATCTCTTGGCAGAATAAGAATATTCTACAATGGTTTCCTGCATGTTTTCAGAGTTGCATCATTTGACCTCAAGTCACTCTAGCATCCACCTCTGTGGAGAGCCTTCAACCTAATACCCTTGACAATGTCCCTGAATGTTATCTTGACCTCAAGGTTTTTTTTAGCAAAGGAAAGGCCTGTGTTCTACCACCTCACAGGCCATATGACTGCTCTTTTTACCTCCTACCAGGCAAGTCTCCACCTCAGGGAAGCATCTACCCTCTGGCACAGAAGGAACAAGCAGCCATGGAGGACCACATTCAGGAGGCTCTCAAGCAGGGTTACATCTGCCCTTCTAGGTCTCTGGCCTCAGCAGGTTTTTTTTTCTTGGAGAAACAAGGCATAGGGCTTTGCCCATGTATTGACTAAAGAAGACTGAACCAAGTATCGTGAAATGTCCCTATCCACTTCCTCTAGTTCCTGCAGCTCTGGAACAACTTCATTTTGCTAAGATATTTTCTAAACTCAGTCTACACAGCATGTACAATCTCTTGATTGAAATCAAGAAGGGAGATGAGTGGAAAATGGCATTCAGTACCACTGCCGGTCACTTTGAATGCTGGGTGATGTCATATGGCCTTTCTTTGGCACCCAGTGTGTTCCAGTGCTTCACCAATGATGTGCTATGGGACATGCTGGGTCAGTATGTCATAGCCTACATTGACAACATCCTTATATACTCCCCAGATGAAGAGAGCCATCAAGTACATGTTAGAACAGTTCTACAACACCTGCTCCAGAATCATCTTTATGTTAAAGCAGAGAAATAGGAGTTCCACCAAACACATATCTCCTTCCTGGGGTATGTTATCAGTGCTGAGGGGGTTTGTATGGATGCATCAAAGGTCTCTGCCATCGCATCTTGGCCCACTCCCTTGTCTGTCAAAGAACTTCAACACTTTTTAGGTTTTGCAAAATTCTATTGCCTGTTTATCAGAGGGTTCAGTTCCATCAGTGCCCCTTTAATGGCACTCCTCAAGAAGGGACCCAAACAACTACAATGGAACCCCACAGAAGAAGAGTCCTTCTCTTGTCTTAAGAAAGCATTCACTTCAGCAACCATCCTACAGCATTCCGACCCTTCCAAACCATTCATAGTGGAAGTTGATGCCTCTGACACAGAAGTGGGGGCGATTCTCTCCCAATGCTTTGGGGAAAAACAAAAACTTCATCCAGTGGCCTTCTTTTTGAGGAAACTCTCACCAGCAGAAATAAACTACGACATGGGAAATTGAAAGTTATTCACGATCAAGCTGGCCGTCGAGGAGTGGTGCCACTGGCTGGAAGGGGCCAACTACCCATTCATTATCCTCACAGACCATAATAACTTAGAATATCTCGGAAGCCTAAGTGGTTGAACCCTTGTCAGGCCAGATTGGCCCTCTTCTTCACGAGGTTTAATTTCATCATCTCCTTCCACCCCGGTTCAAAGAATACGAAAGCCGATGATCTCTCATGCATCTTTGCTCCCCCTCAACAGGAATCCTCTGCACACCCCATCCTCCCTTCTCAATGCTTCATCCAGTCTATCACCTGGGACCTAGACAGATAAATAAGAAACTCTCAGCCCCAACAACTTACCAAGAATCTTCCACCAGGCCTACTATATGTACCCAAGCAGTTTAGAAGCAAACATGTGGACACATGCATCACCCACCACTGGACACCCAGGCAGCCATCACATCCACAAGATGCTTCAAAACAAATACTGGTGGGAGAACATGCTCACTGAGATCAACTAGTTCATTGCATCATGTTCAAGCTGCGCACAAGCCAAGGTACCCAGGACTCCACCCACCGGCAAGCTCTGTCACCTCCTGCTGCCTCAAAGACCATGGTCCCACATAGCCATAGACTTCATTACAGAACTTCTTCCCTCACAAAATCACACAACAATTATTGTAACCATCGACCACTTCACAAAAGCCCTCAAGTTGATTCCGTTACCTGGCATTCCCACCACAGCAAAAATAGCAGAACTACTGTTTCAACATATCTTTTGTTATTATGGTCTCCCCAAAGACATTGTAAGTGATAGATGTTTGCAGTTCATCTCACGCTTCTGGAGGGCTTTCATGGAGAAACTAGGGATATCTCTCAGTCTCACTTCTGGTTACCACCTGCAATCCAATGGACAAATTGAGAGAGCCAACCAAGAAGTAGGCTGCTTCTTGAGAATTTTTTGCATGCATAATCAGGGGGATTGGGCACACTTTCTATCATGGGCTGAGTATGTACAGAACTCCCTCAAGCACTCTGCAACACAACTAACGCCGTTCCAGTGCATACTCAGCTACAAGCCACCTTTGTTCCCCTGGGATGACACACCCAGCCAGGTTCCAGCCATTGAAGAATGGTTCATTCACAGCCAGGCAATATGGGAGGAGGTCCACCAACAAATCGAGACTGTCAATACTGTAGGCTATCCCAGCCACTTCATCTGAAAACTTGTGACTCTGATGATATTTGAGGTTGATGACATCAATCATGATGAAAGCTTTATCTCAGACTCTGCCTCCAATCCCCAAGGGGCTGGCCAAAATCCCTG